>CM077025.1:7996563-8124801 GCA_039090855.1 Macrothele yani | reverse complement strand
CCACACCATTGTATAATCTACAGTGGTTACAGTGCTTAAACTTTTAGAAACAGATAAAACCGCGGGAATATGTGCCAAAAAATATGGTACTCTCGGTGTTACCCAGTTCTGCAGACTGCACATGAGCGGTGTCATGTTATGTGTAAATATTTACAAAACAAAGACAGTTTACAGAAATTTTCGTCACTGGACTAATATCTCTTTATTTTAACAAACTGTAATCATTGCTATGGTAATGAGCATGGAAGTATTCTACAGGGTTGCCACTCGTATTGGCTTTAAAAATTCCCCAAGTTTTCCAGAAGATAATTTTGCTGGGAATTTCAGGTAAAATTTGGTAGATTATGATTTTCCAGAGCTTCAAACATTCCAGAACTTCCTTTTTCTAATACATTTTTTATTAACTGGGAAACTAGGTCGTACAAGGCTTCATACAGGAAAGGTACCATCGGTTCTCGGAGTCACAAAAACTTTTTACGAAACGGTTCTAACAAATGAAAAAAATACCAACTTTACTAAAAATAGGTTTATCCATGCAAGCTTTTTCAACTTGATCACAAGTAAAGGTATTAGGTAGCGATCGAATACTATCTGGTACTTTTTAACATCTGGGAAGACTTGAACAGCTCTTTGCTTAGAAACAACTGGTATTTTCCACCTATCTGACCTGGCAAAACGTCAGAGGAAATGCAGAATCCTCCAGTAATGGTAAAATAATCAGCACGCCCATGCATTGGAATATTATTTAACAACAACACTAAGCAGAAGAAACACATCACGAGAAAAAGAAATTAGTATTATGAGAAAATCTCTGCGCTCTATTTAACTTCTTGTTTTCGATGGCTTTGAAAGATGAAATATCGTCTCTAAGCGAGGTAAGATGTCCCCTCCAAAAAAATATCGTCCCCTCCATGTTTTATTTCAGATGTGCATCGATCTTGAGAATAACTCAAATGATGACGTAGAAAAGCGGAATTCCGCAAATCCACTTGGAAATAATATCACATATGAGTAAGAATTGACTAAGAAACGGAAGAATGGATTTTATGGATAATTAAAGTAAAAAAACACTACTGCGTTGCTCATTCTGCCGAGAAGCACTTTTACTGCAACAAAACGGCGCGGATTCCACCATGGACAGATTAAGTACTGAATTAGAAATTTCATTTAATAAAAGGGAAAGCGGCAAAACCTATTGTTCTCTATTGGAATAGTTTTGAAGAAGTATGTATTAGAAATAGGGAAACATGCATTTCATCAGGGAAAAAAATCGTCAAAAATATGAGGTCGCTTCCTTTCACTATTACCGAAGATATTAAAAACGAGGAACATGATCAGAAAACATCAAAAATAAAAATATAATCAAGCATAGAAAAAAAAAGAACTTGGATAGAAAAATTTAATATGTTGAATAAAAATGACGTAATATCTTCAACACCCAAGAAATATTCTAAAATGTTCAACAAGTGTTAGAATCTTGAAAATAAACTTTTAACAGATGTTTAATAACGTTACTTCACAGAGATTAGCATACCCAATATTTTCCATCATCCGTAGCGGATCGGCTGGAATGCTATTGCACACCCGACGTTTTCCGTTGTCCGCAGCAGACCGACGATTTCCATAGCATACTCGATATTTTCCGTCGTCTATAGCAGACCAACAATTTCCATAGTAACTAGGTAAAACCCTTAGTACTTGGAATCGTTAAATCTTTCTTTCCACCGACCGCATGACATTACATTTGCATCAAGCTTGAACGGTGTGCACGGAGAATGTAGTGTGCCGAAGTACCAACGATGACGACGGGGCACGGGGACTGCCTCTTGTAGCTTGTCTTTTATTTTGGCACACTCTGACGCAGAATTCCCATCTCTGGTAACTGCATACACATTATGCAAAAAACTATCAGTTTAATTTTCCCTGACTTTTCCAGGGTTTTTTTTTCTAATAAAAATTATTTCTCCCTGATTTTTAGTTTTATATTCTGATTCATTGATTTTTCCCACTTTCCTGGTCGGTTGGCAATCCTATTTCTATTACTAAAATAGTATGTTTTTGGTAACCATAAGAAGGTTACAAGCAAATATTTTATCAAACGGATATTCCATTCAAAGTGGATTTTTTTTTGTGTGTGCATGTATACTAACTATAAAGTATTGCCACATAACTTATAGAGCCTTATTCATTATGTAAAATGTACTATATTTTCAAAAACTTTAACCATACACATCAGCAAGAAAATGTTATCCTTTTTGGATACCTATACAGAATGTCAACTTATTTATTTATTTATTTTCAATATATGCCACAATATCAGACATTTTGCTTTTGATTCTTTATGAAGGGACTGGCCACTTTCAGTGTCCACATATTTTTCTTTTCAAACCTTTACTAAGATTTTTTTTTCCCTGTTTTTGTTATACTGAAAGATCAACAGAAAAAGGCAATGAACCTACTAACTATCGCTCCAATTACATACCTCCCAACAACATTCAAACTTTTCACAAGAGTACTAGCAAGATCAATATATGACTACTTTTATGTAGAAACAATTTGTACCCAATAGAACAGAAGGGGAACTTCAAAAGGTCAAGAGGCACAAAAAACCAGCTACTAATTCTTTGACAAAATGGTACTAAAAAACTCCAAAAGAAGAAAAACGAATTTGGAATATGGCATATATAGATTATAAAATGGCCTTTGACCTCATTGCCCTACAGCTGGATTAACACTTGTTTGGAACCATTTGGAGTTAGCAAGAGCATCTACCGATTCCTCAAAGAAAATATGAAAAACTGGAAAACAGTGTTACATGAAAGGTTAAGCGAAGAATCCTGGAGAAGGACATTTCAAGATAGGCATATTTCAAGGGGATTCTCTTTGTCACCTTTATTGTTTATTATCTCTTTAAATTCCATTAAGCCAATGCATTTTGAAATAAAAAATGGAAAATGTGCTACCATATTTGGGTCCAACATGGAAAAATAAACCATCTGCTGTACATGGACGACATTAAATTGTATGCAAAAGGTTCTACTGAACTCGAAACATTGCTGCATACAATGCAAAATATTTAGTGATGATATACAAATGGAATTTGGACTGGAAAAATGTGTAGTACTATCCATGCTGTCGGGGAAAAGTCCAGAATATAGATGGAATAGAACTAGAAACTGGTAATATAATGAAATCACTGTCAGATAATGAAAATTATAAATACCTTGGAATTCTTGAATCAGATAATATCTTACATACTAAGTCAAAGGTCTGACTCAGAGTGAGTATATCAAGAGAGTAAGAAAAATATTGAAATCAAAACTAAATGGTGGAAATACAATCAGAGCCATAAATACATGGGCCATTCCAGTAATCAGATACCCAGCTGGAGTAATTGATTGGACCCAAAGTGAATTAGAAATACTGGATCAAAAAACTTGAAAGTTATTGAACATGCATCATGTACTCCATCCAAAAAATGATGTTGACAGATTATATTTACCTCGGAAGATTGGAGGCAGAGGGCTACTACAAGTACAACAGGTAGTAGAGGAAGAAAAAAGAAGCCTGAATGATTATGCCAACAGAAGCAGAGAAAGGCTACTTCAGGCAGTGAATAATGAAAATTTCTTAAAAATGACAGGAAGCAAGGCTGAATACAAGAGAAAACAGTTTGAAAGCAGATTAGATGGTTGGAAGAACAAGCCACTGCATGGACAATTTCTAAACAATATTGATGGAAAAAACGACAACAACTTGACTTCGGCATGGCTGAAATTGGGTTCCATCAAGAAAGAAACAGAAGGTCTGATTTTTGCTGTGCAAGAACAGGCATTGCAAACAAATGTTGTGAAGGCTGAAATCCAGAAAGACAGTGTAATATAACCCAAAGTGTCGACTTTGTGGAGAAAAAGATGAAACTGTTTCTCATCTAATATGTGAATGTAGCAGAACTGCACAGACAGATTTCAAAGCTAGATATAACAGTCATAGAAAATCGGAAAGTCTGGATAATTGATATAGTGATCCCTGGAGATGCCAGAGTTGATGAAAAAGAACTGGAAAAAATGACTAAATATAGAGACCTGGCCATAGAAGTAACACGGTTATGGACTAAACACACAACGGTAATTCCCATTGTCATCGGGGCACTTGAAACAATGTCCAAAAATTTTATGAATCATTTTGAAAAATTGCAGCTTCTGATATGCCACCTACAGAACTGCAGAAGACAGCTTTACTTGGGACATCATATATTTTACGCCGATTCTTGACTGATACCTAGGTCTCCAGTGGAAACTCGTATCAGTTAAACAATACCAGTCAATGATAATTTGTTGTTTATTTTGTTTGCCATAGGCTGTGATTCGTATTTTCAAATAAATAAAATAATAATGATATCATTGAGGCTTGCAAATGCTCAGATAGGCTTGTCTTGAATTTTATGACAAATGCCCAACGAAAGGAGAGTGCCATTCTTCAACATATGACAACATTAAACTTCACACTAAATGCCTAACACTGAAGACAACTGTGAAGAATGGTCAGAAAACAGATCATAGAAGAAAAGATAGAGTAAAACAGCTAGTAGCAAATGTACTTTATTCTTCTATATTCCAAGCTTGACCTCAGGCATCACTAATTCTAGATCTGGCAAGGTATTGTTAATGCCTATCTAGATTAGACTTGTAGAAAAAATTATTCAACTATGGCAGAGATGCATTGATAAGTACAGAGACTTAGTAAAACGGTAAAAGAAACATGTCCTACTTCACTGATAATATTTCTTGGTGGGGGGGGGGGGGCACACACATGCATGATTTTTTAAAACTGTACAAATGTGCCTGCTGCTGCTTTTGGTATGGACTTCTTATAGTATATAGATGTTTTGTCAACAATAAAAATGAAGGAAATTACCGTTCAATACTTACCAGCAGAATCAAGCACCTTTGTTGACAATTCTATTTTGCTGTTCGATCTACAGGATCAGGAATGTCCGTATCATAATCACAAGTGCCTGCAGTAAGGGTCAGACGAGGATTCCATGTCATTTCCATATCCGCAGGCAGCTGAAGAAATAAATAAATTATTTAATGTTCAATTGGAAGTAAAGATCAGATGGCACCATGTGGTGCTATTCATATACAGTATATGTTAAAGCTGTTACTGTAATTTTGAAGAAACATCTAAAAAAAACTTTGTTTACAATGTACTGATGAGTACTTAAAATCAGATGACTTTAAAACCACTTAATAATTGTTTGTCAATCAAAACTACTCATTTGGGCATTGATTATGGCAAAAAAAAAAATTGATGAATTGAAAACCAATGTGAGATCAAACCGCAAACCCTCAATGCGACATGATACTGGCAACTGATGACAGATTTATTGAAAGGAAGAAAAACTCTAAACAAGTTAGAATCGCCAATAATTTACAAGAAGGTCATGAAAAAGTACTCAAAGACTACACATTGATTTATCTGTGACTGGACAAAAATATTGAAAGAGTTGTCATCAAATGCTATATACTCAATGTGTACATTTGATTGCACACTGGTAACATGAAATGACAGAAGATATCTTGGTTGCTGGTCCTGAAATGAAAGAAACCAGCTTCTTTTTACATAAAAATCCAAGAAAAATCTCTCACAAAATAGCCATATAAAGTTTCAAATTAGTTACCAAACACTACAGTAGATCATAAACACTTAGCATTGAGTGCATTTATTTTATTTTTGGGAACTGCTTTGACAACATACATAGGCAGAAAAATCCTGATTCAACAAATTTCAGAGTTAATCAAATTTTGAATGTTCAGTAGAACAAAATGATATACCTAATAGTTCTGTTGCACTATCGGAGGTTACGTACATGCACCAGATTATTTTGCAGCACTCATTTGGCTATCTCAATCCACCCCCCACCCCACCCACCCCAATTGTGTAGTCTGCTTTGTTCTGTTATCAATTTCAACTTGGTTCCTTTTAGTTTATTTATACTTGCTCATATTTTTTTCTGAGTACAGTATTGTTATTTCTTTCTTTATTCTTTTGTTGGACAATTAAATAAATATACAATAATTAACAGAGCAAGTTTCCAACAAGATAATGCCATTCCACATATGTTAATGTTTTATTCTGGTGAGCAATGAAAATTACTGTTTATGGTTGGTTGGTTCATTGATTTTAATGGCGCAAGGGCCATGGTTGGCCAAAGAGCACCAAACAAAAGACATCAAAATGAACACAAGGTTAAAAACAGGCTGATGAAAAAAAAATAATAAAAAAATAAAAAAAATACTGTTTATGGAAGAAACTGCCATAACATTTAAGAACTAGACAAACTTCATAGCTAATAACATTGTGACTAACTGAATTTATGCCCCTACAGATATGCAAAATCATGAGGGGGATGTCTGTTTTCATGTATGATAACCCCGCACGGGGATAACTGGTTTTCCAGTTATTTGAGGAGTAGCATCCCCACGGCCCGAATTGACCTAGTGATCGAACATCTTGTCTTTTTCGTATTTGTAAGATATCATCACCGCAGGGACAGCTGTTCATCCAGCTGATGGGGAGTGGCGACCCCACGGTCCGAGCCAACATATAATGTCCAATGTTTTCTCGATTTTAAGCCTTTTGTTGTTACCATGACATGCACCCGCCTCAGTAGTAGGTTGCTGAGATTGTGATAATGCGCCAGTGTCGACGTTTGGTTTCTCGGTCTCCTTCCTTTTCCCCCTTTCCTTTCCTTTTTGCGCTGGTTAGCTAGACCTACCTGCACGTTTGCAGTGACCCGTAAGGTGGAAAAGGGGATGGCTGAGGTTTCTAGAGGCCGAGGTGTGGTTGTTGTCAGTTACCGACAATCCTGTTTGCCCCCTGGTTTACCCTAAATGGGCAGCTGAGAACTAACCCACTCCTAGTCAATGAAGCCGGTGGCCGAGTGGAGTTCTGTCCTGTAGCGGCTTGTTGTTGCGTATGACAGGGGTGAGCCTGAGGACAGTATGATCATGTCAAAGGAATGTTACTGCAACACGGGAACGTCAATGCACACACTGAGCACATGCCTGTACTCTCAACTGACTATATCCGCTGCCAGAGCCGTGTCCTGCGTCCTTTGGGGCTGGCAGACCTCCAGCTCCTCCCCATTCGGCTCCAGGTGGGTGGGGAGGTCAGCAGGCGAATTCTCTTCCATTATTTATGGATTCTTGCACCTTTTCTCCTTCTGTAAAACAGAAGAGTTCTTTGGACAAGGAGCCTAGCTCCACAAATAAGAAACTGTGTACTTTGCCGACTCACACTGCCCGCTTTTTTATCATTCATGCATGGGACGAATCTCACATACTTAGCGTATACAGGGTGTCTACCAAATTTGGGAAACACAATTTCATGATGAATGAGAAATTTTCATGACCACTATTAAAGAGTGATTTTGTTGTATACGATCAGCATCTGAAACACTTAGTTGTTGACACCCGTGTGATGAGAGGTGCGGATGTTGGTTTTTGATCATTACTTGGTAGTGTCACGAGTGAAACTTAATGTTGGTTGGAGGAAAAGGAATAGGAAGAGGCCCAGGATAGAAAGAATAAAAGTTGATAGGCTCCTTGAAGATCATCAGCGTTATTCTGACTTACTCGGAGAATGACTGAAAGAGCTGAAGTCTGATGAGAAGGATGTAGAAAAGAAGTGGGATGCTTTAAGAACTGTTTTGTCACTGCTGCTAAAGAGATCTGTGGCAACACAATAGTGGGCAACAATAGAAGTGATGCTTGGTGGAATAGTGAGATTGAAGAGACAGTAAAGAGAAAGAAGGAAGCCTATTTGGGGATGTTGCAAGGTATAATTTCTGTGGATGAATATCACTGTAAGAAGCATGAAGCTGCTGAGCTGGTTTGCCAGAGTAAGGCAAAAGATATAAAGGAGAAGGTGGAAAGGCATGAACTGGCTTTTTGGAAAGATAGGAAGTCTTTCTGGAAAGTACACGAGACTCAGGGAAAATAGGGAAAACAAAGTTGAAAGTTGTGTGAAGAATAAGATCGGGGAAATGATATGGGAGCCCAATGAGTTAAGTGAAAGATGGGGTGAGTACTTCTGTGAGTTATTAGATCAGGAAAGCAAAGATGATTCTGAGACAGATGAAGATGATGTCACAGTGAGAGATGGAAGCACAGGAGCAATCTCAAGAGAAGAAGGGTGTAAAGCTCTAAAATCTCTTCAGAATGGTAAGGCTCCGGGAGTTGAGGGCATAACTGCCGAGATGTTGACTGGTTAACACAAATTTGCCAGTTGTGCTGGGAGTTAGGATTGGAAGGATACTATTATTGTTCCCTTGTATAAGGAAAAAGGTGATCAGACTGAATGCAAGAACTATCGTGGTATTAGCCTACTAAGTGTGCCAGGGAAAGTGTTTGGTAAGGTTGTTATTAAAAAAGTACGGGGCTTTACATCAGAGAAAGGGTGGGATGTTCAGAGTGGTTTTATACCTGGTAAGGCTGCACTAACCAAATTTTTGCATTACGCATGAGGATTGAAAAGTATCTGGCTGTTGCTAAGAGAAGTTTTTGCTGCCTTCAAAGATTTAGAGAAAGCTTATGACCAAGTAAATAGGACACTTTTGGGGAAGGTATTGAATGAATATGGTGTGTTACTGGGAATCTACTTAATAGTGTAAAAGCCATGTATGCTGGTAGTAGAGCTTGTAAACGAGTGAATGGTGTTTTATCAAAACGGTTTTCTATTGATGCAAGAGTCAGACAAGGTTATGTAATGTCACCATGGCTGTTTAATATATTTATGGATGTGTGCTTGCGTCATTGCAGAGTATGTTGTCCCGGATGTACGAAGTTTGCATGAAATTCAAACTGAGTATAAATAAGGGAAAAACCAAAGTTATGGTCTTTGAGAGAGGAACTGGTAGCACTGAATGTAATGTAATTATAAATGGCACTATGATTGACCAGGTGAGTGAGTTTGTGTATTTAGGAAGCATGTTTGACAGAGAGAACAAATTGGATGGTGAAATTAGTAGGCGAGTTAATTCTTCATTGAAAGTCATAGCTGCTCTGGGAGGTTTTCACAGAAATGATGGGTTCTCTAGAGAGTCCCGCTTTGGCTGTGTATGAAAGTGTAATTGTTCCTACTCTGATGTATGGTAGTGAAACCTGGGTACTATAGAAGAAACACAGAACTTGTCTGTGTGCTGGAGAAATGCATTACTTACGGGAGTGGGGTGGGGGTGGCAAGACACGGTCTGATTGTGTGAGGAATGAAGATGTTTTTTTTTTTTTTTTTTTTGATTGGAGGTTTAACGACCACCGTGAGCAACTCAATGGGCTATAAGCAGTCGCCCGTCCCTAATTTAGGGTCACTGGTTCCAGGGAAGGGAGAGAGCCAGTGCCGTAAGACAAACACAACATCCATGCCTCGCCGGGATTCGAACCCGGACCCCTTTCGGACGAATGATCAGAGGCCAACGCCTTAGACCACTGCGCCACCGGGGCGGCGAATGAAGATGTGTTGCAGTTGTGTGATGTGAAGCAAAATGTTGTTAGCAAGGTGGAGACTAATATGCTTCGGTGGTTTGGCCATGTTGAAAGAATGAGTGAGGAGATGCTTACTAAGAAAATCTTTTTAGCCCAAGTGGCAGGAAGGAAAGGCAGAGGAAGGCCAAGGAAGACATGGATGGATCAGATTCAAGAGTGTCTGCATGAGAAAAAGATTTTGAGTATGAAGTATAAAACATCTTGTGTACAGTGTGTAATGGATATCAGTGAAGCCCGAGAGTTGTAAGTCAAGATCGGGACCATGTGTCGCTGTAGGCAGTCATCCCATGAAGAATGTGCATTTGAGAAATCCCAGACACCTTGTTGTGTGGAATGTAACATCATTACACACAACAAAGTGTCTGGGATTTCTCAAATGCACGTTCTTCATGGGACACACATTTATTTTTCGAAGCGCTGAAGAAGGGATTCTCATTTTTTTCCGTCTTGCGGTGTGGACAGAACATCACACCATTGCGAGAAATCTAACACCCGTGTCCTCCTGGAAATTTGGGAGCCAGTGTGAAAGCAGGAGTTGCTCACTCGGGTCACTCTCACTTTGAAGAAAGTCACTCTCCCAACTGAGCTACGCGGACAGAATGTCTCGCTGCAGATTTGTCGTCTTGACATGTTTTCACCTCTGTGGTACGTCACGTCCTGGAGACCGTAACATTGGCGTAACGCGCAGATGAAGTTCACAGAACAGTATGTATACAACTGGAGGACCGGTTTTCAGTTAGTAGTGTGTTCAGAGTCAGAATGGGAAAAGCAGCCAATTTATCGGAGTTTGATAAAGGACAAATTGTGATGGCACAGTGCCTTGGAACTACCATCTCGGAAACGGCACAGCTTGTGTGTTGTTCACGCACTGTTGTAGTGAGAATGTATTAAAAGTGGTGCACAGATGGCTAAACAGTGAACCATCGTCCAACCGTGTCCTTTGCAGCTCATTGATGCCAGAGGGGAGTGGATACTGTCATGCATTGTTCACAGTGACCACAGGGCTTGAACATGGTAACTGTGTAAATCACCCGCAGCTACAACAGTGGTGATCAGGGCAATGTGTCACAGGCTCACGGCACACAGCTCATCGCAGCCCTCTGCACATGGGCCTGCATAGCCAAAGACCCAGCCAGGCCCCCATGCTCACTGCAAGCCATCACCAACAATGCTTGAAATGGGCCCAAGATCATCGGGATTGTAAGAAAGTGGTTTGGTCTGATGAATTAAGATTCCTGGTACATCACGCAGATGGTCGAGCATGGATATGCCGATTTTCAACGGAGGCTATGGCACCTGGATGCACTGTTGGTCAGAAACAGAGCAGTGGATGCGGTGTTATGCTATGGGCAATGTTTCTTTGGGACACTTTAGGCCCCATTATCCCAATATGCACAATCCCTGACAGATGTCAGGCATCTGAGCATTGTTGCAGACCAAGTTCACCCATTCATGGAGACTGTGTTGTTCCCTGCTGGTGATGGCCATTACCAACAGAATAATGTGCCATGCCACACTGGCAAAATCGTCAAGGAGTGGTTCGAGGAACATGCTGGTGACTTTCTGTCAATGCCCTGGCCTCCAAATTCACCTGACACGAGTCCAATCAAACATTTGTGATTCGACTTGGAAAAACAGGTTCGCATTAAATTACCACCACCCCAAAATGTACGGGAACTGGAAGACCTGCTGTTGACATTATGGTACCAGATACCCCAGGATACCTATCGCCACCTCCTCAAAACGATGCCTCACCGAGTGGCTGCTGGTTTGCTGGCTAAAGGGGGTCCTACAGATTATTAGGTAGGTGGTCATAATGTAATGGCTCATTGATACAGATGCTGCATATTTTATTGATTTTCCATGTAGCCATCTTTCAGAAAACTGGAAAACTATGTTCTCTGGAATGAGAATCAAACCTGCATCTCCTGATTTACATTCCTGCATGATACTATTACACCACCCAGGACAATGAAGTTTCATGCAACTGAAACTAAGCACATGTAGCATGGGAAATCATTACACCACACGAGTTAACGATTTACTTCACATTCATTTTCTGTCATCTGTAACACTGGAGATATATAGACCTTCATCTATACATAGATGAGAATTGGTTGTCAAAACTACAATGAAGCAGGGTTGCTTCTACTAGCACACAGTGGGAAAGTTGTTAGGTTTCCTAAGCCACGCCTACTTAAACTTTGCTGTTCTGGATGGGGCAACGGTAATGTGCTCCAACATTAATTGGGAGATGTGGGTTAAATTCCTGTTCTATGACAATGCAATTTTCTGAAGGATGGCTACATGGGAAATCAATAAAATGCATGGCAGCAATATGCCATGCATTTTATTCCATGTGTAACAAATTTATCACTCAGTACTCTGTAGATGGTCTTTGGATTATGAGTAGAACAATTATACAATATTCGCTATTGATTGGATAGATAGGGAAACTGTCACTAAGTAGAACAATATTAGTCATCAACATCATTAAAAAATAATAAAAGAGCAACTCATTACAGTAAACAAATGCAACAAAATTGCTATTTCTTTTTTTACCTTTTCATTAAATACTTTGTAATTGTACACAGCAAAAAGTTTTTTCAAAAGCTCATTTTTTCTTCCCATAAACTGCTGACGATAAATAAGGGCTTCTGGATCAGCTGATGATTCAGGCACATCCAGATGACAGAGATGCCAGAAAACTTGACTTAGATGATGACCTTTGGGCTGAAATAGTCTTTGTTCTGGTTTCTGGAGTGATAAGTCCTGTTCCATGATAATGCAAGCAGAAAAAAAATGTATTCATGCAAAAATATTTGAAGTATAAAATAAGAAAATCCTCAAAAAAGATTGAAAAAATTATGTAAGTTTCAATTTATATTAGTATATCAAAGAAGTACTAATCACTGTAATTTCACTGAAAAAAAAAATCACAGAACACAAGGGATTTCAGAGGACAAGAAAGTTATACATATATCAAAAACATTCATCATATTGCAATGCAGCCTGCTATACAAAAACTTTCATAAGTTGCTGTTAGTCATCATGATATGATTATTTGTTGCTTTCTTCAAAAAATATTGACAGGTAAAATCAAAAAGGTATGAAATCAGTGAGATTGTTGTTGTCTGTTCTTCGTAACAAATTGATGTTATTAGCATATTTTCACTCTATTCCATGCTACCACTTTTTTGAGAAAACGAGAAAATTTTCATTGTCCTGGAGCATATGAAAATGTTCAAGTTTTCTAAAGGAAGTGGTTACATGGAATACAGTGAAAATATGCCAATAATAATAGCATTACAATTCCTACCATGAGTTTATGAAGAATTATTTCTTCAGGGAAATTAGTTTCCCAATTGTATATGACATAACAGATTGGTAATCTCATCCATGGAGTTGTGCTTCAAAAGGCCAAACACTGTTTTTTTTTTTTGTTTTTTTGCTTTGATTTTCATTACACACGAAAATGCTGGATTATACATGTATAAAAAGAGAAAAAGAAAACCAGAAGTGTTTGGCAGCAGATATGTATCATTACTTCTCATTGGTACGATATTTTGACCTTACTTTTACCCAAACCTAAGGGTATAAAAAAGCAGGCTAGTCTTGAAAATGTTCATATATGCTCCAGGACAGTGGTTTCACAGTCATGGCAGCAATTCAACAACACTGGCAGAGTGGTACAAAGGCCAAACTAAGGACGTCCAAGTCATATGATACCTTGTGAACACTGTTATGTTGCTTTAACTGCAGTGTCATAGGTGTTATACAGCCCAACAATTGTATTTGGAGCACTAAGCTGCTCCAAAAACAATTGTCTTTACACTAAGATATTAAGGCAAATGATATATTTTAGCAACACACAGCAACCGAGAAATTGTTATTCGGCCACTGCTGGGGAACCCCAGATCTCTTGATATCCAGCCGACCACGTTAGCCTTACACCACAATGGCCAACAATCCACAGTGTTTTATGTGTTTTTCTCTCAGCTTCTGACATTATAAATCCATAATATGGGCTCAGATACTGCAACATCTCCATCTGGTGAGCATTAATGGCACTGGCTATATAATAATTATAGCAGTTAAATCCAAAGGGAGGGATCCAAAGGGTCATTCCATGTGAAATCAACCAGCAAAAAGAGCATTTTCAACCTGACCATTTTTGATTTTTATGAAACTTGGTATATTTGTAGAATTCATCAATATAAACATATATGAATTTTTTCAGAATTTTTAATGCATGCGTTTTTGAGTTATTGATTTCTGAAATTTAAAAAAAAAAACCCTGAAATTTCATCATATTAGCAAACTTTAACTGCCAATTACTCATGTTCTAGTAGAGCTAGGGTCATGAATTATGGCTCATTTTAAAGATCTTGAATTGGGCTTTCATTTGATATGCCACACGACACCATTAAAAAAATTAATGTCAATTTTAAAATTTTGAAATTTAAATATTAAAAAACATGTTTTTTAAAAAAATCTGAAAAAAAATATATGTTTAACAAACATTATTTTTCTACATATCCTGAAAATTTCATAATGCGATCGTTATGGGATCACTATAAAAAAATAAATGACATAGAAGGAGGTTACTAAACGCACCATCAGTGACTGAGGAATTGTTTATTTTGTTTGTCTAAAATGTTATTCCTGGTCTTACAAACACTGCAAATGTTAATGAATTAATTATAATTAGTTAAAAAGTTAATATATATCCATAAGGGTAACAAATTGTGTTTCTTTCCTAGGTTTTAAAGTAAAAGCAAAGTAAAAGATGGATGCCAGCAGACCATCCACATCAAAAGTGTAGTTTACTGTTGCAACCCCCTTGAGAAACCAAACCATAAATATAACAAAAAAAATCTGCGACCAGTTTCCAAGAATCTATTGCTACAGAACAAGTTGTTCAAAACTGGAGACAAGATCTGTGAAAGTTGTCGTACACCAATCCAGAAATTTCACTCTGAAGCTGCTGAACATTCCTCTTCACCTTCTGACAGCTATAATGAACAAGAAGTCAAAAGGCCATGCTGTTCATCTGAAAACATTGAAGCATCAACTCCTGAAAAAGAGCATGCTATAGAAGCATTTAACAGAAGTTTACAATGTCTGGATGAAACACCAATCAAGAAAAAACGCCTGCAAGAAAAAAAAATACCCTGAAGAGAAATATAAAAAAGCCCAAGAAGCATTTCGAGCAAAATTATTAAAGTCAAGTCCTGCGTCGGAACCAAAGGATATTTCATCTCCTGAACCAGAAATTATAAGACAGTTGAAAGAAAAAATTTCATTCCACAGAAAATAAAAGCATAAGAATGCAGATATTGAGTACACTGCCTAAATCTTGGTCACTGAAACGAATTGAAACAGAATTTAGTTTCAAAATTTTATGGCCAGAAAGGCTAAAAAGCTAGTAAAAGAAAAAGGTATCATGTCTTCTCCTGATCCAAAGCCAGGAAAGACTTTAGAGCAAAGACACAGCAAATGGTATACAAGAATTTTATGAGAGTGACGATGTAAGCCGCCAAATGCCAGGAAAAAAAGACTTTGTTTCCATTAAAATGGATAATAAGCGTCAACAGGTAAAAACAAAAATTGCTTCTGAGTAATTGGCGTGAATTGTATACTCTTTTTAAAGAGAGATTTCAAGAGAAAAAGGTGGGGTTCTCCAAGTTCTGTGAACTTTGTCCTAAGCACTGCGTTCTTGCAGGAGCAAGTGGCACACATTCTGTTTGTGTTTGTACAATGCATCAGAATGTTACACTGATGATGACACAATGTAAGTTACCTGAATTAACAGGAGACACTGTTCAGCCAATAATATCCTATAAAGATGTCCTTGCAAACATAATTTGTGGAAACCCTACACCTGCATGTTACTTCGGTCAGTGCAACATCTGTCTAGGATTAGAACAGCTCAAGCAACGATTTGAAGATTGTTTTGATCTAAATAGTATAGAAAATGTGACATTCAAGCAATGGATGCAATTAGAGAAGAAGACAGTACTTGAAACATTATCAAAATCCACACAGGAGTTTTTGGACCTGTTATTTGGAAAACTTCCAGCCATGCTTCACCATTCTTTTATAATAACTCAACAGTCAAGTTACTTAAGACATCTTAAAGACACAATAACAGAAAATCAATACATAGTAATTTGCGACTTTGCTGAAAATTATTCTTTTGTATTGCAAGATGCAACTCAGGGTTTTCACTGGAACAATGCCCAAGCAACCCTGCATCCTATAGTTATATACTGTACTATCGAGATGAGAAAACTCAGAACCTAGGACATGTAAGTTTTGTGATTATATCCAACTGCCTAATTCACGACAGTATAGCTGTCCATCTGTCTCAGCGTTACCTAATTAATTTCATGCAGTCAAATTTTTCTCAAAAACCTGAAAAAGATATTTTATTTTTCGGATGGAGCAGCTTCAGAATACAAAAACAAGTCAAACTTCCTCAGCTTGTGCTACCACAAGACTGACTTTAATATAAAAACAGAATGGAATTTTTTTTGCAACAGCACATGGCAAAAATGCATGTGATGGGATAGGGGGTACTGTGAAGCGATTAGCTGCAAAGGCAAGTTTACAACTTGTTTTATAATAATCAAATTATGACCCCACGCCAACTCTTTGAATGGGCCACTGCTAATATTGCCTCCATTCACTTTCGGTTTGCAACAACAGAAAATTACAAAGAGGAGGAAATTATCCTTAAAAGTAGAATAGCTTCTGCTAAGACAATAAGTGGTACTCAGAAACTCCATTGTTTCATTCCTGCAGGAAAACACAAATTACTAGTCAAAACTTACCTCACTTTCTGAGCATTTTAAAGAAGAGATATGTGCAACAGATGAAGGGAAGAGAACATTAGTTTTGAAAATATGGTAGGTTTTGTGATTAGTAAGTACTCAGAGCACTGGTGGTTGGGATGTGTACTTGGTGTGAATGAGGACACAGAAGAAGTAAAAGTGAACTTCCCGGAGCCGCATGGTCCATCTCCATCATACAAGTATCCTCAATCACCGGATATACTGTTGGTTCATAAATCTGATGTTTTGTTAAAAGTTGACCCGACAACAGCTACTGGAAGAGTACATAATTTAACAATGACTGAGACAAAGAAGGCAAATCAAGCACTGGCATACAAGTGTGGCAAAATTTAAAAAGAAAGAAAAAAAGCAGGATACATATAGAAGATAAAATAATTTTGTAAAGCACACAGAACCTTATACTGCATTATGAAATGAATTACTTTGGGACACAGTTTCAAATTACTTAGATGTTTATTTTCATTCTTTAACATTCACAATGTTTAAAAGAACAAGTATGACATTTTACACAAACCACATAAAGAATACCTTTTAAGGCATGGGTGGAACCGATAAGTACATCTGGCACATTTCAGTTGCATTGTTCTACATTATTATTTTTTTTACAGTGACCCCATAGTGCTCCCATTATGAAACTTTCAGGATATGTAGAAAAATAATGTTTGTTAAACATATTTTTTCAGATTTAAAAATAAATAAATTTTAATTTTAAAATTGAAATTAATTTTTTAATAGTGTCATGTGCCATATTAAATGAAAGCCCAATTCAAGATCTTTAAAATGAGCCATAATTCATGACCCTAGCTCTACTAGAACCCGAGTAATTGGCAGTTAAAGTTTGCTCAGATGATGAAATTTCAGGGTTTTTTTTGAAATTTCAAAAATCAATAACTCAAAAACGGATGCATTAAAAATTCTGAAAAAAATCTTGCTTGTTTATATTGATGAATACTACAATTATACCAAGTTTCATAAAAATCAAAAAATGTCGGGTCGTGAGCCTTGTTGATTTGACATGGAATGACCGACCCAAAAGTGAAAATCCTCCAGATACATGGCATCAGTGAATAAGCAAAGGACATTTGCTCTTTCCGTGTTTTAGCAACACACAGCAACTGAAAAATTGTTATTCGCAAAATAACAGTTTTTGTTGGCCACCGTGGTGTAAAACTAATGCGCTCAGCTGGATTTTGAAAGATCTGAGATTCGATTCCCCAGCAGTGGCCGAATAACAATTTTTTGGTTGCTGTGTATTGCTAAAACGTGGAAAGAGAAATGTCTTTGTTTATTCACTGACACCACGTATTTGGATGATTTTCACTTCAAAAGATATATTGAAGGCTTAATGCAATTGGTCTTTATGCCTGGAGACCCAAGGTTTGTGTCCTGTTAACCGCCTCTCACGGGAGATCTCATTTGAACTGGTGCACACATCGTTACTAGCAGCCCTAGCCAAAACTGCTGGAATTTCTACTAGCCAATGTGGCTAGTGGAATAAAAATTTTACTAGCCAAATGGCAAAACCTACTGGCCATACAAAATTTAAAAAATAATAATAATTCAGTAACTTTCTCTACTTACGTTTCTATGAATTTAAATGGGGCATGTTTTGTTTTGTTTTTCTAATGAGAGACACTTCCCCCATTAACTTCATAAAAACAGATGCAGAGCAGTTACTGCATAGGATCATTAGATTGACTGCAAAATATTGCATATGCTTTTGTTCCAAAATGATTGATTTTTTGATAATTTATTTTCAGTGTTGTAATATCATTACTTTACTATCTTAATTTACACATACATAATTTATTTTTGAGAGGCCATTGAATTTAGATGACTGATTTCTTTTAATAATATTTAAAACAAAGGGACAAAAGCTAGGATATATATACATAAGTGGCACTAATAATGTTGATACAGTTTACCACTGATACATAGTGTGTCTTATCTTCCCATCACATATATCTGCCTACCACAATTGAATAATCAATAGCATTTTGAGGATCAAAATCTTCAATTGAAAGGAGCCATTGCATCTAATCCTCATTAAGTCATTTAAAGTGTCACTATTCAGACATGCCCAATTACTGGTTTTTATAAAGTTCAGTGCTGATGCTCCACGTCAATGGGCTCGTGCGTTGCTGCTGCCGAAGTGCTTGCGCGCTGCACCGCAGAATTTTTTTCGCTCTTGATACTTTCTCATGCATTCTGCCGCGGACACTGCGGTGTTTATCGAAAGCGGATGACTTGCTCTACCGCGTCGACTACGTTCGATGTATTTCTGCTTGGCTTTTCGACGAGTATATGCCGACATTGTGAAATTTTTCAACTGCAATCTAAAGTTTCACAACCAACACTGTATTTGATTTTACTTCTAATGTTTTAAATCGACAGATCTCAACGTCAGCTTTCGTTTGAGACCAATTTCGACGTCGTAGCGCTTTGCAGTGCCGAGGTATACTGATTAGAAGTGGGGGAAAGCCCTCCCCACCCGCTAATCGCTGCATGGTAACTTAAGGTCACACGAGTCTTTGTTCCCTTAGCTATCGAATGACACTAAGTTGGTTTGGTTCTTGTTGATAATATAGAAATTGTTAGACCGAACTCGATGCCCATTTTTCGTAACGCTCAAATTTTCGTACTTGCCACCTAGTACTGGTCTGATTTTAACGACATATTCACGTCAAAAAAACCCTGCCATACTTCCTATTGTTCCTAAGCTGAGGTGAATTTCCGAGGTCCAACGATCCAATGCGTGGAACACTCGGCCTCTTAATAGCATCGTCGACGCAAGGAGGCCCGATAAGAAGCCTGTTTAAACATCGTGATGGTACCCCTACGATGTCCACGATTACTCGCCTGGCAGGCGAATTTCCGATGAGCAATCCCCGATATAGCGTCTGGAACGAGACACCACGAGAAACTACATCGGAGACGTGTGCGTGCACGAGGATCAGCCGATATTCACGTGTCTCGGACTGGGAAAACCGGTTTGAACAACAGTGCTTGGTCACGGCTCGGTGGCGCGCAATGGCGATTACATCGCGAGCATTTACATCACGGTGGTGATGAATCGTAGTTTCGTCAGTCGAAACACCGTAACATCGATGTTAAATTCACACCGGTTTTCACGACGTATCGATACATTGCCGAGTCTTAGTGGAGGGAAAAGTTGGACAAAATAGTTGCTCACTTGGTAGAAAAATCTACTCGCCATCATTGGCTACTATACTAAAACATTTACTAGCCACTACGACATATCTGGTCGCCATTTGGCGACCGACATTCACGAGGCCTGGTTACTAGAGCCCAGACGAGTGGGCTAGTGTTCTTTCTACAGACAAGTTGAGATTCAGTCTACAAATGGATTTCATCTGGAGGGAACCGGGAACCCGTAGTGATCCTGCAAACATCTGGGAATGAGACTCCATTGGAGGCAGTGGCCTTTTCATGTGGGGTGGCATTATGTCCATGAAGACTACTTGTGTGGGATGGCATGCTCAAGTGGACTGTTTGTGTGGGGTGGCATGATGCTCAATGGCTGCACACTGCTCCAAGTGTTCACAGGGGCCAATGTGAATGCTGATCACTATAGAGGCGAAATCCTAGAGCCCTACATCAGACTTTTTATGCGAGCTGTTGGCCCTGAGCTTTTTAATGAATCACAATGCTCACTCACACAGGGCTCAGTTTGTCGATTATTTCCTGCAGAGCGAGGACATTCAGTGTATGGACTGGCCAGCCAGGTTTCCAGAGCGGAACCCTATACAGCATGCCTGCGATGCAGTGGGATGACATGTAGCAGTTTGTCAGCCTCCTTCCAGAAACTTTCCGGAGCTACACAGCTCCCTTATCAACGAATGGAATTCTTTGGCACCAGAGTTCATCAACAACCTGGTGATGAGAATGCATCGTTGTAGTGAGAGTCATCTGATCATACAATGCAATCTCACATTTCTTATTTAGACATTTTTAGGTTACATTCTAACATTTCACCTTGGTGACACTTGCAGATAGGACCCTGTCTATGCAAAATGTATGTACATTTGTCTGTTGTTATAAAATGTGTTTATTATCCTTATGATTGTTCTCTACCTGCTGTTATGTGTTTTTCTCTTTATCCCTGCAAATGCCTCCCGGACTTTAACATTGGACACCAGTGTACTCAGCAGAAAAAAGTTAAACTGTTGTTGTACTGTTGTTGGTATTACAAGAGAAAATGAATTAGTAGATAAGTAAAATACAGGATAATTTATATTTTGTTTGAATGTGTAAGGACATATTTTACTGAACAACAGATTCACAAATTATATCAGTGGCTTCCATAAAACTGTGATGAGATGAATAGATCAGTGCTTTTAAAGTGATAACACCAAGCTTCCAGAGATTAAAAAAACAACAACATATTTTTGGAATCATAGCACTGATATGCTATAATGTCATAGTTAAGACTTTCCAATGCTCCACGTGGCATCGTGTCATAATAGCACAGCCTACAAACCTAAAAGCAGATTTTCATTGTCAACCATAGGCAGATACTCCCACCCGTTCAGCCAGTGATTTGTGCTATTTACATGATGATTTTATTTCCTTGCTAGTTTAAAATAGTTATTTCTGTCCACAGAAAGTAAACTATATTTCTGGTTTGATCTAAGAATGTATCAATTAAAAAAATAATAATAATGAATACATTTTTTTCATAATAGGCTAAGGAAATTTTTAATTTAAACTAATTTTGCATAAGACTATTCTTTGAATTTATGATCAAATAGTAATGCGGTAGCCCACAAAAAACATTGTGCATTGGCTCGTTTGAAAAGCACTGTACTAGATGACACTTAAATCTTGGTGGCAAAGTTCATAACAATTTCCCCCTGCTTTTTCAATTTATTTGCAGGTGTGATCATAACACATGAAACTGAAAGACAAAAAAAACATTGTGAAACAACTTAAAAGAATTATTATATTTGCACTTTTAAGGTATTAACCTCCTGCAAAGTAAGAAGGCAAGCATACCACTCATTTCAGGAAATAATACATTGTTAAAGCTATCATCATCATCTGAGCTGGAGGAAATCACTTTATCTTTGCCCCTGATAATGCGATGTTCAGGATGCACGTTGTTTCTGTTGTTCTGGACCTCAGCTGATCTGGAGAGAGGTGGGAACATGTTATCAACAGTCTAACATTACCGAAAGAGAACGGTATGGCAATGTTGGTGTGCTCGTCTGGGGAGGCATTAAGTTGAATGGTTGTACTGAGCTCCACATTTTCGAAGGAGGTTTTGTAACCGCAAACTGCTATTGCAATGAGGTGCTCCTTCCCTATGTATGCCTATTCCGAGTGCCATTGGTTCCGAGTTCGTGTTTATGCGAGACCCCATCGTACACATGCAGTAGATGAGCTGTTGGAAAGAGGATATCACTCGCATGAATTGGCCTGCATACTCCCCAGATCTACATCCCATAGAACATGTGTGGGGTGCTCTGGGGAGACGTCTTGCGGCACATCCACATCTGCTGGAAAATATCCATCAGTTGAAATGTGCACTACAGCAGCAATGGGCAAAATTGCCCCAAGAACTCATCGACAGCCTCGTGTTAAGTACGACCAGACGCTGCAACACAGCCATTGCTGTTAGGGAACATCATATTACATACTGACGACCAGTTTTTTGCAAATCCATTTGTGGAAATGATGACTCTGTATCATGGTGTGTACTGCTTTACGGTCATTTCTTAGTAAAGTCCCAGTGTACACTTTTGAATTAATTTTTTAACATGTGTTTGTTCATTCCCCTGTTTGGTACATACTGAGGTCTCTGTGGTATGACATTCATCTCTCTACGTTGCTTCACTGCGCAGCTATGGAGAAAAAAACAAATGGTCCTTAAGTTTTGCATGCCACTGTATAAACATAATACAATTTATAAGATTATAAATATAAATCGCCTTGGAACATCTTAATGCATTTGTTAGACCACATTCTGTTGTCAGCTTTCCTCAGCAGAGGCATAACTAAGGCTGGGCAGGAGGGACGGCTGACCCGGGCGCAGCTCAAGAGAGGCGCAAAAATCACTGTGACCAACCTGATTAAAATCGATTTGAAACTTTTGCACCTACTTCTGGTACAGAATTTACCTACGATTTATTCCGCCAGCCGCGGTATCTTTGCGGCTACAAATTCACATTTCTTCTTCAAAAAGTGCAGGGGACTTCTTTCCTCAAAAAGTCACAAATAGAAATGACAGTGCGGTTGTTCGCACGTACAAGACAAGGATGTCATTCACATTTTTGAAGATTCTCCGGGAGCAGTTCGATCATTACTACCTCTACTGGAAGCTGCATTCGGTACGTTTAATGTGGTACTGAAGGTTGAACTCCGCAGCAATTGTGAATCTCACCGCTCTCTTCACATTTTGTATTTAAAGGCCCTAAATGGCGTTCTGCGTCCAGTTCAGCTCCACCATTCAGAACATCCTTGATGTAAGTAAGGGTAACAATTTCACGAAGCTTTTCTGCTGAGTGCTGTCCCCATTTCATATTTTTTTCCATCGAGTTAACGAGAGTAAAATGCCATTCCGTTTGGATTAAGATATGACACCTAGCTCCCTAATACCCTATTTGCAGTATCACGCCCCAATAAAATATTTAAAAGTTGTTAAACTACAATTAAAAATGGCAATAACTTTGCAAAACTCTTCTTCCAGTCCGCTGAAAAACAGGCCTGTTTTTAAGATCTATTGCCAAAACTGTTAGTGATTATTAGTTATCAGTTGACTACAAGAGAACATGAGAAAAAAATAGCATAAAAATAGTACAAAGGGAAATGTGTGAAGAGATATGTCAGAAGCAATAACAGGTGGCCATGTTAGTTTTTTTTTTTTTTTGTGTGTGAACTAATTTAATATGCATGTGGGTACTAAATAATGCAGATTTGTCTGTAATGAACAGACAAGACCAATTTCACTATCCTAAAAATTCATGCAACAGGCAGGATTATAATACTTTACGTGATAAAGCTCATTCGTCTTAATGACTTCGAACAGGGGAGCGCAATATGTTGTGGTTTAGCTTGGGCGCAGAAATGGCTATTTCGGCCTCTGTTCCTCAGAACAGTGCTTTGAGGTCTGTAATAAATATTCAGAAGTAGGAACACACACAATTCTCATTCATAAAGGCCCTTTTAAGAGCCAGCCAAAATTCCTGCCGTGGTCTTTTTAAAGCAGTCCCACACATAACGAGACACAAAGGATGCAGCACAAGCTTGCCGCCATCTATCTTCCATTTTAAAAACTAACTCGGGGCCAAAAGCGGGAGTTTAGCAACAGGAAAGGAACAATCATATATTTTTGTGTTATGAATTGCCATTTTTTTGCTATTTTGTTATGTTTCGTTGGTGAAAATTGAATTATTTTCCATGATGTTACAGGAACTGATACAGCGAAAAAAACATCAAGGTTTCAAGACCTATAACTACAAAAGAGTAATCTACTCGAAAATTTTCTGTGTGAAGTAAATGAATTTCTCATTATTGCATTCCCATAAAGATGAAGGGAATATTATCTTTCTAAGTCATGAATTGGTGGTTTTTTAGCTGTTTCATTGTTGAACATCGAGTTTCTTATCCTCGATGTTACTGGAGCCGATATGTTGAAGAAACAGAGATTTCCACCAAAACATCGATTTCTTTTTTAAATTATTGGACTCGGAAATGGTTTTAAAACAAATAAAGGTAACTTGATCACGCTAGTTACGTTACAAGAAAATAACTTTTACAAGAAAGTTCTTTTCTTGTAATGTAACTAGCGTGCTCAAGTAACCTTTATTTACGCCCTCAAATAACTGTCTTTGCACGATTTAAGAACTCTCATCTAATACAACACCATTTGCAAGATTAAAATATATTTATTATTTACACTTAAAAACAGTATGTACAGATAAAAGCTTCGAAAACTAAGTTGGCGAGATCTTTCGGCTCCCCCGAGAACCATTGTCAAGCCTAAGAGTGCCACCCGAGTGGAGCGTGCAATGCATCTTATACAACGTCATACATTCGTTACCATAGATACAATTATAAACAGCACACCTCAGTACAACAGGAGTTAAGTAAAGCATGTGAGCAACCAATTAACAATTTTAAGACAGTACGGCATGGGGAACAAACTAGTAATTCACAGACTAGGAGGTTTTAAAGTCTTAATATATTGCCGCCAAGTTAGTGGCATATTGGTGGGTAATTCCTCATTGCAGCATAAGTCATTAAACCACATAATAAACATTGCTTCAGTGAACAAAGTGTTCCTTTTATTTTTAGTGGAAGCTAAATGTTGAACATCCGCCCAACATGGTGTATATTGACCAGTTGACACTAGACGAGCGAGTGCTGTAGTAGTTGCTCCCGTTCGAACATCATATTCGTGTTCCGACGTTCGAACCCCCAACGTCCGTAATGTGGAACTGATGTAAACCACTGTTTGATCAGTAGGTTGATTAGGCTGTAGGGGGTATATAATATATACCGTATTTTTGCTCTTTGCTTACTTGATCACGATCTTGTCTAATAGTTGAAAAAATGTTTTAAGTCCGTATTCCAAAGGATAGTTGATGTTTATTGCAGATTCGATTTAGGAAATAAGTCACATTTGGGTTGTAATCTAATGAGCCAACAAATCTTTTATTAACATGTTCGCGTCGTAAACTTGTAAATGCTAATCGTTGTATTGATTGAATCAAGTTATGAACGCAGTACTCCGGATAGCCAAATTTCATAGCAATTGAGGTAATATAATTAAGTTCCGCTTGCCTCAAATGCAAAGACGCAGAATGGGTGAAAGCTCGTCTTATGTATGAGCGTAAGGCAGCAAATTTAAACCCATTAGGGTGATTAGAAGAAAATGGAATGAGATTTGGGATGTGCGAGGGTTTCCTATAAACTGAGTAGGTTATACTATTGTCAGCTGGGATTCTTCATAGCCTAAAGTCTAAGAACGGTAATGAACATTGATCTTCGAGTTCAATAGTAAAATTGATAGTTGGGTAGACTGAGGATAAATCGTGGGCAAATTGTTGTAGGCACTCAGAAGAGTGTGGCCAGAAGACTAAGATGTCGTCAACATATCTGATAAAAAGTGCTGGTTTATAAAAACTATTTTGTATCACATTATTTTCAACAGTTTGTAGAACCACTTCTGCCAAAATAGGAGATAGTGGAGACCCCATAGGGGTTCCTCCCAGTTGTTGGTAAATGACATCATTAAATTTAAAGAATGTACGTTTGGCAATAAGTTTTAAAGCTTCCATAATTGCGAGCGTTTCAACAGGGGATAGGTCAGGAGCAGTTAGTAGACGCTCTTCAATAATCTTATGAGCTTGAAGAATGGGAACGTTAGGAAATAGTGCAGTAACATCTAACGATGCCATTATGAATTTTTGACCGCCAGAATTAAAGGCTTTTATAGTGTTGAGTGCTTGAAGTGTTCCATATACAGAGTACCTAGAACCCCTGAAGTACTTGCTCAGAAGAGTTGCAAGGGCTTTTTCAAGGGTTGTAGTTGGATTATTGAATCCGGAGACTAAGGGACGGATGGGGAGACCTTCTTTATGAGTTTTAATTTTGCCGAAAACCCTTGGTACACGAGGTCCATTGGGGGGGGGGGGGGGTCATATGTGAAGAATAGGTATATATATACCTATTCTTCACATATGACCATATATATACGGTATATATTATATACTCCTACAGCCTAATCAACCTACTGATCAAACAGTGGTTTACGTCGGTTCCACATTACGGACGTTGGGGGTTCGAACGTCGGAACAGGAATATGATGTTCGAACGGGAGCAACTAGTACAGCACTCGCTCGTCTAGTGTCAACTGGTCAATATACACCATGTTGGACGGATGTTCAACATTTAGCTTCCACTAAAAATAAAAGGAACACTTTGTTCACTGAAGCAATGTTTATTATGTGGTTTAATGACTTATGCTGCAATGAGGAATTACCCACCAATATGCCACTAACTTGGCGGCAATATATTAAGACTTTAAAACCTCCTAGTCTGTGAATTACTAGTTTGTTCCCCATGCCGTACTGTCTTAAAATTGTTAATTGCTGTTGCTCACATGCTTTACTTAACTCCTGTTGTACTGAGGTGTGCTGTTTATAATTGTATCTATGGTAACGGATGTATGACATGTCTCTTCTGCTTGTATAAGATGCATTGCACGCTCCACTCAGGTGGCACTCTTAGGCTTGACAATGGTTCCCGGGGGAGCCGAAAGATCTCGCCAACTTAGTTTTCGAAGCTTTCATCTGTACATACTGTTTTTAAGTGTAAATAATAAATATATTTTAATCTTGCAAATGGTGTTGCATTAGATGAGAGTTCTTTAAATCGTGCAAAGACAGTTATTTGAGGATGTAAACATTTAGGCACGAAATTAAATATTTGATGTTACCTTTATTTGTTATTATTGTAACGTGTTTGGCCCATCATCATCAAGTTCTAAAACAGCCAATAGATGGTAGTACATTGGCGATGCATCTATAACATTTAGTTTTGTTGGGGAATGCGAACTTACTTTATTCTGTCTTCCTGGCTTGTTGTTAATCAACATTATTAAGTGTACTATATGTAATAATATTAATTGCAATGAAATAACTTAAAAACCTATAGAATGAGTAAGAAGTCAAATCAGAAAACGACACTCTTTAAATTCCTTTAAGAAAAATGAAAGCACGAAAATAACAAAAGAGGCAGCGATTTCCGACAAGGCAGCAGAGTCTGATCCATCTCATGAAACAGTCTGTTTTAAATGAAAAATGTAAAATCAAGTGTAAACCATGACTGGTTACAAACATTTAATTGGTTAGTGGTAAAAGATAATGGAATGATGTGTTCCACGTGTATAAAATATGGAAAGATATGACCCACAAAAAAGGAAGTGACTTGGGTGACTATAGGGTGCAAAAGGCTTTGAAAAGAAAGTTTAATTGACCATGGACATAGTTCAGATAGTATTCAAAAACATATACTTGAAGAAACTGGATTAGGACAAATTGAACGATCACTTTCAGTTTTGAAAACTTGCAGAGATGTTTTTGTGGGAGCTTTACAATCTACATGTTTGGCAAAAAACAAACTACCACTCACTACACTGTATGAAAAACTGCTTGAGCAACGTAATGCTAGGAGGGGTTTTACATGCTCAAACTATGTTGAATATACCTTGGTTCGTCACAACTACCCATTTGGTTTATGTGGCTATATTATATGTTAACGGTTTTATAACTATTATTATTAATGTTACACACATTATAAATGTCTTCAAGTGCCTTGTAATTCCTGCTATAACATAATTATTTAAGGCTGTGGGATATAAAATATTTTAACTATTATAAATATTTCAACTATTTTTGTTCAAAATGACTGCATTTACCTTATATGGCACAATTGGGAAGGTTATTGTTGGCTGTTTTTACTCACTGATAACTATCTCGGACGTTCCGAAGTCGCCAGGTTCGTGCAAACTAAGTTTACAGAACTAAAAACACTCACAGGTTTATATGGAAACTTACAACCAGAGTCGAGATTCAAATAAAAAATGAAGATGAAGTTTAAAAGAATCAATGAAATAAAAGAACTATATACAGTAAGAGTAAAATCATTATCTCTTGTCAACGTCGTCTTCACTTAAAATCAAACCATAAAACAGCATTCGTAGTTGCACCAAGATCAAGAGGTTTGCATAAAATCTGGACAGAAAGCAGAGAATGCCTTGCAATGAGCATTCACAACTCAAACACTACCAGACTAGTTTCGATCCGTTTACATCATTGTCGTCTTCAGTGGTACAACTATCGTAGGTCGATGTTAAGCAAGGTTGGTGCTAAGTGCCGACCTCCATGTCTCATTCCTGACTTGAATGTTCCACGTCAACAAATCCCGTCTGTGTTTCCATGCACATGTGCATACGTGACTATGCTGCGATGTGCCATCTATCGGGTGGCTGTAAAGTACAGTTGTTTTCCTTCTAATTTTTCAGGTTCAAATTTCTCCTTCATTCATTTTTGTGTTTTATTTTTTTATTTTCTTGCTCAATTAGATATTTCCAAGGGTATGGGATTTCCATTGGTGTTGATGAATTACAATTCTCGTCTTGGGTTTTTTCAATTGTAATAGCCTCTAACCATAGAATGTGATTGTTTTTGTGTGTTGTCAGTATTTCAATGTTTTCGCAATCTGGTGTTACTTCGTTATCTATGCACTGCTTGTATTAGTGAAGTCTTTACTTCTTTTCTAGTCCAATTTGTAGTGTTCGTTAAGTCCAACTGCAAGTCTTCTTTTATTGGTACCAAAATATTTATCGTGTTTACCATCGTTAGGATCAATAGTCGGTATCTTATAAATGCCCACTTTTTGTAACAAATTCTTGTTGTAATCTTCAGTTGTTAGTAATCTTGAATTGTCAATAACTTTTCCTGCAATATCGAAGTTGTTGTTTTGGCATTCTTTTTCAGAATACTACTAATAGGTGGTAATTATGGGATGCTGCCACAGAATTGCATTTTATTTTTAATACAGTATTTACGATTTTTAGAATTTCTTTGTTTAATGAAGTTACGATAAATTGAATCAATTAGTACTCTTGTGTATCCAAAGCAAGTCGCAGTATTTTTAATCCATTGTATTTCGTCTTTCAGTGCTTTTTTAGTTGACAAGTGTGTAATGGCTCGGTTTACATATGGTTGGAAGGCCGATGTCTTGTATCTCCAAGGGTGACAGGATTCTATAGGAATTATGGTAGGAACATATGGAGGTTTATGATATACGTTGAACTCGATCTTGTTCTGAGTCTTGAATAAAGAGATGTCTAAAAAATTAAGTCTGTTGTTCATTTGTTTTTCACAAGTGACTTGAATTGTTGTATATATGCTATTGAAGTTAGTCATAAATTGTTTAATCTCCATTTCGTAGAAATGCCAAAAAAAGAAAATGAAGATATCATCGGCATATCAGAAGTATAATAATGGTAAGTTATCTGTAGTGCTGGTAAACATTTTTTTCTTCAATATCTTGCATGATAACTTCCGCTAATAATCCAGATATCGGAGATCCCATAGGTGCTCCAAAAATTCGTTTCTAAATTGCATTGTTGTACATGAAGAAATTATTATCTGTAATCAGGTTAAGAACGTAAATGATACCTTGAATAGTAATTGGTTCGATCTTTTGTCTTCTCAGTTTATCCTGATGAGGTGGATTGCATCGGAGGTGGGGGTGTTTGGGTATAAGGACACCACATCCAAACTGTACATAGTAAATTCTGTGCTGTTAATAGACTTTATTTTGTCAATCACTTCAGAGTTATTCACAGTATATTCATGGTTGCAGTAAAATACTTTTAAGTAATTGTACAGACTTTTCTCTAGCTTAATAGTTGGAGGCCTTTGATTTTCTGGCCTTTCTCCGAAATCGAGATAAAACAATTTATGACTAACTTCAATAGCATATATACAACAATTCAAATCACTTGTGAAAAACAAATTAACAACAGACTCAATGTTTTAGATATCTCTTTTTTCAAGAGTCAGAACAAGATTGAGTTCAACATATATCGTAAACCTACGTATGTTCCTACCATAATTCCTATAGAATCCTGTCACCCTTGGAGATGCAAGACATTGGCCTTCCAATCGTTTCTAAACCGAGCCATTACACACTCAAAAACTAAAAAAGCACTGAAAGACGAAATACAATGGATTAAAAATACTGTGACTTGTTTTGGAAACCCAAGAGTACTAAATGATTCAATTTATCATAACACCATTAAACAAAGAAATTCTAGAAATCATAACAACTGTATTAAAAATAAAATGCAATTCTGTGGCAGCATCCTGTATTTACCATCTATTAGTAGTATTCTGAAAAAAGAATGCCAAAACAACAACTTCGATATTGCAGAAAAAGTTATTGACAATTCAAGATTACTAACAACTGAAGATTGCAACAAGAATTTGTTAAAAAAAGCGGGCATTTATAAGATACCGAATATTGATCCCAACGATGGTAAACACGATAAATATTTTGGTAGCAATAAAAGAAGACTTGCAGCTCGACTGAACGAACACTACAAATTGGACTAGAAAAGAAGTCAAGACTTCACTAATACAGCAGTGCATAGATAACAAACTAACACCAGATTGGGAAAACATCAAAATACTGACAACGCCCAAAAAACATAATCAAATTCTATGGTCAGAGGCTATTACTATTGAAAAAACCCAAGACAAGAATTGTAATTCATCAACACCAATGGAAATCCCATACCCTTGGAAATATCTGATTGAGCAAGAAAGAAGAAAAAGTAAAGCATAAAAATATTTGAACATGAATAATTAGAAGGAAAACAACTGTACTTTACTTTACAGCCAACCCAGTAGATGGCACATCGCAGCATAGTCACGTATGCACACGTGCATGGGAACACAAACTTGATTTGTTGACGTGGAACATCCAATTCAGATATGAGATGTGGAGGTCGGCATTTAGTACCAACCTTGCTCAACGTCAACCTACGATATTTGTACCACTGAAGACGACAATGGTGTAAACGGATCGAAACTAGTCTGGTAGTGTTTGAGTTGTGAATGCTCATTGCAAGGTATTCTCTGCTTTCTGTCCAGATTTTATGCAAACCTCTTGATCTTGGTGCAACTACGAATGCTGTTTTGTGGTTTGATTTTAAGTGAAGACGACGTTGACAAGAGATAATGATTTTACTCACACTGTATATAGTTCTTTTATTTTATTGATTCTTTTAAACTTCATCTTCATTTTTTATTTGAATCTTGACTCTGGTTGTAAGTTTCCATATAAACCTGTGAGTGTTTTTAGTTCTGCAAACTTAGTTTGCATGAACCTGGCGACTTCTGAACATCCGAGATATGTACCAGTGAGTAAAAACAGCCAACAATAACCTTCCCAATTGTGCCATATAAGGTAAATGCAGCCATTTTGAACAAGTTATAATAGTTGAAATATTTTATATCCCACAGCCCTAGATAAATATGTTATAGCAGGAATTACAAGGCATATGTGCACTTGACTTGAAAACATTTATAATGTGTGTAACATTAGTAGTTATAAAACTATTAACATATAACTATCTTGATATTCGAAAAAAATGCACATTATACTTCAAAAAAAATAATCCAAGAATTTCTTGACATCTTAGCTTCAGAAATTAGATGTAAAATACTAAAAAATGTTCATTCTGCAGATTATTTCAGCATTCTGTGTGATGAAACAACAGACATCTCAGTTTTGAAGCAGCTTATTATATACATTAAATATGTCTGTCAGCAAAGAAAGAGATTACTATTAGTTTTATAACAATGTGTAATATCATTGATGGTAAAGATGAAACTATAACTAAGAAAATTATTGAAACACTTGGTAATATAGGGTTGAAAACTTTTAACTTTGTAGACCTAGGATCCGATGGAAGGGCTGTCATGATTGAGAAGCACTAAGGAGTAGCAAAACTACTCTAAGATGAAACAGTGGACAAAGGAGTAGCCATTGTACAAACCACCGCCTGGCTCTTGCTAGTGCTCAAGCAGCCACTGAGGTGCTTATTTACTGAAATTTAATTATATCTTAAGACAACTGTTTTTCTTCTTCCAAAATTCATTTGTTAGAATGGCTTTTTTAATTGAAATCCAATATATACTGAACAATCCTCAGATTAAACTTTAAATGGCCAGTGACACTAGATGGCTGTCTCCTGACTTTGCTGTTCAGTCCTTAAAAGAATCCTTGTTGAGTGTCGCTGCTGCACTCGAAAGAGAGGCCACTGAAAGAAATGACATTACAGCTGAAGGTTAAAGCAAATATATGAGAACATACAATTTCATAGCTTCGCTTATGATGCTTTCAAATGTGCTACCTATTTTGTCTAAATTGTGCAAAGTTTGTCAAAGGCAAGATGTTAATTTAACAGAAAGACAGGATCATACAAGCCACAAAACTATGCGTTATGGAATAGAAAGATACCTCTGCTTATCATTTTAAAAATCTACATCTACATCTTGCAAGTAAATGATCAAACCTTCGTATTGATTGTTCAGATATTAATGCTATTATCTTTAAGACTACGATCTATGATAAATACATACACACACTTATTAACCACCTGGAAGCAAGATTTCCCAATATGCCAATCATTTCCTGTGTTTCAAGAGTTTTCAGTCCAGAGAGACATGATCTAAAGGAGGCTTCTGCGATTCTTTTTGGACATTATTCTAAAAATAGAAGGACAGACATACAAAAATTTAGATTCTAATTTTCAACAATACCTGAGCTCAAAGAATCTTTTCCAAATTTAGTAAAACCAGTAGCAATTGGACTGACTGTACCTGTATGCACAGCTCTATGTGAAAGAGGATTTTCTACTCTCAAATCAAATAACGCCTGTTTAAGGAATTGTCTGAAGCAGAGCACACTCAGTAATCTCATGCTGATTCACTAGAAGGATCAGAACCAACAAACTTTGATTGTGAAAAAACACTGTAGACAACTGGGCCTGTAGGTAGAAGAGGAGAATTAATATAAAAAATGTTAATCCCTAAACATATAATAAAAATAATAATATTATTGAAATCACTAAATATAGGATTTCAACATCTTTCATAACTATTTTAAATTGAATTCTAACTTTTTTTTTAATTTTATTAAAACATTCAACTTTTGAAATAAAAGTTATGTTAATTGTTACATTTAGTGTGTTCATGTAGATGTGTTGGATTTTTCAGTTAAAAAATATAAAATTAGCCAGTATAAAAATTTTTAAATGTTTTGTTGCACAAATTACCATTAAATCAATATATGTTAAATTATAGAAATAATTTTGCCCTGGATCTCTTAAGCCACACTTATAAGTAACAGAAAATTTTATAATTTATATGCGAAAAATTACACGGCTCTCCAGCCGGCTACTTTACAATGCCACCCAGCTGGCAATATTTTCTGGGGAGGAAAAAGGCGTGTGGGCGCGTGCATGCATGTGCGCACATTTGCGTTTATATTTATATATTAGGTTATCCCAGAAGTAATGCAGTGGTCGGAATGAATTCACGTGTGAAACAGATGGCACAGTATCTGAGCAGACTTAGGTGGTGTAGACATCAATTTAATACATTTGTTAACCCCTCAGTATGAAAGTGTTGGAACTTCATCTAAGACATGTTTTACTTTGGAAGTAACATCAGAGCAACAATGCCAGAGCAGCAGCGTCGAAACTCTGCAAGATTTATTGTTCAGACACTATAATAAGTCTGAGTCATGCACAAAGCTGGTTCCAGAGTTTTGGGCCTGGGAACTACAGCCTTAAATTTCAGCCAGGGACAGGATGTCCTCAGGAGTTGAATGATGATCTGTTACAAATGATCGTCACGCAAAATCTTCATGTAACAGTGGAACAATTAGCCAAGTAGCTCCAGTCAACTGATTCCATCATCCATCCGCATCTGCAAAAGTTTGGTAAAGTTTCTAAGTTGGGATAATGGGTTCTTCACAAATTATAGGAGCACAATCGCAAACAACAACTGGAAGTTTGCACATCTCACCACTTTTTATTGGAAAACAAAACAAGTCTGAATAAAATTGTTACTGCTGATGAGAAATGGATTATGCATAACAATATTAAGCATTGAAGACAATCACAATGGGTGGACCACAACAAGACACGTCATGATAATTAACACAGCAATCAGGCATTGCTGAATTGGCTGGAATAACTGTTTCACACGTGAATTCACTCATATCAGAAAACTTGAAAATTTCATTGGGAAATGGTTTCATAGAAGGAATGATGTCTGAAGGGAGCTTGATGTATTTTTCAGCTCAAACTTAGTGCAACGGATGGCATGCTTGAATGGTATCGGGAGATGCGGGTTCGATTCCCGCTCCACAGTTACGAAATTTTCAATTTTTCTGATGTGAGTGAATTCACGTGTGAAACAGTAATTAAGTCAATTCAGCGATGTCTGATTGCTGTGTTAATTATTATATACATTAGGGTGGTCCACTTTGCAATGGAAAAAAAAAAGGTATTCAAATCATGGCTCCACATAGCGTAATTTTGTCCATTATGATGTAGTAATGTGTGCACCAAATTTTAGCTCGATACGTGGAAGTTTAGTGGTCGCCCAGAAGTTTACTTTTTGGTAGCTAGCTCAAATTTCTCTTCTTTTCAGGTATAAACAACCATGTCGACATCTAGCTTGAGATCTACCTCCACTAACTGGCTTCTTAGAAAGCCAATCTCTAACTTCTCTACAGCAAGACTTCCCCGTGGATTGGATGTGCTCCGGATGGTCCAGTTTTACCATTTAGAAGAGGGCAAGAGCTTGTCAGTGAGTTACAAATTGACCTGTGAAGCAGTTGTGATTGTTTGGAAGTGTGCGAGGATTCCTACACAGCGGATTGATTCGTGTGTGAGAAAACTCTCAAAACTTTATGAACGATATTTAGCTGTGAAGAACCACCGTACTCGTCAAGGAGAAAATGACCGTGTGCGTGAGGATATGTTCAAAAGTGATCTAGAAGAATTGTTTGATGTTGCCGCGAAAAATGCTATAATGCAAATGAAAAACGACGAAGACCCGGTATTCCTCCAGAAACAAAGATAATATGTATTTTCATGTAGTATGAGTGGTGCTGACTTATAAACAACAGAAAAAGAAATTAGGAAAAGACAGCGGGAGGGAAAAGATAGAAAGACGACAGAGAAATATAAAAGAAAGAGAGAGCAAATGTCTTCCTGGGAAAACTGCAGAGCTTTCTTCATCATCTTCACATAGCTCCGAAAGCGAAGGCGAATATCAACCTGTAGCGTCCACATCTGCCGCACCTTCTACTCCATTCCCATCCAAACGACGTAAAAATATATTTACGTTACCAGAAGTTGTCGGAGCCCTGGATCGAGTCAATCTTCCGGATAGAGAAGCAGTATTCGTTGCTGGAGCCGTTGCAGGGGCGCTCGGACACGATATTTCCGAAATCACCCTTTCCTGAAGCTCCATTAGGCGCTCTAGAAGATTAGAAAGACAGAAAGCCACAGCAGCTGAACAAAAGAAATCGTCTTTGGAGGGGCCTTTTCTTTTACATTGGGATGACAAACTTTTGCCTGATATTGATGGATCCAAGGTGACAGTTGATCGCATTGCTATACTTCTCACTGGAAATGGCCAAGAACAGCTTTTGGGAATTCCCAAGATAGACAGAGGAACAGGGAAAGCTCAGGCATAAGCTTGCGTTGAAGCAATCGAGAAATGGAATGTTAAGTCTGAAATCAAAGGACTTGTGTTTGATACGACAGCGAGTAATTCTGGGCTTCACACAGGAGCTTGCACAACAATTGAAAAAACCCTAGGCAGTGAACTCGTTTGGATTGCATGCCGCCATCATGTTATGGAGATTATGCTTTCATCTGTTTTCTTATGTGTATTCGGTTCTACTGGAGGTCCAAAAACTGCACTCTTCAACCGCTTTAAGAAAGGGTGGACAACGATTGATCAAAGTGCTTATAGTGCAGCAGACATTGACCCTTTCAGGATCCTATATTAAACAGATTACGACAAGAAATGCTGGAGTATTTACCAAGTGCATTGGAAAAACAGCAACCAAAAGATGATTATCAAGAACTTCTGTGCTTGTCTCTTTTGTTTCTTGGTGGAGGAAGTGGCACGGAAACATTTCGAGCTCCTGGCCCTACACATCATGCTCGATGGCTGGCTAAAGGCATTTACGCTCTAAAAATATGCCTCTTTCAAAATCAGTTTCAGTTAACACCTCGGAGACAATAAATACAGTGAATTTGGCTTTGTTTGTAAGCCTGGTTTATGTGAAGTATTGGAATGAAGCTCCACTTGGAATTAGAGCTCCATATAATAATATCCAGCTTCTAAGTCTCCTAAAACTTTACCCTAATAAAAAAATTGGCGAGAAAGCTTACAATGCTTTTGCCAGGCATCTTTGGTTTCTTTCTGAGCACTTGGTAGCCTTAGCTTTTTTTGACGATCGAGTGCCCACGAAAACTAAAGAAAAAATGGTCAAGAATCCGAAACGTCCACAGCTGCCCGATTTTCCGCAACATATAGCAACATCTGACGAAAAAGATCTCAATCTAGAAAATTTCGTAACTGAAAGGACTAGATTCTTCTTTGATGTCCTTCTTGTTGGAGGAAAAATTAAATCTAAAGCATTTCTGAAAATGCAACCCCAACAGTGGAGAAATGATCCTGTTTTCATTGAACTTCATGAACGTTGCTGTAAGATGAGGGTTGTGAATGACACTGCCGAGCGAGGCATCAGTTTGATTAAAAAATACAACCAGTCACTTACCAAGGACGAAGAACAAAAGCAGTTCATTCTTCGACTGGTGGCAAATGATAGAAAACAGTTTCCTTCACCATCGAAGGCATCTCTTATGTCATAATTATTCAATTTTTGAAATTTTTCATTTTCAGTTATGTAGTACCCAAAAGTTAAATATTGGGCGACCCCTAAATATCGTTCTTTTTTGCAAAACCCTTTGGTGTACTTATCATTCACATACTATGGCATAAAATAAAAGTTGTGGAGAAAGAATATTTAAAACTTTTTTTTTTTTTGGACCACCCTAATATACATATATATACATATATATATTGTTGGAATGGGATGTAAGGTCAGGTGATGTGCAACATACCACAGCCTCTCCTTGACAAACGTTAACCCTGCCTTCTCATGGTGCATCCTGTTCTCACTAAAGGGGCTCTGACGACTGCCAATAACGGTACAACTTAGGATTAGAGGTAATGTTATCCCACACTCACCAATGTGCACGGTGGTCGTTAAACCTCCAACAAAAAAAATATATATATATATATATATATCTTTGTGGCTTTGGGAAGAAGACACTTTGTAATAGAAGAAACTATGTTAGACACTACGTAATTTTTTGAACATGTAAAATAATATTTTTGAATGTATAATTTGTGACGTATGTCACTCTTAATCTCCTTGGAGGGGCTTAAGCCCTCAAAGCCGCCTCTGTGGGTGTGCCAATGTTTAGTACACACGATGGGCAAGTGCTACAAATTTTACACTTGTTGCAACTAGAATCCATATTCTCACCAACATTAAGCAATAGCTTTAATACATCAAAGTTCAAAGCAAAAGAAAACAATTCCAATATTACTTGATCTTTGTTGAATTGTGGAGGCAGCTTAATAATGCCTTCCAGTGCTTCATCTTCAAGGCCCTTCTCTGCAATAGTTTTAAACTTTGCTGGGTCCAAGCAGGATAAATCTTTATACAACTTTTTGTGTTGTACAAAGTGTGAACTTAGTGACTGGACAATGCAGTTTGTCATTAGGTTAAACACATTCACTCAAAAATCAGCTAGAGAATCTGAGGAATTTTCTTCATGATCTATGAGCTCATCTGCCATATTTTTCTTCTCCCTCTGCCTCTTAACTGGCAATGCTGTTTCCAAAGAGTCAATTTTCAGTGTTTTATTTTCATCCATATTCAACTGTGAAATCTTGTAATTACATTTATTTACAAATTCCAATGCCTTGCTGTGAAAGTTATCAAATTTTCTTGTCTGTTCCTTCAACTTTGTTGTAGCTGAATTTATTCAACTCCATGCAGTAAACATATCTGAACTACTTGTTTGTAAATAACTTGATAATGGGGCTGTAGTTCAAAATATATCATCATCATCATTAGTGTTCTGTCTCTTGACAGGTCCAACGGTAACTCAACAAGTTCACTTCCTTCAGTTTTCTCTGTCCCTTGTTTCCTCCTTCAATACTTGATAGCTTCCTGTGCCCATGATACCATCAAGCATCACTAGTCGTCTCTTTCCTCTTGGCTGCTTTCCTTCAATTTTCCCTTCTATAATTTTTTTCAATAAGCTGTCTTCTCTTAACACATGTCCTGTCCAGTTATATTTTCTCTTTCTTATGGTCTTTAGAATATTCCCCTTTTTCTTGTCCTAGATGTTTTCCAACAACTTATATCCATACAGTCATTCTCCTGTATGATGTTTTCAAAAAAGTCGTAAAATTCTGGAGCAAATTGAAAAAGGAAACTGCAGGCACGCAACATTTTGTTGTTTCAGTTATCACCAAATTCAAGGCATGGACATAGCACTATACATGTATACACTCATGATCAAAAAAATTGTTGCACCCAGAAGGAAGCAACCAACAGGAATGAAACTTGGTGGGTATGTTTGACATTGTGAGACATGCAAATGATTGAAGTATCACGCTAAGCCGCGCCTGTGACACAAGCAAGAAGGGGTCGTAGCTCTTTGCCTGACCGGCTATATAAAGTCTTCCTGTTGTGCGTGCTTGCCATTCTGACTCTTGCTGTTTTGTTGGTTGCATCCTTTGCAAGGAAGTATGCCTCGGAAAAAAGTTTGGGCACAATTCGAGCGGGGGCTGCATCGTCGGGCTCCAGGAAGGGGGATGGTCTTATCGTCGTATTGCACGCTACACTGTTTGTGCAAATGTTACCACAGCATGCTGTTGGCTGCAGCAGATAGAACAAGGCACGCAGCAGGGACAAGAGGGGTCTGGAAGACCTAGACGAACCACGGAGAAAGAGGAACAACGGGTTGTCCGACAAACGCGGAGTGACCCAACAGCCACGATTGCATATATTCAGCAGAGTGGTGACGTCCATGCATCATCCGATTAGTGACAGCACCATTGGAAGATGGCTACACGAAGTAGGACTATACGCACGCAGATCGTTACACCGACTGCCCTTAACACCATTGCATTGTCGCCAAAGGCTGTAATGGTGTCGTGCCAGACTGTAATGGAGCCACTCAGAATGGCAGCGGGTGACCTTCAGTGACGAGTCCCGCTTTTGTCTTGGAGGAGATGACCATCAAATCCGTGTGTGAAGGCACGGTTGTTAACGCCAAGATGAACGGTTCGTTGTCAACTGATACACGTCCAGAAGGTCTGGTGTCATGGTGTGGGGTGCAATTGCCAATGCCAGATCTCCTTTGGTGTTTATTACAGGTACTTTGACAGCCCAACGTTACATTAATGAGGTCCTGCAACCAGTGGCCCTACCTTTTCTGAACACTCACTCCGGTGCAATTTTCCAACAGGACAACGCTCGTCCGCATACTGCTGCTATCTTGAAAGCTTGCCCTCAAGGCACTGATACTTGGCCATGGCCAGTCCCATCGCCCGATTGAAAATGTGTGGGATGCTATTGGACGTGCGATCCACGCTCCACCCCTACAGCACAACCCCTAGGAACTGTGTGAGAAGATTCAAGTTGCATGGGATGGCTTATCGCAGGACACCATTAGGAACCTGTACAACTCCATGCCGAGACATCTGGCATGCTGTGTGAGTAAACATGGCAGTCTGACACCATACTGAGAGACACTGCTTTTTGGCGTGTAGCTCAATAAATATTGCCCATATCAGTCTCAATGTTTGATCACTTATTGTTCCGGGTAACCTTTACCTTCCTCCCGAATAGCATAGCAATCAGACACGTCCTTCTAGGGGCAACTATTTTTTTTTACCATGAGTGTATGAACATGTTGATCAGCCACATCAGTAATTTTACTTTGTAAACCATTATACTGGCCATGGTAGCTTGCATCTCCATCTGTACTATCACATAAACATTTTTTGGGATCAATTTTAAGATGCTGTAATGTTTCAATCAATAGATCTAAAAGTCCCTGTCCTCTACCAGGAATGGCTGATAAGAAAACTACCCCAATAGAAAAGTCAGGAGAGGTGGGAGCGCTAAGTGCTGCCCTCTTCTGGAAATACCAAAAACTAATTTACGTCGCGTTTCCCTTCCAGGTTTAAAATAGTAATACAACGCAAATTTTAGTTGCATACAGTGAAAATATTGGAACTTCTATTATATTTTCAAGCTACTAAAAGGTCATTAACATTTTAACATTTTGTGTTTTGAATATATCAATTTTAATTTTTAGTAATCTGTGGCTGACGTTAACTGATAGGAAGAATATGTTCAAATCTTGAGATATTTTTACCATTCTCGTCTGCTCTTTGCTTTTCATATCCACTACCGAATGGTGACCTCGAAGGAGCCACAATCGAGAAGAGTGTTTTGTTGGACCAAACTGGGTTAGAGAAGGCCCAACAATTATTAAGAATAATAATGAGGTTATTGCTGTGATTGAAACAGAAGACCTAACTGAAGTCATTCTGAAATTCGTCTCAGTACAACGTCATTCACATTCGCTAGAAGATACAGTTATGATTTGCACATATTGTCTAATGTTTAAGGAGGCCCACTTCATCAGGGACCCACTTGCCATCGGGCAAGCTGACACGCCCGGCCAGTCCACCACTGTATTTGAGACAACTCAACATTCTTTCTTTACTTTTATGCAGCACCTTGAAAAAGCATACTTTATAACATGGCAAGTGTTGTTTTTACAAGACAGTGGATGCAAGCACAATTTAGTAAGATTTCAGAAAATAAAATTTTTGGATCCCTGATTATTAATGAAATGAAAATCAAGCAGCTAGAGTAACGTATGCAAAATTTTGTGACGCTTTTGATAAGTTATGGTCAGATATGGGTGGCACAGAAAAAGTCCTTGGCATCTGGAATAAAATATCACAATTTGTGTTTTCTGTTATGTGGTCTTTCAGAATACTTGTCAGTTTTAGAATTAGAAATGAATCTTCTACAGGGCCAGCCGACCACTTGAATTTCCAAATCACTGGTCTGCCAAAATATCCACTGGTCCGTACGAAAAAAAAAAAAGTATATGCAAAAATAAATATAGTATATGTAAAAAATAACATCATTTTCACTGGAGTAGAACAGAATGTGTGTGTGCACATGAAAATAGTACTAATAAATAAAGCATGAAATATATGGTAGAAATTTGAAAACAAAACAAATAAAACAAAAAACCCTGACCTGACTTGTGTATAGTAAGAGTTGGTAGTTCACTCATTTTTACTGGTCCAGAATGGCACAAATATTAATACATTTTGTATGCATATGGTGCTAGTAACAAAGTTCATTCTAGGGGTTTTTCGCGGGGCGGTGCACCTTGCCCGCCTTCAGGTTTGAAAACTTCCGCCCTGCCAGCCCTCACGCTAAAATTATGCAACCTACTGCCCTTTAAACTAAAAAAATCCCATCCCGACTGCCCTAAAATGGAAACTGCAAAATGAGTATGCGGACCTGCTCTAATCAATCCTACACTGCTGTGAAACCAAAATAGCGCACGGACTCCATATTAGCCTCTCGTCTACGTCTAGAAAGTCGTAATGACCCCCGTTGGTTAGGATTCCTAGAAGACAGGAACCGATAAGACACAACCACTTATTGTTTGTTTCTCTATGCCGGCAGGGAAGGAAGGAAGCGTGAGATTTAAGACAAAAGGACCTGCCCTCTGAACTACTGGGGGAGGAACGAGTTTGCACAAATTACTGACAAAAGAGGTGACCAGTGTTTGCTCCCTCTCTCCGCATCCTAAGCGCTTCCACTCTTTGTGTGTTCCGCTTCCCAGCCCGCCTACAGGAAATTTGTACGATCCTAAAAACCTCTCAAAGTTAGCCATCAGTATATTCTAATTATAACTTTCAGTCAATGCGGCTGGTGCCGCAGTTTACTTTAACCCTTGCAGATTGCTTTCACAAAGTTTCAAAAGTTTATATTATTTATGTCATTAACTATTTACTCAACACAACCCCAGGAGCAGACACAGCGCAACACAGCTACTATGTCCATCGGTTTTGGAAAGGTGTGCAGACTGTTTTTTCTGACTATTTCTTTAACATTCATTGTTTCTAGCATTTCTTTCAATTTTAAAGCAAAGGAAGGGAAATTTTTGCGCGATTTAACGTTGAATCCCACTTCCAGATGTGAAGTTGCATCGATAGATCAAGTAACAATTGAATTTTGAAGATGTGAATCCGTTTTTTGGTGTAAATATGACATGGATGGTAGTCAAATAACATCCGAAAACTTGAAAATTTAGTCGTCCTGGAGCGGGAATCAACGCCACTCTCCCAGATCGCGAGAGTATGCTGGCCACTACACCACCCAGAACAATGATTCTGAAGTAGCACTTGTTCAGTTATACACTGCTGGACAATTGCTACGGACGGATCATAAACGGCTATATAGCGCATAAAAAAGTAAGTGTGGTTGGATGCCAAGTGAAATAAAATAATGTCAGAATGCCAGGACATTACAAGAAAGACAATTTATTGTGCACTGAAATCCAGAAGGCTGTGGAACGTGTTCAAGGGATGAACAGGCCATTTTGTGCAGAATACGTAAACGTGAAAAAAATGCAATTACCGTCCGCAGGCGTTCCGGCGTAAGATGTCAATACGGGATATGGCCACCATGGAGGGCGATGCAAGATTCCATACGTCGTGTCATGCTTTGCACAACATTATCAAGCAGCTGTTGGGGTAATTTATCCCATTCCTCTGTCAGTGCACGGATGAGGATGTCCTTGTTTATTGGAGGGCATTGGCGACCAGCAAGACTCCTCCCCAAAGCATCCCACACATTTTCAATGGGATTCAGATCTGGAGAACGTGCTGGCCATATGAGGGGTTGAATATCCTCGCTCTCAAGACACTCCTGGACAGCGACTGTTCGATGACATGTTGCGTTGTCGTCCATGAAAATGAATCTATCACCGACAGCACCACGGAACATGCGAACATGAGGTAGCAGAACATCATTAATGTATCGTTGGCCACTCATAATCCCAGTTGGAAGCACATAGAGGGACGTACGGCCATTGATCATGATGCCAGCCCATACCATTACATTACATGTTGAACCCATTCCTGTATGTTTGCTGGACAATATGCAGTACCACTATCACGCCAGATCAGTTGTCGTCTACAATCAGACGATAGACTGTATCTACTCTCATCTGAGAAGAGGACAGCAGACCAGTCGTTATCAGTCCAATTGCGATGTTGATGGCACCATTGCAAACGGGCGGTACGGTGACGTCTGGACAATGGGATGCACACAACAGGACGGCGGGCGTATAGTCCTCCTTCATGCAAACGTCTGACGACAGTTTTTCAAGAGATCCGCTTGCCAGTAGCAGCCATAAACTAATTTGCTACCTCACTAGCTGTGCTGCGCCGGTGTCTTTTTGTTGATAGCACTATGTACCGATCTTCTGCAGGTGTCGTACTGCGAACACGACCTCCCCCGTGACGTTTGCTACACTCTCCATTTGTTTGAAATGATTTCCAAAGCCTTGAAACAATACTGTGGCTGACGTCGAACTCCCGGGCAACATCTGTTTTTTTTCGCCCTTCTTCAATCTTGCCAATAATACGGCCACGCGTAAAATCATCTAGGTGATGTCGGGAAGACATACTGAAAATTGCAAGTTCGTCAATTGATTCTTTCCCTTTCAACTTTGCGTTTGAACAACAACGGTCAATATGCGTCAAATCCTTTATATCTCTTATCAGCGCTATGACGTCATGAACAAGTTCGGCAATCCAAAATTTGCATACGTACAGCACGTCTTACTGTATCCCGCACTTATGCTAATTTCCACATTTTCCTGCCTTCCATTTTATGGTTGCTATCGTTGCTATTGTCATCCGTCCTTAGCAATTGTCCGGCAGTGTATTTCATTTTATTTTAATTTTCTTTTTCTTCTTCCTTGTTTTACAAACAGGTAACTTTGACTTAACAAGAATATTGCTTTCTTTCAATAATGAAGCGATACTTTTGCGCACATTTTAATGGCGTCTGTTTCCACCACTTCCGTCTTGCGCTGCATTCCGGAAACTGGTGGCAGCAATTCTTCTTTTTTGGCGTCTGTATACAGTATAGCATCGTGTCAGTTAGATATCCGTGATTAATTTTTTTTTAATTTTTTACAAGAGCAATATTTTTTAAGCCTTTTCATTGTTCCCTCCGTTTTCGCGGCCGTCGGTGTTTCGGAAGTTGACATCCAATTTTTTTTTCTTTTTGCTCGTCCAGACAGTTTCATTTCAGTTAGATTTATGAATACTTTTTCATCCCCCCAATCACTTTTGCACATTTTTTATCGTCCTTACTCCGTTTTTATGGGCATATTATGCTGCGGCATTCCGGGAACTGATGGTTGCAAATTTTCCTCTTTTGGCTTCTAGATAGTTTTTTTTTACATATATTAAAGGTGTATGTGCTTTTTTTTTTTTTTTTTTCAAGAGCCATATTTTCATATTTTTTAGCGTTTGCAACGTTTTGTTCTCCGTTTCTGTGGCATTCCGGAAGTTGACGGTCGAAGTTTTCTTCTTCTTCCAGACTGCATCTTAGTTAAATTCAGGCGAAAAAAAAAAACATTTCTTTTAGTAAAATCCTGCTAGTACGCATTTTTACGTCCCCTGTTGCATCTCCACAGCTGTATTGGCATACACAAGATTTTTTCGAGGAATCTCGCTTTTTGTCATTACTTGGGTCATTCTCAAGATCGATGCAGAACTGAAGATAAATGGGGGAGGGAGTAGGAAGGGGTCGTTTTCCGTCTGGGGAAGTTATTTTGTCTTTCAAAACTTTCGAAAACGGAAGTTAGATGGAATAGAGACTTTTTCAGTAATCGTAATTTCTTTTTCTCACGATGTTGTCTATGTCCAGTATTGTTGCAAAACATCATGTTATTGCATAAATGTTTTTATTTCAGCAAGAAACTATGGGCAACGATTTCCGAAAACGTAAGTTGAGGCAGCCTTAAAAGATTTTCCTGTAGTCTTCAGGCACGAGATTCTTCCGTAGATTGGAGGAATCGCGCACTGTTCCTTCTGCCGAGTAGTGTTCTTAAATATCATTTTATTCCACAAATACTGCATTTCAGCTCAAAAACAGAGGAAAGTCTCTGAAAACAGAAGTTGGTCGAAGCGAAGATTTTCCCAGCAAACGTAAAATTTTTCTTTCTGCAATGTCTCACTATCATGTGTTGTTGTTAAATGTTACTTCCCCCCATAAATGTCTGCACTTAAGCTTGATAAGAGAGGGGACATTTTCCAAAAACGGAAGTGTCGAAGTTAGAAAATCTGTTAGAATTGATGCATGGCGTTCAAAAGTATTCTTATTCTGAAAGTTACACCATTTATCTAAAGTGGTGACAGCTTTGATATCATGCATTCAAGGTCATCAGGCTGAAAGTTCTTTCAGCATGATGGATAAATAAATTATTGTTGTCTGAAAGAATAAAAGGATTAAAAAAAGTGAGAATGAAGAAATAGGAAGAGAATGACATCAACAGAAGGAAACACTAAGCAAAGACTGTTGGGCAGTTGCAGAGTTAACGAAAGACAACTATGGCTGTGGAACTTTCTGAGAAGAAAGCAACACAAGAGGAAAATTGAGCTGATGTTCTAGCAAGTACAAAAAAAAAAAAAGCTGTGTTTGAAGCAATACCTTTTAAAACAATTTCATTTTGTTTTGAATTCAGTAATTTGATATTGTGAATACAGCGGTGTGTACCAGTTTAGTATCTGCTCGTACATAAATAAATTACAGTGAACAATACCATCTTGCTCGTGCTGTGTTGCATTCAGTTTCTCACTGCACTTTCTGATTTTTAACCTGGGTTTAAAGTTCAGCTTTTTTGCCCTATGGTCGGTTTGATACGTTTTATGTACAGTGGTCGAAGTGGCACAGAGCTTCTGCATATTAAGTGCTCTGCTGACACACTAAAACTGTAGTGTAGCAGTAGCGCACTTAACATCTTTTCAATTCCAGCTGCCAATCATTTATCAATTTTATCCGTTAAAAATGTCATTTGTCGATTTTTGCGTTAAAATTTGTGCTTTCATCCTAATTTCTTTACGTAGTTTGTGACAGGTTTATAATTTATTACATACCGGGATGGTAAGTAATGTTTTTTCCTTTTTATTTACTTCCACATAATTTCATTTAACATTGATGAGGGAATTTTTTTTTTTTTTTTTTTTTGCTTTACAAGAAGTCTTGCCTTGTTTCTTACTTTAATTTCATATTTTTTGGGATTTAATTGTATCAATGAAAATGACCCCACCACATTTTCACAAATTCAGTAAATTTTTCTCAAAACCTGTAGTCAGTGCACAGAAGGATTCAAACAAAAATCCTATATGGGCACCAGTTTTACAAACAAATGAAATGTGATATATATATATATACTATCATTTCCAAAGTTAACATGATCATACACAGCTGTCTAAATCATCAGCTGATGAGGCCCCCAATAAAACATAACTGCTGCAGGAACTAATAAAAGCACAATGTGTATCATCCTTTAAAGGAGGCAGTTGAACGTTTAACCGATTAACTAAACGCAAAAAATAACAAAAATAATAATTTATGAATTTCAGATTATTTACTATTAATTATACTTCCTGATTATAATTTTAAAAATTCAAAAGCATTTAAGGGATGATGTTTAAATTCTGCATAAAATAAAATCTTTCTTTTTTATTAATCAGGGCAAAGCTAGTTTGACTATATAAATTTTATTTAAAAAAATAATATTTAGGCTCCCCTTTATCTTGCAGACAGTTTTTAGCTTTTCCTTTCTGCATTGCAGACTCCTGAAAAAGATTCTGCTTCAGGACTGGCAATAAATCTACTGCCAAATTTAGCAACAGACATTTTTTCATTTCTACATAAAAAAAATGTGATCTATCCTTAACTTTTGGACAACAGTGTATATGAACTTCAGACTGAAAACTTTCCTGCATGTGTTTCTGACACAATATTGATGAAAATATACTACTTGAAGGGTACTTACTCTGGAATTATTACTGATATGCTGAACACTAACATTTACAGTTATCTCAAAGTTCCAGTAAAAGCATGTGTCCTTTTTCAAATAATTAAACCTTTGCATATTATTGTGTGCAACTTTATTCCATTTAGATAACTAAATAAATAAAAATAAAGAATTAAGCCCTTTTCAGTTAAAAAAGTGCCCTTTTTCAAAGTCTGCACCCTGCCCTTTTTTAATCCTAGAATGAACCCTGTGCTAGTAATCAGGATGGTACCCTAATCATCAGCACACCCACGGAGGGGGCTTAAGCCCCCTCCAAGGAGATTAAGAACAACTTATGTCACAAATTAAACATTGAAAAATATTATTTTACATATTCAAAAAATTGCATAGTGTTTTCTTCCCAAAGCCCCAAAGAGATTAAGCATGACGTATGCCACAAATTCAACATCCAAAAATATTGTCAAAAAAATTACATAGTGTCTTCTATTACAAGGGATCTTCTTCCCAAAGCCCCATGGAGATTAACAGTGATGTACGTCACAAATTAAACATTCAAAAATATTGTCAAAAAAATCAGTGTCCGACATAGTGTCTTCTATTACAAGTGGATTCTTCCTAAAGCCGCAAGGAGATTAATAGCGACGTACATCACAAATTAAACATTCAAAAATATTGTCAAAAAAATTAGTGTTTGACATAGTGTCTTCTATTAAAAGGGGCTTCTTCCCAAAGCCCAAAGGAGATTAAAAGTGACGTACCTTACAACCGTATACAGTATAAACTATAGGCGTACACTATATATACGTATGTACACACATTGTGTACGTATATACAGCCCGCTTCAACAAGAATTCCTGGGTGTGCCACTGACCCTAATTATAAGGGAACTGATATGAAACACTGTGAACTATCCGTGCACTGATTATAAGGAAGCACTTTGTGACATACCAAAAGCCACCTTCATGGAATACCTTGCTTCAGTGTGAAAGGAAGGAGGTTCTCCCACTCGGACAGAAATATAATTTAGCAAAGTCAGAGCATAAATGGTTTTTCAACATCCAATTGGGAAACTATATAAAAGACCCATCCGTACTCTGTGGTCACCACATGGGCAAAATAATGTGGCCTGTCTTAATCCAAATATTTTGAGTCTGACCTGTTTCTTACAGTCCAAAATTTTCAGAAAACTAAAGTATGGTTCGCAGTTCTGATATTCAGTTTTTGAGTAGAATATCTGAATTTCAAAAATCTGAAAATTGCCATAGTGAAACCTGGATTCTTTGAAATCTGCAGTTCAATTCTTTATAAGTTTACAAATTCCAAAACAAACTGGGGAAAAAAAAAGCTTACTAGCCACCCGGGCTAGTACCAAAATTTTCAGTGGTTCAATGGAATTTTTATAAGCCAATGGCAAGCGGACCACTGAGTAATTCCAACACTGCTTGCTCAAATTTTTTTTTCTATGTTTTTTTCTTGTTCAATTTTTTTTTTTTTTTGTTAAGTGGTATGTCAGGATACACGTCTGATTTTTATTTATTTTTTTTTATTTTTTTGCGTCCTTGCCTGGTAAAGCTGTTGCATTATCTCACTTTAAATGTGATTCAAGTTGTTCAAGATTAAGAAATTAAAGTAATACATACTGTCAGTAATAATAACCACACAAATATTTCTACTTTCCAAAACTTATGTAAAGGTACTATTGTTTCACAGATTTTTCATCTTATTGGTCCTAGCGGGGTTTTGTTGCTATATCATGACTTTGTTCATGTACTTAAATGTGTGCATAATCAACTGGTATCCCAGAAAAAAAAGCTGTCTGCCATGATAATGAACTTAAAACAAGTTTCATAGAAAAGATCCAAAACTCTGGGTAATAAAATCTATGTCTTATTACAGAAAACATATCTGCATCTAAAAATACATGCAGACAATGAGTATAACATTGGCAGCAGTTGTTTCCTATTGAGGTAATTTCAATTAAGTTTTATTATCATTCATTTTTGTTACGAGCATGGTCCAATATATGGTATGAATGGTCTTAAAATTTGTGGGAAGATCCATTATTTCTAGAAAATATATATACAAATGGTTCTCCATGCACAATGTAAAAAATCACTCCCCATGTTTAAAAGAGAAACACTGATGGCAAACTTTTATCTGTTGATGATGAACGGCTATTGTTTGAAAACGATTTCCTTCATTAATCATTTGTAACCACATCAGTTCTTCACTAATGATGCCATTGTTTGCACTGCAAAGTCTACAGTGAAATGTCTGCTTCAGGAAGATCACAATTACCTATATGGATGTCAAAAAATTTCTTTCAAAGTAGCTCGGATTCTATTACGTGATACCTGATCTATACCGTCCAACCCTGACCTTTGTATCTTACAACAATCTACACTGCTATGGAAAATAATTAGAAATTTATCATTGTCTCTAGAAAATGGTGTTAAAACTCAGCTTCTAAGATCATTACAAAAGCAAAAGGAAACAAGAAAGAGGACACTGAATTTTCGGGTGTAATGAGCACGTCTTTCGAATCCGTTCTGACACGAATTAAATTTATCAAAGCTATCCAAAGTCATTAGAACCGGTATGGAAAACAGTAGTATCTGACCAAAGAAAGAAGTTTTTCAATCGGGCTTTTAATCCCGCAGATATTGCTGTAAACGAAATTCTGAACTCATGCCCTCTGGTTGCAGACTTGTGTGTTAAGAAAAACTTGAAATTATATGAGAAACATTTTGTAGCGGAAATGCTCTCCAACAAAGAAAGAATTTTTCAAATCGGACTCTTGGAAGCAAAGATATTGACTTAAAATATGAATCTATGCCCAGTGACGGGGGGAAATGTGCATTATTTGAAGAAGGTATTCGCAAAAGATTTTTCGATTTGAGCAGTATAGGTCCGGGAATGAATATTTTCAGGAGCTTAGATTTTTCTGCAAATACTTCAGAGGCAAAATTTAACACTTATGCCCCCTGGTAACCAAACCATTCTTTACCAAATATTAGAAATTACAGGAAAAACATTTTCCATCAGGAGCTGTATGCGATACATAAAGAATTTTTCAAATCGGAGTTTTAGAACCAGAAATACCATGGCAAACGCAATTTACCTTTGTGCTCCCTAGCGGAAAGTCTATGAATTACATGGAAATTTTGAAATTATATGAAAAACATGTCTTGCCGGAAACTATCCAATGAAGGAAGTTTTCAAATCAGACCATAAGAAGTAGAGATATTAACACAAATAAGATATACATTGCTGTGGCGAAAAACAAGAAAGGTTATGGATATTTATAAAATTTAATGTCAATATAAAAATAGAAGGTAAATATTGAATTTAGGCAAAAATTAGAATTTGGAAGATGGGTAGGTGCATTCCGAAACAGGAGTATTTATGTGGTGGCTATATTCTTGTTACTGTGATTGACAATTGTGTATGTGTGAATAAACCAAATACAAGACAATCAAACAAACCAATTATGTTGTAATCATATTTTCCAACGTTATAACATACTTGTCAGTGCACCAAAATAAAAAAAAATAAAAATGTAAAACAGAAATTCTTTAGGTTTTCATTTGTAAGCGTGCTTGTGTGTACACATATACAAATTTTGTTTTCACCACTTGTAATATTTCTATATGTAATAACATCACACATCACACTATATTGTGTCAACTGTGGAAAAATCAGTAATTTTAGAACTCGTGTATTTAAGCATAAAAAAATGGTCGTGTAATCATCACTTCATTGTTTTTTTTTGTTTTTTTTTATTGGAGGTTTAACGACCACCGTGAGAACCGCCCGTCCCTAATTTAGGGTCACTGGTTCCAGGGAAGGGAGAGAGCCAGTGCCGTAAGACAAACACAACATCCCATCCATGCCTGACCGGGGTTCGAACCCGGACCCCTTACGGACGAATGATCAGAGGCCAACGCCTTAGACCACTGCGCCACCGGGGCGGCTCACTTCATTGTATTAAATAGAAATTGGTATATATTGTGTCAATAACATTGATTCTTGTCCTAGGCCAACATCAAAGCATTGGTAAATGGATTCAATGGCTCAGAATCTATGAGACACACCTATTAACCGAATGCCAAAATTTTGGTTTTTGAAAGGCTAATGCATGTATTTACTTTTACAACACAACATGATTAACCAAGATATTAATATTGCAATGAGAGCATTACTACACATTAAGGTGCAACAATTTAGCACTTCTTTAAGCCTTCACTGGCCAAATCATATGTAGAGGTCAACAATTCAACTAACCAAACTTATATAGCCATGGTAAAGTCCTAATGAATACTGGCAGTTGTTAACACAGTGTTTACATTAATTTACATTTGTCGCTCACATATTATCAAAACAAACTTATCTTCTCTGAACATATTTCAAAACTCTGGAGTCACCAATTATGTGTGTATATTTATATATAGGTGTAGATTAAGGTTACTGATATCTTACTCTCAATAAACAAAAACCAAATTAATTTTCTTAAGGCAGGTATGTATACCTGTGAACTGAAGCATTGACATTTTAGCATGGAAGTTCCCGCCTTGAAGAGGCGAGTAACAAACAATTTATTTGTGAATTTAGCTTTTTTTCTTCTTTTTTTCTTTCACACTACATTTGCGAGAGCAATGTCACATACAGTTCCTTTTTATTTTTCCTGGTGAGTCTTAAATGAGTGGCCGCCGACATGCAGGCAGAAAGTTCTATATTTTTTTCAAGAATGAAACAGGAGTGCTGAATGCCGACTGCGGCGCGAGGAAAAGGCAAAAAAAATTTAGTGCATACCACTTACCCCTGGATGGGGATGATGTCAGTAATGAATTTTCCAAGTAGGCCGGAGCATCGTGTAGTAGGCTTGTCACCCACCGGACCGTTTTTGTTTTTCCTTTATTTGTGCACAGAGTTCGAAGGCCGGGCAATTTTGAAGACGGAATGACTGCTCACTGGCATTTTTCGAGAGTTGCGGTGGTCTCATCAAGATGGATTTTGGTGACCCGCAGAGATTTCTCTTCCCACGCCAGACTGGCCAGGAGCACAAGGACATACTGCAAGGGAATATCTAACGCTTGATACTGCAGAGCTGCTGAGGAAAAATCCGGGCCGAACGACCCTTGTGAATGAGTATTCTATAACATGGCTTCCCTGGTCCGGCGTCGGCAAGGGTTCGTCCTCATCAAGATTGATTTTTCCTTTTTCCACGCTGGCCTAAACTCTGCTTGGTTGAGGAGGTGGATATCCACACAACCTCACTCGATGGTGGTCAAAAACAAAACTTCCCAAAACAGAAAAACATTTCCCAGAACCTCCCACAAAATTCCAGACTGTAATTCCCTTTCTTGGAAGGAGCTCAAACCCCCAGGAAGTGTTAGTGACCTCCTAACAGTCGAGATAGAAAACAAGGAACTGCATTTGACTTACAGAAAATATAAATACATACATCATATACCATAAAAAGAAATACATTTTTTTCATTACCTATTTTGAGCATAAACCAGCTTTCTTTTTCTTGCATTCCTTTTATCACTCAATAAAAATAAATATCATTTATTAAGTTACTTGCCCCGGCAAAATATTTTTTTTTCTTTTGATGATTATCTTTATTCTTGTTTTTAAGGCCTACTCCAAAGTCTACCAGGGCCTCACCTTACCAACCTCATAATTGCAAGGTTAAAATGATAATACATCCTATTAACTCCTGAATAGTCCTACTCATAGCTTAGATAATGGATAATACGAATGCTACATTATGTTCATACACAACGAGAAAAAAAAAAAAACAGAAATATTTACACAGCTCTCACTTTGATTCTTGAAAAATAAAAAATATAGAACTTTACACCTGCATGTTGACGGCTACTCATTTAAGACTCACCAGGAAAGATAAGAAAGAACTGTACGTGACATTGCTCTCGCAAATGTAGTCTGAAAAAAAAAAAGCTAAATTCACAAATAAATTGTTTGTTACTCGCCTCTTCAAGGCAGGAACTTCCATGTTAAAATGTCAACGCTTCAGTTCACAGGTACATACCTGCCTTAAGAAAATTAACTTGGTTTTTGTTTATTGAGAGTAAGATATCAGTAACCTTAATCTACACCTATATATAAATATACACACATAATTAGTGACTCCAGAGTTTTGAAATATATTCAGAGAAGATAAGTTTGTTTTGATAATATGTGAGCGACAAATGTAAATTAACATAAACACTGTGTTAACAACTGCCAGTATTCATTAGGACTTTACCATGGCTATATAAGTTTGGTAAGTTTCTAGAATTGTTGACCTCTACATATGATTGGGCCAGTGAAGGCTTAAAGAAGTGCTAAACTGTCATACCTTAATGTGTAGTAATGCTCTCATTGCAATATTAATATCTTGGTTAATCATGTTGTGTTGTAAAAATAAATACAGACAGGTCTTTCAAAAACCAAAATTTTGGCATTCGATTAATAGACTGTGTGTCTGATAAATTCTGAGCCATTGCACCCATTAACCAATGCTTTGACATTGGTTTAGGACAAGAATCAATGTTATTGACACAATATATACCAATGTCTATTTAATACAATGAAGTGATGATTACATGACCATTTTTTAATGTTTATTAAGTTATATACACGAGTTCCAAAATTACTGATTTTTCCACAGTTGACACATTTATACACATGTAACACGAATGCAGTGTGATGTTGTAACATACAGCAATATTACAAATGGTGAAAACAAAATTGTATGTGTGTACCCACAAGCACACTTACAAGTGAAAATCTCAAGAATTTCTGTTTGATATTTTTTTTTTTTGATGCACTTACAAATATGTTATAACATTAGAAAATATGATCACAACATAATTGTTTTGGTTGTTTGTCTTGTATTTGGTTTACTCACACATACACAATTGTCAATCACAGTAACAAGAATATAGCCACCACATAAATCACTCTGTTTCAAAATGCGCCTACCCATCTCCCAAATCCTAATTTTTGCCTAAATTTAATATTTACTTTATATTTTTATATTGGCATCAAATTTTATAAATATTCATAACTTTTCTTAGTTTTTGCCACAACAACATCTATGTTCCCTGGTGGAGAAACCATGCCATATTTTAAAACAACAATATTCCAAAAAAAGTTAGCTGTGAGTGTCATCGGTTCACGAACAAATTTTTTGATCGAGATTTGGGAAGCTCAGATTTTGTGGCAAGTACATCAGAAGCAAAAATTAACACCGAGGTCCTCTGGTGGCAAAACTGTTCTTTAGAAAAAAATTAGAAATTATATGAAAAAGATTTCCCATCAGGAGCTGTACTGTTGAAGAAAAAAATTCAAATCCAAATTTTAGAAGTAGAGATATTGGGGAAAACACAATTTATTTCTATGCCACCTAGCAGAAAATATATGCATAACTTGAAAAAGTGACTATGCCTAAAATACTCTGACATAACTGGAATCGAAAGTTAAGAATTTTTCCAATAGGTTGTTCAGAATCAAATATATGGAATAAAATATATTTTGAATTCGATATCTGCATTTAGGCCCTCTAGCAGCGAAACTGTACATCATAAAAACAAAAACAAACGAGATAATCATTCCTGTATTTCAAGCTTCCCAATGCAAAAAGAATTTATCAAATCAGGCTAATAGCTGCAGAGATACAGTGTCCACAGGTGGACGGATGGACGGACAAACCGATAACATAAGCACAATCTTTTTTTATAAAAGACGTGCTAAAAACACAAGACTGTAACCTTCATTTCAGCGGAGCCTTGGATGACATCATGACAGTACTGGGGCAGGCTCGTTGTAAGGTTCTTTAACATCCCCGTGCTGACAGGTAAATTTTACAGTAAAAATCTTTAAAATACTTTGTACAGCTGATTTTTTTATCGTTTTCTGCAAAATTACATACTTTAAAATAAGATATATTTTCTCGAAATTTTTAGCCAAATAATTTAGAACACTAAACTATGCCTTTACTAAAAAATACCTTACTAGCAATACTTGCTACTGCCATTATTTTTCACTAACAAATTAGTTTTTACACTAGAACTTTGCTAGTAGCTATTCGGCAAAATCGCGACTTGTTCGTATTATTTTTTAATGCACATTTTGCTTGGTAAAATCAGAATTTTATTTACACAAATAAACACAAACTTTTCATTCCTCATTATAATGCACTCCAGTAGCCATTTCTTTATCAAAAGACATTCCTCGAGTACCCTTTCTATGTGCAGCCTTACAGCATTCTGCTGTAGCTAATTGCTGTTTTTTTGGAAAAAACTTCAAAGTGGATTTAATGTTCATATTGGATTTCTCCATATTCACTTTCTTTAAATGAGCCTTTAATTTTATCACCTTTTGCTTTAATGATTTTCTAGATTTCTAATATTGGCATTTGGATATTTTATTTACTTTACATTTATTTGGTACTTTTAATTTCCTTTTATTAAGCTCCATTCATGCAATTTTATTCAGCTAACTTTTTCTTGTAAATTTACAAACCATGCAACCAGAATCAGTTTTTTTGACAACTGCAGGACATTTTTTACTTTTAACATTACCATGGATAGTGAGATTTTCTTCGCTTCAGGAAAGGATTGTTTTAAATTCATAAATTTGATCAGCACCTATACATTGACTTGCATTTTCTGTTTCTTCTATACTAATTTAATGATCGGAAAAATTCAGTAAAAGTTTCTGGGCAAAATTACCCGCTTATAACTACTTTGCACTGTACTGATTCATTAATTTCGCTAAAAATAAATACTTTATTTGTCTGGAATGTGCGATTCTTATTAATGTCAGATGTCAAATCAAATGTTGGAAAAGCCAAGGTTGAGGATGAATTGCTAAATTTTATTTTTGCCCACAGATCTGAAGGAAGTTTTAGCTTTTGCACATCTTCCATGGTAAATTTTGGTTGAAAATTAATAGCGCTCGATGCGTCATCAGTTGTATCATTCTTACACAATTTCTTTTTTTTTTTTTTTTTAAGGCTGCATAACTCTAGGTTAAGGAGGTGATCTGCATTTGGGATTGGATATTAAATATTTTTTTGCAAATTGGGAAAGTTAGTGGGAATTGCATTTGGCGTTAAAATTGGCCGTGCTCGCGGTATTAAAAAAACTTGTTCACCATTTACAATGTGATGGAAATGCCGATCAACATACTGTTGATCAAAATGAATTTCACATACCATGGAATTGTCCTAAGTTCACGATCGGCGCGAAGTATTTCTTTCCCATTTCTTTGGAGAGTCAGCATCACGCGTGACACCACATAAGGCATTTTTTTTTAAAAGCATTACTTAATTATATAAAACATACGAATTTCTCCAACACTCTTCAAAACTTTCCTTCGATCCAATGTGTTTACTGTTTACAATCGCATATCACAATAGTATAGTTTCTATCATCAGAGCCATCTGGATTTGGCGGCAAGCAATGAGAAAAACTTGTCTGCCAACCCACGGCCCGACTCGATCAGCTAAGCGACGGCGGTCGTCACACTATCTACTTCTACCCACTACAAAGTAAGTATTGATAACAAGACTGGGAAAATCAATAGATCAAGACGAAAGTTCAAACTTTATGCTACATAACTTGTAAGACATCAAGAAAACTCCAGAAAAGCTGTTTCGTATTTCCTTAACCAGCTATTTACATCTACGTACTTGATCATTTACAAAAAAAAAATGCTTATCTTCAACTTCAAATTGTGTGTCATTGGTATGTAATTAATTTTGGTCAAAGTACCAGTTCACTTAACTTCAAACATAGTACCCAAAGGCAAAAGAACAATCTGCTATCAACCGTTCTTTACATTTTTTTTTCTGGGTACCTACCGTCAACTAATAGTTAAAATTCTCAACACAGCAGACATTTTCCTTTGTAGAGTTCTAGAAATCCGAAGGTCACATAATTATTATGTGAATCTCGATAACGATGATATCCCAGTTTGATAGTCCTCAAGCAGCGTAATTTTCGAGACATGCCAGAGGAAAGAACACAGATTCCATTCCCCAAGTAAAATCACATCGGCCAAAACGCTGATATATTGAATATCAAACAGCAATACCAATAAATTGAAATTGGATATCAATGTTAAATATCGAAACATCGGACGGAAATATCAATATTCTGATATATTGATAAATATTGCCCAGCTTAGTTCCGAGAAGTATTAAACCTTAAGTCCCAAAAAAGAAATAAAAAATATAACCAAACACTACAACGAAAAAACTATTTAGTCACATTCTAATGAAACATCTATAAAGAGAAAGGGTGGCTTGAATTAGTTAACCTATTTACAATATATTGCCTAAATGAGTTCAATACTTAAGAAAAAAGAGCTAGCCAAGGCTACACTTTCCTTAAGGCTCTACGAGATCCGCCATCTCGTAGTGCTGCCTTCTCTTATTAACCAACAGGCGAGCGTATTTCACAAATTGCTCGAGCAATTTTGCAACACCGTTTATGGCTAACGCAAGATATATGATAAATAATGAGTTCCCTGGTTTTAGATTTTCATTTTGGACCCTTTAAGTATTTTTTATTAATTAATAAAACTATAGAAGACGCCTTGGTACGACTTTCGCTGCAGATAAAAAATGAAGGGAAAAGTCAATAAAAATTCTGAAATCAGGAAACACTTTATTTATCATATATCTTCCGCTAGCCACAAACGGTGTTCCAAAATGTGCAAAATTTCTCGAGCAATTTGTGAAATACGCTTGCCCGTTGGTTGATCGGAGAAGGCGGCAATACAAGCTGGCGGGTCTCGTATAGCCTTAAATTCAAACTAAACGCATGGTCTGAACAATGGCATTGTTCGAATAAAGCCTAAAAATCACAAAAGAAAGCAATTTTCCGGAAAACCTTGAACAACTTTAGGAGAAAGGGAACTTCAAACTAAAAAACAAATTTTAAAATTAGCAATAATAAACATAAGACTTTCCAATTACAAACTTACCAGGAGAAACAATACAGCTACACGCGCACCAACAAGCACGAATGCCGCTCTCGCTCGAAAGAAGTGACGCCAGCTGCGCCACCTTGCGGTCAAGAAAACAACATTTCTGCAGTTATGGTTAAGACAGGAAAATGTTCCAAACTCATGAGCCAATGTGCTGCTGTAGCTGGAAAAAACAAACTGTTTTAATTAGCAAAACAAACAATCAGGACCTTATTCATGTGGCGTCAGAAGTGCCCCCGCCCCCTCAGTGAGCCAATTTCTCATTATTACACCCTTCCGTCATCCCGTTGTTTTCTCATGAACTTTTGGAGGTGACAAAAACATGTCCTCTTAGACATTTTTTTAAAATTCTAACGTAATGGAGTATGCCAAAGAATCAATGAGGATGTAACACACACATGACTCTCAGCATGGCAACGAGCCTTAGTAACGTAACTGAAGGACAACCAGCCTCGTTGAAATGATGGCTTCTTACTTTGAAACTTTAACTTCCGAGTACAAAATGCGGTATTTGGAAAAAATTAAAGAGATTGAAGGAAAATATCCTTATGTGCTGAATGCAAATACGAAGGTGATGCGAAAAGTTTTCCGAAAGTGCAAACAGTAAATATTTTCGATTACTTCGTCTTTGGTCGAAGCGCCTTTACTGCAGAACAGTTCGAGGCATATAAAAGTTTCGAAACATATAACAATTTCTCGTCGTCGGTATTCTTTTACAGGTTAATTTAGAACGATCACAAATTCGTGAGTAATCAGTAATTATGGAGAAAATAGGTACGCTGCCTTAATAAGTAGAGTTCTCTTCCCTCCCAGGTGCGGAGATCTGAGTAAAAAAAGATAGGCTTTTTTCTTTCCAGGAATCGGTGCTTTTGGATAAAACTCACCCTTGAAAGGTTCTATGCCTTTTTGAGAGTTTAACTGTTCAACAAAAAGCGTCTTTCTAAGCTCTGGAAAGCGATTTCCAAGCATTAGAAAAATGAGCAAAGTCTTTTTTTTTTTTTTTTTTACGTAAAATGTGGTGAAAAAATAAAATAATTTTGCTCGGATTTGTGCCCTATAATCTGTTTATCCGTAAATAAATTTAGCAGCATGACACCGACCTGTAAACAGATCTAGACACCAAAAATGATTTTATTTGGACAATAATTTTAGCCATTATTTGCATTTTTCTGCAAAAGTGTGCTGCCACCCCGGTGGCGCAGTGGTCTAAGGCGCTGGCCTCTAATCATTCGTCCGTAAGGGGTCCGGGTTCGAATCCCGGTCAGGCATGGATGTTGTGTTTGTCTTACGGCACTGGCTCTCTCCCTTCCCTGGAACCAGTGACCCTAAATTAGGGACGGGCGACTGCTTTTAGCCCATTGAGTTGCTCACGGTGGTCGTTAAACCTCCAATCAATCAAAAGTGTGTTTCAGCTCCAGGTAAAAATCCAGGTGTACTGAAAAAAAAATCAACGGTGTTTTTTTTTTGGGGGGGGGGGGTATCATATAGAACAAAGAAGTAAACTAAAAACCCTAACACTGGCAGCCAAATAACCTTAAAAGTTAAAAGCCGAAAACTCGGGGAAAAAAGTGAGTCAGGTTAACGGTGTGATCGAAATCTAAAAAATGCAGAAGAGCCAAAAATTTGAATCTGACTAAAAGTCAGGTTTGTAAACAAATTAACTTTTAGCCCTATAAAAAGTTACAACACTCCCTAGATCAACCAGGAATCTTCTGAAAATAAGTACCTGGTGAGAAAAAAACAAACAAAGAAACACGTGCACAGAAGTTCCGATTGGGGACCAAAGCGTTTATTTAAGAAATATTTTGACTAAGAGACAAACTCTAAAAGATGTTCTATAAGAAAATAGTCAGTAGTAATAAAACCTACAAAAAAAAAGCCAACACCTTTTAAATTCACCTTGAAAACTTTGAATCAACGAATGAAACGTCTGGCCGAATAAATGCAATCATGGCACTCCAATAGCATTTGAACAAATAAAAGATGGATTATCTGCTTCACCAGAAATCACTGATTTCTAGATAAAATTAACATTTAAGAGGTTCTCTGCCTTTGAAGAGTCTAACTCTTCAAAAAAAAATGTTTTCTAAGCTCTGGGAAGCGATCTCCCTTCGTTTGGCATATAAGCGAATTTTTCGGTACTTCCTTTAGAGACAGCAGCTACTAGCCTGAAAAAGACTTACGGTCTCGATTTCCTCTAATACCGCAAGTCATAATGCCAAAAAATTTAGGCATTTGGCTTCAAATTTTTATAAGCACCGACCACAGATATCGTATAAGGGACTAGATTGGCTGTCTGCTCTGTTGAGCATGGGCTTGCTCTGTGAGAAGCATGGAGCCACATTGAGCGGGTCAAGATGTCGGAGCATGGCACGTTACGCAAGGTAGTTTGAACTTAATTTTTGTATAAATCATGGTGAAAGCTTCCTCGGATAAAAATCTTACGCCGAGAGACTAAAATATAATTGCTGTTACTTATTTGCCTCTTGCCCAATGCTGAAAACAATACATACAGTATATATATAAATATTAAAATTTAAAGCTGGTATTTTATGCAAATATAGAAAATGATTGGAAAACATTTTTAAGAAGGTAATGCGGCAACGATTTAAAATAATGGGAAAGCAAATAATTTATTTAAAATCAATAAGTAGCTATTAAATCCAGCAAACTATTGATTTGAACCCGAAAAAAAAGGCTTCCACATGCTTTACGTAGAAAAGCTAAAATAATGTGAATATTTTTCTTTGTTGCTATTACCTCTGTCATTCTGATTTATTTATTATGTTTGCTCAAAAAGTTTTGAATTTTATCAAAAAGTTTTGAATTTTATCAAAAAGTTTGATATTTCGTTTTGTTATGCACTAAGAACATTTCAGTTTTTAACATTTCAAATTATTTATTTGGGCAATATAGCAACGAAATGACGTATTAAATGTAAGCATTCATTTACAAGAAACGTCAAAATCATATCTCTCAGCAAATAAAAGCCAGCGTGATATTTTTTTTATATCGGAGGTGTCGGAATGTCATCTCTTGAATTTAAGCCCTGGTCGAATCTGAAATAATTCAATATTTTGCAAGACCCTTGGCATTCTAGTTAGCACTAAGAAATATTAGTGCTTTTTACTTAAATTTTAAAACTTCCGCCGCTAAATGGGTACTGACTGCTTTGAATATCAACATAAATAGAAAATCACAGTGCCAAAAGTCATATTCCTTTGACTTAATGCAAAGTAGCCTTGCTTAAATGGATCGTCGTGACCCGCTGAAAATGGCGCCTACCTTCTCACGCCTCATGGTATGGGTGTCCAATCTAGCTTCTTGTATATGATATCTGTGGCACCGACCGCTAATGATTGCACTTTACACACTAAGTGCAGAACAGTCAGCTATGCTTGTCGTCCAAGAACTTGCAGTGACTGTTGCCACTTCACTGAATCTTCTCGATGACGCCACGTGCTACATCCTCGTGGAGCTACAGGACAAAGAAGATGAAATTAATTTCTTAGGAGATTAAATCAAGGTTGCAAAAATATATCCAAAAAAAATTTGAGTTCGATGTTTATTTCGCATAATGCTAAACATTACCATTAGTCATGGTGAAATTTTTAATGAAGCATTTTTCAGACAGTAATATATTAAATTTTACGTTCTTACTGTCAGATATTGGAAAAAACATCTTAGACATTAAATTGGATTTTTTTTTTTTTTTTTTTGCAAAAAGAAGTCCAGACAAATATGTAATATGGAAACAAGCTGGGGTTAAAAAAAAAACCTAAAAAATTCCCACTATTGCCCCCAATCTACTTAAAAAGAAAACGAATACGTAACATTAAATTAAAAAAAAATCATATATATGTTTGGTTCTTGGGTAGGCGGGGGGGCCGCAGAAATTAATTTGCAATTCGTTATCTCTATTTGACATTTGGGGGGGATTAAATATCGAAGGAATATTTGCAGGTTTTAATCGCTTTTTATTCTTAGTGTTATAATATTCAAAATCTTCCTCGTTAAGTGGAAAGAACTTATTGGAGAATGCACATTGTGATGGAAATCATCGCTTTTCATTATACACAGCCATTCCTTTTACAGTTTCGCTTTTTTTCAGAGGAAAATTATGGAAATTTATTCCTTTTTCTACACATTTTATGTGACAAGATTTATTACCACAACCATATGATGAGCAAAAAGTTAGGCATGTCGTTAATAAATTTAAGAAAATCGCGATTTTCCTGAACCCCTGCAACGTAACGCCTGGTTAAGAAATGGGAAAACGCATGTAAACTAACTATTGCTGGTCCGCAGACACGGAAACGTTTTTCCATGATGCAATGCGAAAGGATTATTCCGTCCGTAAGGGGTCCGGGTTCGAATCCCGTGAGGCATGGATGTTGTGTTTGTCTTACGGCACTGGCTCTCTCCCTTCCCTGGAACCAGTGACCCTAAATTAGGGACGGGCGACTGCTTATAGCCCATTGAGTTGCTCACGGTGGTCGTTAAACCTCCAAAAAAAAATATAAAGGATTATTCCTTTCGCACTGGCTTTAAGAGTATTAAATATACCCAAAAAACTGATATTTTCCTAAACTTTTCATTATTTAAATTATTGCATTTCTTTTCTACATTTTTTATTTTATCCTTTTTTTTTTTGGGTCTAAGTATTATATTTCAAACTTTTTTGCAATATTTTATTATGCTAGTTTTTAACATTTTTTGAATTAAAGGGAGGGAAGTGAAAAAGTATTTTAGGTTCTAAATAAAATGAAGGTAACCACATCATCTAAACCTCTAAATTTTAGCTTTAATTTAGATGATTCATTCTGCCATCGAGAAATTAAATTAGGTAAGGTCTGCCATTCTAACACTATATTTTACAACAATTTTCCTCAGTGTTACTATTAAGAAAGCTTTGGGAACCTGGTTTTCAATAAACTGACTTATTAGAGTTTGAACATGCTTCTTAAAATCTGACTACAAGCTGGAAATTCTAGACAACCTAATGACTTGGGAGATAAAGACATTCTCGACAACCTTACTGGAGATATTACTAGACCACTCTACGGATTTTAAAATTTTAAATTTAAAGTTGTTTCTCTTATCGAACAAACTAGTAACTGGGTTACCATAATTAATATTAATAGACAAATCTAGAAATTCAAGTTCCTGGTTATTTTCAAGCTGCCTTAAGCTAAATAAAACTAACACTAGTTACCAGGAACTTTTCGCCAGGGCAGCGGCCAGTGCGACATGAAGGCGGGGGGTGAGAATTGATAAGAAAAATGTACACAGATAGGATATGTCTATGTTAGACAAAAAAGTAATTGCGTGTTTTACTTGTATTACAGTACCAGCATTTTTTTTACAATCATATTGAATGAGTTTAGATTAATAAACTATTCTGACTTTTTAAGATAATGAGCTAGTCTTCTTGAAATATTGACTTTTTAAGATAATGAGCTTGATTCTTATTTTTTGATTTTAATCTCTTGCATACTATTCAGTTTAGTCGTCATATGTCGTGAATAAATAGTTTATGTGCAAATAAGCAGTTAAACCTGAAGAAAAACTATAAATACCCACTAAAATATCCATTTTGCGTAAATACCCAGGCATTTTATATCACTGAGCATACTACAAAGGATTTTTTTCTTTCACAACCATTTTTACCTACCCCAACATTGTAAAGACTAGCTGATGACCATTAACCTGTACCGTCCAATTGCGGACTCCACAGGGTAGCAACATTTTATGACATTCATCAAGGATACATGATATGATGAAGGGAGTTATTAAGAAACTGATTATTTTAATCTTTAGTACGCTTCGAAAGTTTTGCCCTAAATGGCCGTCATCATCACATCTTCATTGCTGCACTTGAGTAATTCTTCCTTCTAAGGGGCAAAAAATCTACTTAGGGGAGAGAGAGAGGGGATGTGAGAGACCGTGCATCACCGTGGGCAATTTGTGATCAACCTCACACAGTGGGAGGCGAATGATATTTAGCTTGTAGTTGACCCCAACCATGGTTTCTGTGTTCATAAAGATGGATACACCACTCTTAACTTCATGTGTGAGGAAGTGCGCAATAGTGAAAGTGCATGCAGTTTTGTGGTTTTCTCTGTTGTTTAAGCAATACTATTGGCAATCTCAGCGGTCCGCTCTTCCTCTAGCGGCAAAAGGAAGAATTACTGTAGTACGGGTAACGTTTTCGGCTCAATGCTTGGCTGTTGGTAGATCGCTCATTACGTTCAGTTGTCGTAGTTTGGTGTATTTTTGCATTCATTCTGGAATTAGAGTTGTATAATGGAGAATTCCGTGAAGAACAAATCATATTGTTGTGTCCCGCAATGTCGTTCCCAAGGTTTCAGCTATGGTTTTCACAAGTTAGTATAAACGTTTGTGCCTTGCGTTTGAAATCCTTCCAGTGAAATGCTACTAACCTAGTAACGTCTTTGAATGAATAATAAACAAGGCAGCATGTTTTTATTGCATGGTAGTAATTAAAAAATCCGCATTTCTACATAATCTTGAAAACAAATAATTGCTGTTATCCGTATAAATTTAAACTTCATTATGGAACAAGATTTGCAATGTTCTGTCAACAGTCATCGGTTCAAAAACGCAGAACCCAATGGTGATCAACAATTACCAATTCACAAACACTTTTACGAACAGAATGTTCAAAAATTACAAATGTTATTGTTGACAGTATTGAAAATGGGTCCTGGGAAACGTCAAGTGAAACGAAATGTCAGATTTTAATAGTAATCCGGATTAGAACACCCCTGTCGGTTTTACTATATCACTTGCCTGAAAATGTAAAAATAAAAATTACCTGTTACAGTAAAGCATTACTGCTACACAGTGCTTACACGTTCCACTTCTGCCCACTCTACAAGAGCACTCAAATGACTTTATAGAAATTTCACTGTTACTTGTATCTAAAACACCGTTGATGGAGTGAGGCGACGACGTTATTGCCGTGGACTGAATGCAGTGCGAAACTATGAGAATTTCTCTTCCTTCTTAATTCCACAAGAAATTACATGGCCTACATTAACAATCACTTCCCCTTCTTTAATGCATCTTGAATTTTTGGAAGCGTCCACAAATTTCATTATTTCAAGGATTGAAAGCGACAAACCAGCCATTCTAACATTCGACTTTATGGAAACACGTGCGACGTTACCCGTACTAGAGAAGTTTGTTTACGTTTGCGCAGCGCCCCTATAGTTCGTTGAGGTTTCCAATATGAAAGGCTAAAGAGAAATCCACGTTTCACCCTACCTAAAGCGAGATAAGAAATAAAAAATTGACTAAAAGAAAAGGAGCTAAAGCATAATTTATTAATCATAAAGATTTTCAAACAGTAAATTGTGCATTCCTTGCACACAAAACAAAAGGCCAGACTTAATCCTTGCCATTTCCCAAATTCCTATTCACTATAAAAATGCAGGTTTGACTTTATTTGCATGATTTCTAGGCTCCCATGCTAATAATAATCAACAGAGTTGGCACTTCTCTAAAACTTAGGTCCTGCCATAAAGGATTTGTTTTAATATCGTGGACAATATTTGAAATTTTTAAAAAATCATAATATAAGTAATTCAGTTATCATGTTTTTATTCCCACGGTGCAACATTTCACCCCACTGGGAGTGAACCAACACATATAGAGATTCAGAAAGCTTTATGCAAAACAGCTGTATTTATGATCAACACAAATGCACTCCCTGTTACGTGTCGCCCGTGACCAGTCGGAATAACTACGGCCCTTGTAAAACCCCTTTAATTCCGAGGGATATTTTTCTTCAGAAAGCGGACCGTATATTTGCCAGGAACATCTCTTTTAGTCGTCCCCACCCGGTACGACCTAGCTCTCAGTGCCGATTTACCATTAAGAAAAGGAAGTAGCTTCTTGAGACAATAGCAGCAGAAGGGTGGCACTTCGCTCGTCAAAAATTTCACGAAACACCTTTTTTTTTTTATGATTATCTCAGTCTGTGATCATGCTGAATCAGGGAGCTAGCCCAAACAATAAAAGGTCTTTCCGATAGCGGACGTCCTAGTTGCAGACAGGGGGAAAAACAGTTCCAATTGCGAACAGATCCCCGTTCTGGAAAAGGGTAAAGGACTTAGTGAGGGATTAGGGAAACAAGAAAACACACCCCATTGCTAATCCCTCGCCAGAAGGGTTGAATTTTTTTTTTTTTTTTGATTGAAGGTTTAACGACCACCGTGAGCAAGAATTTTATTTGAAGTCATTCAAATATTGGAAAAGTGGTATACTGATAAATCGGCGATTTATTTCATTCAATTTGAATGCCTTCTCATCAGCCTATTCAAAAAGTATGTTTCGTACGCTACTGTGAGTCATCAACAGAAACCCGTAGAGTGTATAAACATGAATTTATACAATATACATCCGGGGCTGGTCCATCTATGAGAATGAATTCCCGTGTAGCTATTACATTTTTGAACCCCCATTTCTCATAATGTTATTATTTTTTATTGATCTGTTTTATTTTATTTCGCCTTCTTTAATTCAAAACGAAAACTAAAATAGACTGCACAAATACTATCATAAAAAATATAACTATATTGTATAGCAGTTTCATAATAAAATTACGAAACTGAAGGTGGCTGTTGATTTCTTTTTCGTTATTGTAACTTCTGAATGAACGATAGATTCTTCAAACAACGTCGGATAATCACGGTTGTGTAAAACTCTGCCATAGTTTTGCTGATCCGCTAATACAATTTGATTGTTGCTTTTTGTCTTTTCTTGCACTCGAGATTTAGACACTTTCTGTCGTACAGGAAGTCGCTGAGCCTCATTTCATCTTTCAAGCACATTATTAACTTCGCAACTTTTGGATGAGGATTTTTGACTGCTGCATTAAACCGATGATTCCAGCTTTCGACGACATTATTTGCTCTGTGTCGTATGTTGTTGCAGTTCCACATTTCTACAATTATTATCGGAGTTTCGAGCCAGTTATTTACGAAATAATAATAAAATTTCTGAAGGTTTTCATTAATGGGACTGTATTCTTGAATCCAACCATCGTCTACATTTTCCACAGAAAGATAGGTCAGTGAACCACACATTCGGAGGAGTTGTCTTATCTCCTCGTTATTGTTATATTCATTCACTAATCCCAGTTCTTGAATTTTTCGCCAAAAAAATTGTTTACCTAATCTCTCACTAAAACTCTTCCTCTTTTCCCAGTTGCGGACAGAACTGGATTGGTTGGCAATTGGCACTGTTTTGCTCTCTGTCCGCAATCGGAACCAAACCACAATAAAATACCCCCACATCACCTGTTTTCAGCTTGCGAAGTCGCAGGGAAACGATCTGAATGGCAACTTCTCCAAATGTTTGAAGGGAGTTAGGTTGGATGGGTGTTTGAGCTAAGATACAGAATATATCCGTGAAATTATTCTGGTCGACAAATAATGTTCGTTCTTCAGGATGAACGTTTGCTTTGTGTATAGAGGATGACAATTGAGGATGAGATCCCAAGGGCATTGAACGTGGCTTTTAGAGCAAGACGCTTCAATCCTCTTCAGTCTTGGCAAGGATCGTTATAATCTTCAATGCAATCACGCCGACGCCGCCCCGGTGGCGCAGTGATCTAAGGCGCTGGCCTCTGATCATTCGTCCGTAAGGGGTCCGGGTTCGAATCCCGGTCGGACATGGATGTTGTGTTTGTCTTACGGCACTGGCTCTCTCCCTTCCCTGGAACCAGTGACCCTAAATTCGGGACGGGCGACTGCTTTTAGCCCATTGAGTTGCTCACGGTGGTCGTTAAACCTCCAATCAAAAAAATCACGCCGACAAGCCCCCCCTCAGTGAACAAATTTCTCATTATTACACCCTTCCGTCATCCCGTTGTTTTCTCATGAATTTTTGGAGGTGACAAAAACAAGTCGTGTTTTCTAACATCTATCAGTTGGAGAAGACATTGGTGACGGTGTGGTGTGGTGTGGTGGGAGTGTAGTAGTGGCGGGTTGTTACAAATACAAGTGTTAGGGTGGTATGGGATGCTGGTCTTTCTGATCGAGTTCTGATGACACTAAGCGTGTGAATCTGTACCTTCAGCTTCGTACAATATTTCTTTCTCTCTTTAATATATGCAAAGGTCACTGTGGACGCTCCTTATCTGTAGAGATGCAGTTTTATTATAAAGATGCAGCAGTTTTTCAACACGATTTCCGCTACTTGAAATCGCCCGGCAATAAAGTTATGTGCAGTCAGAAAGTTTTTTTTTTATATTTTCCGTAGTATTTTCGCAAACATTAAAATCTATCTTAATATAATACGAAACTGTAACAAAACGTGTAAAAAAATTCCTAGTCAGTTGTTCTGATTAGGTGATACATAAGTTATACAGTAGGACCATATGTAAAAGTGCTAATTTTTCTCCGCAAAACAGTGTTGGACCAGTGCACCAAAATTAGGACTTTCTTATCAATATGATTAATAAACATCTCGGGCGCCAAAAAACGGGAGGGGGTGAATCTTGTTCATCTATGTAAAATATTGAATCGTGGGTTTTTTTATCTCTCAGTTGTTAAGAGTTACTTCTACCCACCTCCCAAATTCAAGCCGATCGGAATTTCCCTCCTCCCAGTTTTCTACACTTTGATTAGCTTTTTATTTGAGTAAACGTGATAATTTTTCATATTCTACAAAAATTTGGAAATAAAATATTTCTGGATATTTTATGAAACCCAAAAGGTTCATATATATATTTTTTTAATGATCAGAAAGAATATTCGTTTTTTTTCTTTTTTCTTTGCTTATTATGAGCAAGTACGATTGCGTTTTCAAGTTTTAGAACATACATCGAATCCTCTATTTTGCCTTTTTCGCATTTTTTCCCGTCTGACAATGGAATTAGCTTCCTCCCATGCCTAATATGTAAGCTGCCCCCTCTCCTAATAATTTAGCTAATTTGACGCCCCTGGGAAGAACTCTGTTGTGTGTCGTTGGATAATTTCAAGCAAAGTACGAGCCATTGTAGATCGATTCGTTGTTTCCCCATGACTTAAGCGTAACGGAACATGTGCACAGGTTGGAACAAATGCCATTTTCCCAAGAGAAAATAAAATATTTTTCTTTTTCTGCAGGTTTTGCTGGAAACAGAGTGCCCCGTCATTTTTCTTGGGCATGGGGAGAACAATAACAAAGCCTCCAGTTTCTGCGCCCTTGAATCAGCAAGTTGTGTAACCCAGGTACGGAGAAGTAGCCACCGCAGAAGTGGCAACACGGAGAATTGGACACATTGTAATTTCAGTGCCATAAAACATAAAATTGTTCTGCAAAAAAAAAAATTGTGTGGCTTTATTTCCCACTTCTTGAGCAACTATTGTTCACAAAATATTTTTTTAATATTTAATTTTCGATAAGAAATTTAGACATCTCCGTGATTTTCGGGCCAAAGACAAAGCGTATAATTGCCCCCCCTCCGGAGAACTGGCCACAAAAATTTTAAGGGACCGTATAAAAATTGCGTTCTTGACTGCTCGTGGCCACGTCCCCAGCCAGCTGTTAGCTGAGTCAAAAAAGTTTCCGTATTTTCTTAATTGCGATATTTAATGTAATTCTTTATAAAAATGTTTATATTTCAGGGTTTATAAACTACAGCTCAGTATCTCTGTGAGCCTCCACTGCTGCAAGAACCCTAAGCGTGTAAGGGGCTTAATACCAAAAATATAAAGATTTCTAGCTGAATGGGAAGCAGATTTTTAGCGTTTACAAACTACAATTCAAACCTGGGATGTGTGTGTCGGGGGGACAAAAATATAAAATATAATGAATTTCAGATCTGATTGGGAGATTTTCAGCGTTTACCAACTACTATGCAACAAATTCTCTGCGGACACGCGCTAACACAGGAAAACATTTGGCGGGATTTTCCTTTCCTCTCGCAGACAGGTTTCCTTTGGTAGCAGATGCCAGCAGAAATTTTGCAAAACTGTAGTTTTTGAACGTTGAAAATTTGCTCCCGATAGGGTTACAAATTCCTTACATCATATATTTTGGGTATTAAGCCACCACCCTCCCCCTTCCGCGAGGTTTCCTACGTTAGCACATGCCTGCAGAAAATTTGATTTGTTGAGGTGTAATTTGTAAACGCTGAAAATCTGCTTCCCGTTCGGCTAGAAATTCTTTATATCTTTGGTATTAAGCCTCTTAATCGCACAGGGTTCCTACGGAAGTGGATACCCACAGAGAATATGTTGAGCTGTAGTTTATAAACCCTGAACTTCTTTTGTTGAGTTGTAGATTATAAACATTTTTACAAAGAATTACATTAAATATCACAATTAAGAAAATGCGAAATTACGGAACCTTTATGTGAGCCAAATGGACAACCGCTGGGACGTGGCCATGGAGCAGTAGAGAATGCAATTTTTATACGGCCCTTAAAATTTTTGTGGGCAATTCTTCGCTTTGTCTTTGGCCGGAAAATCATGGAAATGTCTAAATTTCTTATTGAAAATGAAATATTAAAAAAAATTATAGCACATGGGGCATGATCTGAAGTGTTTGCCCGTAAAGCGGGCATCCATAAATCTACGGAATGGGAGCTTTTACAGTGTTTCCAGGACTCTTGTTGACAAAACTTCAAAGTATCGAGGAATCGCGTTTATGAAACCAATGTTTCCAAGAATTGTTTTTTTTTTTTGATATATTTATACATATGAGGCATTTGCATTTTACAGAAACTAAATTTAAGGGTAACAGAAAATGATGTTCTTGAAGGTATTTACTTCTTACACTTTTTAAAATGAAGAATAAAAATTTCAATTTTTTTACTCATTAGCGGGTGTCGGCAAATCTGAGCTGGTACCCGGGCGGCAAGTGCCATGTCCTCCTATATCCGTAGTTTCATCCGCCAAAACAGGAAATTCTTCAGAATTGCTTACAAGTTTTCTAGTGATAGTATCATTACAGATGCGATAATTGCATTTTGGCTCATCGAACTAGTGTACTTTGAATTAGCGGCACAATTGTTGAAATGATCTTGCAGAGCTATATCACCAGCATCACATCGCATTTTCAATAGCGCTCTAAAATTTCCTGTATTTGTCGTGTGATTTTCTTCTAAAATATCACCATTTTCACACTGTCCTGTTAAAGCAATTCCCTGTTTACCGCAAAATATTAGTCTCTATGATTGGCTTTATCCGATTCCGTTTTTCTTTATTTGCTGGTGATGGTTTGCATCAACGTTGTTTTCAATGGAGTTGGTTTTCCCATTTGCTACTCTAAGAAAGTCCTCTGCATCTATTACACTGTTTTAGTGATACGCGGTTTGTTCATGCGCACTGAAATATTCCAAGGCTTTTTTCCAGTTGTTAAACCTTGACTCTACTAGTTTTCCTGCAGGAAGCTTTCAATTGCCAACTCCTGAAGAAAGAAACAAAACAGAATACTTACAGAATGGACCTAACTGGGCTTTAGAATAATGCAGCCACTTCCAACGCAGTAGCCACCGTTACTGAAATTTTAAATTCCTTGTCCCAATAGCTTCAAATTTGTAATCTGCAGTTGGATTCCAAGAGTTGTTTAAAAGCTCTTCTTTTTCAGCGTCATGTAAATGAAATTTATTAAACATGTTTTACTGACAGAATTCAAAATTCTTAATAAATTCATTTAATAAAAATAACTATAAATACGTTCAATTTAAAACAAATAAAAGCTACAGTCATTCAGGGTAACTTTAATCAATAGAGGGTAACTTTGTGCCATCTAGTTTTATTCATGTTTGGTTTTAAAGAACTGCGTCTAGTTCACTGCTTCACTTACAACCTTGGCAGCAAAGCGAAAAATAATTCATTTTGCATAGTCTAAAAACTCCGGCAACCCTTACTTTACAATGACCGGTTGGTTATGGCGCACGCTGTCACCCCCCTGCCCCCGTCTTATGGCGAGAATGATCGCCCAAATTTGATGCCAAATTCAAATGATTGCCAAGCCTATGTAAATACATTAAAATCAGTTTTTTTATTAAATCGAAAAAACTACCGCGTTTTTTTAACCGAATAGTAAGTTTTAAATTATTATTAGGAACGAGGATTCGAATTTTACATTAACAGTTAAAAAGGATAAATTACTAAAATTCTGCCGTTTTTTAATTCACGAAAGCTAAACTTTGAGATTTATAAAAATAAAACCGCTTGGTCGAGTTTTACAAAATTTGGGATTTCGGCATAATTTGAGACGTAGAATCGAATGACGTTAAAAAAATGGCAAGTTATTTCTCTGGAAAAGTCTGATTTTTTGTGTCAAACTAGTAATGTTCCATTTGCGCTATATTTTAATCGGATGCATGTGACATCACCTGGAGAGGTTTAACATTCCGTTTGATTTTTTTTTTTGATCAGACGTATAGAACGGCAAATACAAGGGCGTGCTTATTTATTTTTGCGCAGTGTACATATGGAAAATGTATAAAATTAAAATCAAAGTAACAAAAAAATCAACGTTTTTTAAAAATTTGTTTCGACTTTTTCTTTCCCACCAACACACGAGGATTATGATAATCAAAAGAAGCAGCCAGAATTAGAAGAAATTACGCGGGTATTAGATGATAATTATATCAGCATTGTAGCCTTTTTAAAATCATTAGTTTTAGTCAAATATTAGGCAAAAAAAAAAAAAGAAAAAGGTTCAAAATACTTTTACATTTAAATTTTTTTAAAGATAATCATACTTGAAAAGTTTGATCCAGTTACGTAAATATTTTTTCGATAGTAAAATATTTAAGTGAGCAATAGATAATCTTCTTAAAAAATTATTGAAATTAAACATTTTGCACGAAAATTTAATTAATTAAAATTTTTAAATATAGGCTTAGGAAATCAAGAAAAAATAAATGTTTAATTTTACTACCTCACTTACCTTTTCGCCGATAAACAATCCGATGTCATTCGGATAATCATCAACTTGAATGCAATTGTCTTCAGTACTGGTACTTTCAGAAATTTCAACATCTGGATTTGTAGTAACCGCATCCGCATTTGACTCACGAGGTTGGATTGCATGCGTTTTGCTTTTAACAAAAATTAATTCTAATGTACTTTTTAATTTCCTTTTTGGGGGGAGTTTTGCCTTTAGAATCCATATTTAAAATGACTAATCCACTAAAGCTCACTCTGCTGAACTGATGAAGGGATCCTCTTACCAGTAACCAGATAACAGACAAAAAAGCAAAATTACGGCTAATCTCAAGGTCATTATTTGTTCTCAAAGCTGTAGAACGTAGAATCCTGTTTAGAGGAAACATTAGCCATAGGCAAGGGCGCCCATAAGGGGAAGAGGGGGGGGGGGTGTTAAGTCCCCCCTGCCGTTGGTATAGCCAAATTTGTGATAAATTTAAAACACTAAAATAGACGAAACCTTTTTTAAAGCATATTTTAAAATAATAAGATATTAATGATTCATTGATTCAATTATTTTTGTTGTATTTTAGTATGTTGTACATTTACTAAAATGTTTGACAGCCTTGAAGGAGGTAAGGATTTTTCATAGCAAACCCCCCACCCACCCCCTAAAAGTACTTATATGGGCGCCACTGGCCGTAGGGAAGGACCACTTGTGCATCTGGGGTGGGGACTGCTGCAGCTCTCACAACTCACATACAAACAAACACAAGAAGGTACAAAGCAATATGCACAATGGCAAGTAAGTGAAACCCATGTGTACACTGTCGAATGCCCCATCGCCTCCCGAAAAAGACAAAACGGAAGTGGGAAAGATGGAGTTCTTGGAAGAGAGGGAAGAGGGATTGACAAAGCCACTGATTACAAAGAAAGGGGCTAAATCTTCGCGAGGCGACGAACTGAAAACATTTTCGAGCTAAAAGTAAAAACTTTCAAACCAGGTATGTTAAAATCGCTTTAGTGTGGCTGTGAGTTAAGTTATCGCTTAGTAGGAGGGTTATCACCCCCCCCCCGTGGAGACTCCACTGTCAGAGTAGCGGATCCAGCTGGGGGCGACTGGGGCGATCTCCCCATAAACCCTGACGAAGATTTTACTTTTAAAGTAGCGAAAATCGTAAATGATTAACTCTGAATACTTTGTTTTCAGTTTTTCTAAAAAAAAAATTAACACTTAAACTTGAAAAAGAAGGAAATAGAATAAAGAGAGAGAGAGAGAGAGAGAGAGCGCAAAAGATAAAGGGAAGACAGGGACAGCGGGGAAGAAAATCATGGGGGTATTCTTGTTAGTTCTTTGCTTTTGTCATATTGTCTAGCATCTGTAACGCCTCGAAACAGTCTGTGAAAAATTTAAAACAAACTTGAATCCTGAATCCATAATTCAAACCTACTCATTTTTCTCATGAAAATTTTTGTCTCCCAATTGGAATTAAGATAGTCTATTCTGAACTATCATAAAAACGGAAACTTTCTATTAGCTTTTGGAAATTTCGGTGCTATAAAATATTCGAAGGAAAAGATTAATGATATCGGAAAAATTCCAAGATGTTTAAATTTGGTAATCGTCGAATATTAGGAGGCACTGTTTATTTGGTTTCACATTACGTTCTCATTTAATGGAAGTTTTCAGTTCTTCAAACGAAATTAAGGGAACTTTGTTGTTCAAAAGAAAAACTAAGTTCTCTTCATCTCATTCTTGTACGAGTGTGACTGTAACACACACTGAGTACGCCCATGTATCAACCGTTCTTCATTGGAGTTTTCATTCATGTACGTAAAGTAACTGATATCAGAATTGCTTCCTTTTCCCTTTTTTACGTTAATTTCCTATGGACGTAGAGTTTCGTTATTTCATCACTAATGAAAAGAAGTCGAAAATAATTATTTTTGTCTCCGTCGGGCACTGCAAAAATAAAAGAAAAGTGGGGAGGGGAGAGCAAAATTCCAGTTACCATGTTTTACATTTAACGATTTTATGGCTAAACCGTGTGTTCATTATGTTTTGGCTGAAATCTGGCGTTTACTCACTTTAATGTATGAGAATGTCAGGCGGAGACCACTAACATTTTTTATTAAATTAGCCAACTCCGAATATAAGGGCTTGGGCTTTATTTTGAAGGATTTCATTCAGACGTATTCTGTGCCGATTTCAAAAAAGCATAAATTTCATTCCTTGGGGAAACGCGCGATCGGTCGCACTGAAACAATTGTGATTTTTCACCTATTTCTTGCTCTCGTTCACCTATTTAACGATTTAACATTCCTGGAGCAAGTGAAAGTGTTTTAAAGATCTTGAAAAGGAACGCCAGGTAGGAGCGGCACCGCCAATATGTATAATGTATATCCAAAAACCCTTCCATAATGTCCTTCCGTTTCTATACCCGTAACCCCCACCGAGTAAACTTCTGGATCCGCACCTGTTATTTATAACTTAAATTTGAATCAGAATACTTAAATAAATATAAAAATCCCTAAAATTTAGCCATCCAACCCCAACATACTCTTATATTAAGGTAATACAACGTAGTTTGTCACAATTATTTATTTTTTCAAGCCGACCATGGTTTCGCTGGGTATTGGCCCCGCTTGAAAAAATAAATAATTGTGACAAACTACGTTGTATTACCTTAACATACATACTGTATAAGTGTCGCAAGACTGTAGTCTTTGAGATCAAGAACACTTTTATATTCTCCTAGACATGTGAATTGTTAAAGTTTGAGCTATCTGGAAGGATAAGAACGTTTGGAGAGATCCTATGAAATTAATTATTAAGTACATTGTTTTTAGCACTCACATTGCACTACTGAACTGCTGTCAGTTCCCCGTATAACACCTCAGAAAAAGTTTGAAAATTACATCGCCCTGGGGAGGAAATCGAACAACCTCCTCTTCCATGCTTCCATTTGAGCTCACCACAAAGACCAGTGAATTTCCAAGTAACTGAAGCTACGCAATTATAACTAAGGAATCTCAACTTCTGATTTGCTATAGTCAAAGCATTCCTATGCTTCCTCATAGCCATCTATGACTCTTCAAACCCAGCAAAGTACACAAGTTAGAAATCAACTAGTACATCAGATGTCACATAAATTAAGAACAAAATATTTCTTCACAATACCTGAGAAATTTACAAGTACATTATTTTCAGCAATCAGATCGCATTATTCGCAATTGCGAAAAAGAAATCATTTTGGCGATTGAGAAAAAGTCTTGGGCAAAACTTATGGCGATTACCTTTTTGTACTCTTATAATACCCTGACGGGGAAAAAATGTATTTGGTGAATGAGTTGGCAAACACAGTTAATAGGTCTGAGCAACACCTGGAGATGGGTATCATAAAATAAAGACAGCCATAAACTGGAAAAGTAGACACCTATTCCTGCTTAAATATTACTGGTTCTGTAAAGAGACAGAAGCGCAATTAAAAGCCTTCGTTCGCATTAAGTCTTACCCGAGTCTTGAATTTAGGAAGCACCCCCCCCCCGGTGGCCTAGTGGTCTAAGCGATAGCTTCTGATCATTCGTCCGGATGGGGTTCGGGTTCGAAGGCGTGGATGTTGTGTTTGTTTTACGGCACTGGTTCTCTCCCTTCCCTGGAACCAGTGACTCTAAATTAGGGACGAGCGACTGCTTATAGCCCATTGAGTTCCTCACGGTGGTCGTCAAACCCCCAATAAAAAAAAAAAAAACCAGCCTGGAGCCAGCAATTCTTTGATATTTTTAACGACCTAACATAACCAAATAACTGCAAAACATTCTCCCAACAACACTGATTTTTCGAAAGTACAACTCTACACGAATGTCCATAAATCCAAATTTGCTAAGAACTGTTACGAAACGGGATGAAAAAAATGCGTTTTCCCCCTTTTTTTTATCAGGTTTAACATCCACCATGAGAAATTCGATGGGCTATAAGCAGTTTACGTTCCTTAACTTTCGTTTGAAGGTTTAACGATCACCGTGAGCAACTCCATGGGGTTTAAACAGTCGCCCTTCCCTAATTTAAGGCCACTGGTTCTAGGGAAGGGAGAGAGATACAGGGCCGTAAGACAAAACCAACACGCATGCCTCACCGGGATTCGAACCCGGACCCATCACGGACGAATAGTCCGAAGTCATCGCTTAGACCACTGCGCAACCGCGGATGCACATGGAATAATACATAAACCTTTGCAAGAACGTATTAAAATATATTAATCATCTCAGCTAATTACAGGAGCATTGATACGACATAGTAGATAAATGAATATCTTCCAGTACTTTGAATCATCTCGGTTAAGATAACTTACTGAAATAGACGATGTCGTTTCCATAGTGATATTGCTTAATGTGAATCTAAAGCAAAATGATTAGACCTCGCACATTGTGTTTGCCGTAAGACAAACACAATATCCATGTCTTAAAGAGATCGAACCCTTCTCCGATTTACGAAGCAGCTGGAAGTCCGCCACAGTGGCGCAGTGGTCTAAGGTTTAGCTTCTGACCATTCATGCAATATGGGTCTGGGTTTGAATCCCAGTGAGAGATGGATGTTGTGTTTGTCTTACGGCGTTGGCTTCCTCCCTTCTTTGGAACCCGTGGCCCTAAATTAGGGACAGGTGACTGTTTATTGCCCATTGAGTTGCTCAGGGTAGTCGTAAATCCTCCAAACAAAAAAAAAGAAAAAAAAAGGAAAATGGAAATGGAAGAAATCAAGATGTTAGTGCACATAGGATATAGTATATATATATATATATATATATAAGTACGTAATTAGACAAAGCATGATTGTGATGCACTTTCAAGCGCAAAAGAAATATTCACTGCCATTTCTGTTTTTCTCTCTTTTAATTGTACACCGATGTGACATTCCATTGTGACCAACCACAGCCTAGAGAAATGAGCGCGCCTGGAGACCGAACAATGGCGCAGGTGAAGTTAACAGAGCAGTATATACACTGCTGGCCACTCAAAATGCAACACCAAGAAGGACACGAGATAGCAAAGCCAGATTTACTGGACACATAACAACAGATACAACGGGACTGTAAGCTCAATGAAACCATTGAGCTTACAGGCCCGTGCGACTTGCGGAACACGCAGACATCAATAGTTCGTGTGGCCCCTATGGCTAGCAATAATGGCCGCTACACGCCGCGGCATCGAACGAAAGAGGCTTTGGATGTGGGCTTAGGCATGTCGGTCCAGGCTGCTTCTACACGTTGCCACAGTTCATCAGGCATAGCCGCGGGTGGTGCTTGCCGAGCCACACGGTTGCCGATCAGCGACCAGACGTGTTCGATGGGCGACATATCGGTAGAACAGGCAGGCCACGGCAGCAGTGAGTCGTGGTGGACCGTGAAGAATTGTTGCACGATGCGTGTCACGTGCGGGCGCGCACTGTCCTGTTGAAACGTGGCCGCTGGCAGGTCCTGCAGGTAAGGGAGGACTACAGGCTCCAAAACGTCGGAGATGTAGCGGTGGCTGTTGAATGTACCGGCGATGCGTACCAGAGGGGGAGTGTCAGATCCAATTGCGCCCCAAACCATAACGCCAGGCGACGGACCGGTATGGCGATGCATAATGCAGGCATCATACAGTCTCTCGCCGCGGTGCCGCCACACGCGGATCCGACCATCGTGATGTTGCAGGCAGAAGCGGGATTCGTCGGAGAAGGCAATGTCGTGTCATTCCGTAGTCCAGGTACGGCGTTCAACGGCCCACTGCCGCCGCACTCGCCGGTGGTGTAACGTCAATGGTAATCGGAGCAACGAGCGCCGTGCGACAAGTCCCCGCTGCTGCAGACGACGTCGAACGGTACGTGCTGACACAGTTTGTTGCGCAACACGCCCTAATTTTTGCGCCAACGTTCGTGATGTGGCGGTGCGAGCCGTCAATGCCCGCCGCACAACATGCCGGTCCTCTTGTTCGGTGGTGTGCCGCGGCTGCGGCAATCGCTCACGTCGGTCCGTCCGTTCCTCCTGTACCCACCGAATGCATACTCGCCTCACTGTGGCTGGATATTGTCCCACACGGGCGCCGATGTCTCGGTAGGATAAACCACTGTCGCGATAAGCCACTATTCGTCCTCGGTCGAACTGCGAAACGTTCTGGAATGACTGTCGTATTTTGCGACGAGGAATCAGGAAGCTTCCCACGCACAGGTCAGGCAGCACAACACACTTCCACTACTTACACCCCGCCTTCTGTGCACCCTTCTTACAGTGCTTCTCGGTGGCGTGCCGGGCGCACATGATTTGCATATGCCCTGCAATGCTAATAGTTTGCATGTCCTCTCGCGGGCGACGCGCGCTGCGAATTTCAGGCCAATCGGATGCTTCCTTCTTGGTGTTGCATTTTGGGTTACCAGCAGTGTATATACGTTGGGGTGCACCTGTGAAACACAAGTTAATTTAACATGTCCCGCATATTCTCCATCAAATAACATTAAACGTTTATAATCGTCAGCCACGCGAATCGGCAGTCTATAAGATGGATCTCCAATAATAGAATGGGGAAATAAATCCCAATTACTTATTATTCTGTCAACAACTTGCACACGGATTTGATGATTCTCTTGAGTGTTGATAAGACAAAATGAAATTGAACAAAATAAAGAATTACCATCAAGAGAAATTGGAAACCTAAATTTACTGTTTTGTACTAACATTTTTCACATAACGTACACCTGCTGTTTTGAAATTCGAAACTGAGACTTGTCAGAGATTGAGTGACTCGTGTTCGTGCGTCGTTGTGGTTGGTTGCTTGAGTTTAATGGCGCAAGGGCCATGGTTGGCCAAAGAGCGCCAAACAAAGACATCAAAACGAAACAAAATTAATAAAAAACGAACACAAAGTTAAAAACAGGCTGATGCGGTAAAAAAGAAATATGAGAGTGAACAAGGTAAAATCTAGACGAGTTTAAAAAAAATCAATTTCTTGTAAAAATGAAAACACTGCTCTCGTGTCGCAGGCTTCGCCGATAATAGTTTACAGCGTAGCTGCTTCTTCGTCCAACAGATGAGAGTGAAAATGACGAAAACGATGATCACAAAACCGAACGCAAGTACATAAAACATGAAGGACAGTGAGACGACAGTTGCACGCCGCGCACACCGGGACACTCTCGCCACACAGCAAAAAGCGGTGAGTAAAACGACAGTGCCCAATGCGGAGACGTGCAAGAACAACTTCCTCACGACGGTTCTTCCGCAAACTAGACTTCCATAGTCCGATCTGTGGTTTGATAGAATGCAGCTTATTGCTGCCCTGCTGAGACCACAGGGACTGCCACTCGTCCAGGAGAAATTTCAGGATTAAAGGTCTAAAATCGCGGAAAGAGAGTGGCAACCGAGCTGGCGATATGGTGGAAACAGACCTGGGAGAGAGATCTGCCAGCTCGTTACCCCGGATCCCAACATGGCCAGGAACCCAACAGAATCGGACCAGGAATCCAGCACCTTCCAAAGTTCCAAGAAGACGACGGACATCACGGATGACCGGTGAGTCCGTGTCCTCTGGAGAAGATAGGACTTGGACAACGGACTGGGAATCGGTGCAAATCATAGCGCGACGATGAGATCTAGACTGTATGTGGCACAAAGCGAGGTGTACCGCATGCATCTCTGCCGAAAAGACGGTGGTTTCAGGCGGAAGCCTTTCAGCATGTGAGGCATCGCCACACACAAAAGCGGATCCAACGACATCCCCGGATTTCAAGCCATCGGTGAACACAGGCACGAAACCCGGGTAGACAGACTGTTTTCCAGCAAAGAGCTGCTGGTACACCAGAGCAGGAGTGGATAACTTTGGCCACACACAAAGAGAAAGGTCAGCCGTTGCTTGAACGGGCTGCCAAGGACGATGGTTGAAAAAGGTGGTCAAACCAATCTGTGACAAGTTTAGACCAGCATCGCGCACTAAGGCAGACATCCGAATCCCGAACGTCGGAACACAGGAGGGGCGGTTGGAAAACAAGCGGACACAGTCCGGTTGGAAGATGGAACCATGCAGCGGATGATCAGGAAGAGACTTCAACTTGGTGAAGAATTGAAGAGACAGCTGCTTACGTCGGATGCATAACGGCGGTTCATGGGCCTCGGCATACAAGCTATGCACGGGAGAGGTACGGAAAGCACCAGTGCATAGCCGCAGAGCCTGGTGATGGACAGGATCTAGAGGCCGTAACACGGAAGGACGTGCCGAACCGTACGTTATGCATCCGAAGTCTAACTTTGACCGAATCAGAGAATGGCAAATGCGAAGCATTGAGCACCTGTCAGCCCCCCCCCAAGATGTTCGAGAGAGGACCTTCAGGATACTCAATGACTTCGTGCACGACACCTTCAAAAACTGGATGTGAGGTCGGAAGGTGAGTGCTCGGTCAAAAGTTAGCCCAAAGAACTTGGCTTCTGACACCACAGGAATGGTGGTACCATCCAGAAGGAGGCTGGGGTCTGGTGAAGGCCCCGTTTGCGGCAAAAATGCACGCAAACGGTCTTCTGGGTCGAGAAGCCAAATCCATTGTGGGACACCCAGGTAGAGATCTTATTAATGGCCGACTGCAGTTGCCGATCAATAGTGCGCATGTTGACAGATGCGCAAGAGATCTGAATATCATCCACGTACATGGAGCCACGAACCGTCGGAGGAAGTAGAGTGAAAATAGTATTAACACGAAGGATGAACAATGTCACAGAAAGAATGGATCCTTGAGGGACACCCTGCTCTTGTGGGTATAACGCATAGAGGGTCGATCCGACGCGCACATGGAACATCCGGTTCTGGAGAAATCCGGCAATGAAGGTTGGCAAATTTCCCCGCAATCCGTAGTCATGCAGATCACGGAGAATGCCGTATCTCCAGGTTCGATCGTAGGCTCTTTCCATATCGAAGAACACGGAGAATGCCGTATCTCCAGGTTCGATCGTAGGCTCTTTCCATATCGAAGAACACGGAGATTAAGTACTGACGCCGGACAAACGCCTCCCGGACAGATGTCTCAAGGCGAAGATGATGATCTGAGGTGGAACGAAATTTCCGAAATCCACTCTGATGAGGTGAAAGAAGGCGACGTGATTCCAAATAAAAACCAAACAAAAATCGATGATGCGCTCTAGGACTTTGCAAAGGCAGCTCGTCATAGCAATTGGTCGGTAGTTCAACGGGTTAGCGGGTTCTTTACCAGGTTTGAGAACAGGAACGACAATGGCAGTGCGCCAAGATTCGGGAAAGACACGCTTGTGCCAGATCCTGTTAAACAAGACCAGCAGACATTCAAGAGAGGTCGGAGAATGGTGCTTCAGCATTTCATAATGGATGTTTTCCGGTCCGACAGATGTTTGGCCTAACCGATTCAGGGCAATCTTCAGTTCGACGGGTGTCAGCGGGCTGTTATAATCGGCAGCGGAAAACGGTCCAAAGGAAACCTTGGACCGTTCAAGCCGCGGCTGTAACTGCCGGAACGAAGCAGGGTAAGTGCGGCTGCTGGACACCGAAGAAAATGCGGCGCCCAGACAGTCAGCAATACCCTGAGCGTCAGCAACCGTTCCTCCACCATTCTCAAGAATGGAGATTTCCCCTGAAGGGTACTTACCCCGAATCTTGCGGATCCTGTCCCAAATGATCTTAGAGCTGGTAGTGGTGTTAATCCCGGATACGTAGCGTATCCAAGATTCCCGTTGGCTACGACGACGTACCAAACGCGCGTAAGATTTGGCTTTCTTGAAAGCAAGTAGGTTCGCTTCTGTGGGGTACCGACGAAACCTACCCCAAGCCCGATGTTGGGCCTGACGAGCCGCCTTGCAAGTCGAATTCCACCAAGGTCTCGTGCAACGAGGAAGTTTAGTCGACGTCCTGGGGAACGTAAGTTCTGCCGCTTGCACAATACAATCCGTTACCGCCGCAACAGCTTCATCGATCGTACCCGAGGTCACCACGTCTGGAGTAATGGTCGCTGAAGCCGTGAATGAGTCCCACTGGGCTCGACCGATAGCCTATCTAGCAGGGCAAGTAGGATGACGGTACCTGTCACCTGCTAGACGGAGAAAGATTGGGAAAGTGATCACTGCCAAGGGGATCATCAGACACGCTCCAGGACCAGTCAGGATATAAAGACGGCGAACTCAAGGACAGATCAATGGCTGAGTACGAGCGGGTGGGTTGATGAAAATAAGTGACTGCCCCGGTGTTGTGGAGACAGAGGGACGTGTTGGAGAGAAGGGACTCAACAACACGGTCCCTGGAGTCTCGAGTGGTAGAACCCCACAACGGATTGTGTGCATTAAAATCTCCGAGGAGGAATAAAGGAGGCGGCAACTGGTCGACTAAATCCTCCAGATCCGAAAGGCTTACAGCTTCAGCTGGTGGCATGTAAATGGAACAGACTGTGAACAGGGTGTTCACAGAAAGTCTCACTGCCACTGCCTGCAAAGTCGTCCGAAGGGCAACTGCAGTGACAGGAACACCATGAGGAACAACAACGGCCACTCCTCCGCAGGCGATAACACCGTCCTCATGATCCTTGCGGAAAACAGAATATTTTCCGCAAGGATCGTGAAAAACGCACACACCTGTGTGCGTTTCACACGGCAAACGCACACAGGTGTGTGCGAAGACAGTAAGCCTTTCAGATCATCAATTCGTGGACGCAGACCTCGGCAATTCCACTGAATGAGCGTAGCCATAATGAAAAATAAAAGGAAAGGATGAAAAACGAAAATGACAGACGACTGGAATGTCTCCGAATCGTCCATCAGCTCCTAACCATCTGCAATGTCCGGAGGCAACACAGGGCTGTGCTTACCCACACAGGGCTGCGCTACCGGGGGTTTTGGGGGTTTAACCCTGCTCTGTTTTGAGGGGGAGGAACCTGGTTTCACCTCTTCCGACTTCTGCTTAGTTGCGCCCTGGGCCTGGGTCCCAGTGCTGGCAGAGGATGTTTTCTGCACAGAGGATGGTTTAGGCGTCGATGTTGATGGCGCCTTGGAATCAATGCGGCGAGACTTCAGTGCCTCCAGTCCGGCAGCAACGATGTCCTCAAAAACATAAGGACACCGCGCTGGGATGGTCACCTCAGTCTGCACCGCAACAGTAGCCTTCTGGACCACAACCGATGCATAGGAGCGCCGGCCTGTTGGTAGAGGAGCTATCCGCCGTCTGGCTTCAGGATAAGACAGATGTTCTGTCGTCTTCAGGCGTTGGATAGCCTGCTCCTCGATACACTTCGGGCACTGCTTAGAAGAAGCCGGGTGAGATCCCTCGCAATTGACACAGTGATCCGAGTCAGGGGAGCAGTCCGCCAAAGAGTGTTCTGGCGACCCACAGCGTCCACACTTTGCTACATTACGGTAAGACTGCTGGGAGCGACCGTAATGCTGGCACTTGAAGCATATCAAGGGGTTCGGAATGTATGGTCGAACATCGAGCCGCAAGTACCCCGCCTTGATGGAAGTTGGCAGGGTAGGGGAGTCAAATGTGAGCACGATGTTCTGGGAGGGAATAGACTTCCCATCCCGCCGGAAAAGAATACGGCGAAACCCAGTGATATGTTGTTCCCAAAGTTCTTCCAGCAATTCCTCATCGCTGCATTCCAGCAGGTTGCGGGAGTTGATAACACCGCGAGAGGAATTAAGGAAACCATGGGGAGAGATTTGGACTGGAACGTCCAGCAGAACGGTCGTCTCCAGCAAGGTGGCACTGTGGCGTGGATAAGATGTCTCCGCAAGAAGATCCCCTGACGGGAACTTCTTAACACTCTTTGGTGAGCCCGCAACGGCCTGAAGAGCCTTATTAATCCAAAAAGGACTCTTCGAACTGAGGGATTGTGCAGGATCAACAGAATGAATTAGAAGAAACAGAGCATTACAGTTGGAACTGAGTAGTTTCTTAGTGGAGGAGGGCGACCCATCCTCCACACGGCGCTTTAAAGGTACAGCTTGGGAAACACATGGGGTTATCATGAATAAGAGTAAATATTAGTCCACCGACCTCCCCACCCACTACCGAGCCCAACGAGGGAGAGCCGGAGGTCCGCAAGCCCAAGAGGACGCAGGACACGGCTCTAGGGATAGTCAGCGGATATAGCAAGTTGGTAGGGCAGACACACGCTCGGCGTGCAACCAGACTTTCCCGTGCCCGGAGAACATCCCTTTGGCATGCCCACCCTACCCCCAAACTCACCCAGCCGAACAGAACGACAAGCCGCTAGAAGACTGGACGCAACTCGGCCACAGACTTTTTGACTAGAAGTGGGTTAGCTCCCAGCCTCCTGTTTAGGGTGAAGCAGAGGGCAAAGAGGAGTGTTGGCATCTGGAGACACTACAACCCGGCCCCCAAACACCTCAGCCTCCAGCAACCTCATTTCCACCTGGAGGGGTCACCTTACACGGCAAACATGCAGGTAGGTCTAAGCTAAACAGCTCCGGAAAAACAGAAAATGTAACATAAAAGAGAAAAGACAGGGAAGGGAACGAGGAACAAAACCCGGAGCTGCAGCCTCATCACAACCTCAGCAGCCTACAACTGAGGCGGGTACATGTCAATAAATAAACTAAAGACGAAAAAGCAAAATGATAGGAGAAAATCGGCTCGTGCTGGGGAGACGCCATCCCCCCATCAGCTGGATGAACAGCTGTCCCTTCGGTTATGTAATCGTTAAAGCCGCAGAGGCAAGAGAAACCGTCACAAGGTTAGCTCGGGCCGTGGGGACGCCGCTGCCCAAATAACTGGAAAACCAGTTATCTCCGTGCGGGTGCGTCGTTGTGGTTCGTGACAGATCGAAGAGTGACGTCTCAGCATAGCGCTGGTTCATCTTTCCAATGTTATGCAGCACGTTGTCGAAGTGTGACGTCACAACATGGAACTAAAACTAACGTCAGCTAACATGTGTTTATGCCCAGTCGCCATGTTGTGACGTCACGAATTCGACGACGTATACGGCTCATGAACTGGAAGCATATGCCCCCCAAAAGAGTGTTTAAAGGGAAAAACATTAAGACTTTTGAAGGCAAATAAAAAGTAGACGAAATTAAAAACGCGACTTTTTAGATTTTCATGCACATCTACATAGTCCATTTTCTCACACACACACAAATCATCAACATCGGTCCGGTAGAAGTCCATAACTCAGGGAGGAAAGAAACTGCTTAGCCTTTTCTAATATATTAAGATGTACTACATACAGTAGTACATATATTTAAAAACATTAAATTTAATGAAGAATTAAACTAAATATTTATGCATTCCCAATGACACGGCACTATCACTAATCTGGCATCCCCCCTGTGCAAGGAAGTCCAGTTAGCATTAGCCTAGTTTAAACTCTCCACAAAGGTGGGAAAATTGTGAATGATTCGACGGAACAAATAACAGATAATTCAACTGCTCAGTGTGCAGATTTTCTTCTCAAAAGACCACTGCATCCTTTTTGCATTAAGGCTCTACGAGACCCGCCATCTTGTATTGCTGCCTTCTCTTATTAACCAACGGGCAAGCGTATTTCACAAATTGCTCGGGCAATTTTGCACATTTTGGAACACCGTTTGTGGCTAACGCAAGATATATGATAAATAAAGAGTTCTTTGGTTTCAGAATTTTTATTCACCTTTCCCTAAATTTTTTATATGCAGCGAAAGTCGTACCAAGGCGTTTTCCATAGTTTTATTAATTAATAAAAAATATGAAACCAGGGAACTTTTTATCATATATCTTGCGTTAGCCACAAACTGTTCCAAAATGTACAAAATTTCCCGAGCCATTTATGAAATACGCTTGCCCGTTGGTTAATAAGAGAAGACAGCAATACAAGATGGCGGGTCTCGTAGAGCCTTAATAGCAGGTGATTTGGCAGCAATAGTCTTCTATAAATTTTAAGTATGAAGTTCCAGTCAAACCGTTTTGCTAAATACAGAAACGCTTTTCTGCAGATGTTTTTGCTGAAGTTGTTTTATGTGTTCAAGATACCACCGATTTCATTTCCCTGTGGTCTCATTTAGACAACTTTGATTTGCAACAATTCGCCGTATCGGATGTTGGTATAATTTTGTCAATGGGCGGCGCAAGTGTACAGGCGATTTAAAGGCTATGGAACTGCATTGCAGCTTGTTTGTTACGGATGCAGTGTAATATGCTGGACAAATTTTATTCTTCTCTCATAGGAGATGGATACATCCAAAGTTGCTCAACGTGCCGTATGTTAGATTTTGAAAGCGGAGAAAACGCCACCAAGCGAAATTCACAGACGAATGAAAGCGGTGTACGGGTCTGCTTGTCCTCCACGCAGTACGGTATTGACAGCTCTTTAGTGGTAGACGAACAAGCACTGCAGAGCAGCCAAGAGCAGGAGCGCCACGAGTAGCCCGTAGCTGGCAACCAAAGCAACCGCAACACTAGGTGGAAGCAACAGGACTGCACATGCACGGAAGCAACACGTGCACAGTCTCTCGTGGTACCAGTTAGTTGAAGATGACGCCATCGTGTTATTTTAGTGGATGTTAGGGGGTATGGGTACCACATGCAGGGAGACGAATTAATTTCCTAACGAAAAGCCGCATTGGCGAAGATTACAATCGGAGGACTGCTGTTAATAGAGATCGCAATACCAAGAAGACTTAATAGAAAGCGCCATGAATTTCCCGCAGAAAGAAACAAGCATTTACAATGAAATTTATGGGAGGAATTAGTTATGGTACAAGCTGCAAACAATCACAATTAGACGCAGGTTCTTGGTGAAGGCGGGCCCCCCCCCAAAAAACAAACTAGCAATAAGTAAATCCACCATGGACGGTGACAGAGCCCAGACGCCGTGGGATCGAATGAAACAGTTTGGATGTTCGTCTGCGGTATTGCATTCCATTCTGCTTCTACACGTATTCAGAATTAGTTGGTTATGACAGGCGACGAGGCCATGGGAGCCAGTCGTTTGCGCGATGACACCCCAGAAGTTCTCTATAGGAGACAAATCTGGCGAGCGAGCAGGCTTGAGCAGACGAGAGACTTGGTGCGCATTGAGTAAGTCTTAGTACCATCAACATGGGGTCGGGCACTGTCTTGTTGGAAGACCTCTCAGGATCGTCTGAAGGAATGGTAGGAGTCCAGCTTTCAACGCTTCCGTTCTGTAGCGTTGGCTGTTCAATGTGCCTGTGATGCGTAGTAGGAAAGTGCGTGAATGAAACGCAATAGCGCCCCAGACCATCACGCTCGGCGTGCGACAAGTATGACGTTCACCACGGTATTTGCGAACAAAGATTCGCCCGTCGTGATGCATTAGATTGAATCTGGACTCATCCGAAAACACAATATGCTTCCATTCAGCCCAACATATTCGACGCTCGCGGCCCCACTGCAATCGCAAGCGCCTATGGTTCAGAGTCAAGATAAGTCGCAGTAATGGACTGCGAGCAACGAGGCCTCTACAGCGATCGGTGACGAACAGTGATTGCAGATATCGGACGGTGTACCATCTTCCATTGCTGCGCCAGTGTCGTGGATGGCGTTGTGCGCGGAGTCACTGCCATACGGTGCAAGTGCGTGTCTTCCTGCTCGGTTGTGCGATTTCGAGCTCCTGACCCAGCACTACGATGCATATAACCTTCTGCTGTTCATTGACGCCATTTATTCATAACGGTAGTTGCATTACGCTTAACATGTACAGAAAAAACACCTCCGATTCCAACGTTTCTACAACTTTCAACCTCCGTCAAGTGTTCGTATGTTTGTCACGTTTACGTGTTCACTGCGTACGGTTCAGTTAAGCGACAACAAATGTAAAATCCTGCTCTTTAAGCTTTCTTTTGTACCACATTGTGTTTTCTTCCTTTGATTGGAGGTTTAGCGCCCCCCGTGAGCAACTCAATGGGCTATAAGCAGTCGCCCGTCCCTAATTTAGGGTCACTGCTTCCAAGGAAGGAAACTAATGCCGTAAGACAAACAATACCCATGCCTCACCGGAATTAGAACCCCAACCCATCTCGGACGAATGATCATAAGCTATGCCGTTATTTGTTTTAACCGTCAAATAGAGAGCTTTAATATTGTACGTTGTGGCAATATGTTACCTCAGAATACACTCTGGTTGACTTTCTGGGGGTCTAACTCGTTAGTATGCTTTAACAGCCTCGTTATAGTGACTGATAGCCTATCAATGAGAGGAAAAAATTGTAGATCCAATTTAGTGGCAAGTGAACCGGGATTGGTTAGCTTGGAGAGTGAAATACATTTTACTGCGCCACCGGGGTGGCCGTGGTCTAAGCACTCTTCTGGTCATTAATCAGAAATGTGTCGTTTTGTATCCCACCGAGGTATGGATCTTGCGGGTTTTTTTTTTTTTTTTTTTTTTTTTAGGTTTAACGACCACCGTGGTGAGCAACTCAATAGGCTATAAGCAGTCGCCCGTCCCTAATTTAGGGTCACTGGTTCCAGGGAAGGGAGAGAGCCAGTGCCGTAAGACAAACACAACATCCATGCCTGACCAGGATTCGAACCCGGACCCCTTACGGACGAATGATCAGAGGCCAACGCCTTAGACCACTGCGCCACCGGGGCGGCGATCTTGCGTTTGATACACTGCACTGGCTCTTTTCGCTGGAACCAGTGGCCCTAACTTAGGAGCGGGAGACTGCGTAGTCCAACGTTTTGCCTACGGTGGTAGTCACTCCCCCCCCTCCAGATACATATCACAGCCGGTTCGGGACAGCAAAAAAGACTTCAATGCTGTAGTTATAAACATGTTTGCTATGTTTTTGTTGTGTGCTAACCAGCTCGAAATGTTAACTGCTAGTATTTGATTTCGATTACAATTTCGTTGGTACTTTGATTCATCTACCGTACGGTCATCATAAAATAGTGTTACATTAAAAAGAGTATGGTCAATGCTTTTTTTAATCAGGACAATGTCAATGGGACATTGTCATATTTTAGTGGTGATTGATAAGCTTACGGGGACAAAGCAGTTTTCCCTCTTGATTCGGTGGTTGAACGACAAGCGTGAGCACTTCTGCTGGCGATAAGTAGTCTCCCGTCCCTAATTTAGGGTTCACTAATTTCAGGCAAGAAAGGGAACCAATACCGAAAAAACATCCATGCCACACCGGGATTCATCTTGGACGAATGATCAGGAACCAACGCTTACACCACTGCGCCATCGGGAGCAAAGCAAAGTTTCCAATAGTTCAAATTCCTACGGGAGGTTGAGCTCCGTACTCATGAGATTGCCATAAAGTCGAATTAACAGAAATCCTTGTAAGAATAAGGACAGGATCTTCTTGCTAAATGAGTCACTAAGAGATCATAAGAGTCGTACTGTGCCATTTAATATTCTCGGCGTGGTGAGTGTTACTAGAATGTTTGGGGTACTAGGAAAAATGTTTATTTCTAGCACAGCAGTACGATACACTTACTGCCGATGGAAAAGGGAGTGAAGAGAATCACGAAGTGCCAGATATGTCTGCTGCTTTTTTCCAGAGTTCCAAGAAGTCTTGCGCACGATTTAGATTCACTACACCTATTCTAATATTGGACGAGATTGTAATTTATATAACGCGTTAAGCTGTTAAGAAAAACCTCTAGAATAACGAAGTGAAGTCAGCTTGACTTTCAGCTGTGGAGGATATGAGACCACTTCTTTCGAGAAGGGTTATGCCCGCATATCAACGGTCTAAAAGCTGACTTCTCTCCTAATTTAAAGAACAATGGTTCCTGTGAACGAAGCGAGCCAGCACAGTAAGGAAAGCACACTACACATCCCTCACATTGGATTCGAACCACAACTCATCTTGGGAGAAAAATTAGAAAAAGCCTTGTACCACTCCAAAATTCGACTACTCGGAGAAGTGTTGGAAGTACTGTTTAGACACAGAAGAATAAAGTGTTAGCTCAGAAAGATTTTAACTGCTGCTTGTTAAAGAATTGCCGAACGCAGAAATAATGAAAAAAAAAATTGAATTCATTTGCAGCTCAACTCCTGAACGTTCGAAGCCTTTATAAACTCCAGGGTTTTCCCATATCCCAACTCACTCATACAAACTGTTTTAGTATCTCAGATCAGAGTAGAAACGAAAGCAGTAGAGCACTAATCATGGTTTTGCCCCTGTTTTAGAACATAAGGCACATATAAACTTTTTTTTAAGAACTAGTTTATATTTTATTCCAGTTTGGTTGGCTAGTGTCAAATGGAGCAAGGGCCTCAAATGGCCCTAAGTCCAACATTTTAGAAGTTCAGAAAATAAAATGACAAGCGGCGTAAAAGCCTGATAAAACAGCAAGAGCACAATTTTAGAGTTTAATTGCAGATATAGTCCAATGTCTACGTTCACAGACACACGGGGTGTACTTAGTCTCCAGAGTACCGTCATGGCAACGCCTTTCGCATGATACAACCTCTTGTCTCGCCCAGTCGTGCTGTATGATAAACAGTTAAAAATCCTGCCCAGAATTTACTAGATAGAGGTGGTGCTAGACTCTGGCCACCTGACGACACTCTTGGGCCACCAAGTAACACATTTCCGCCTTACGGGTTACCACACTCAACAAACATGCAGGTAAACCTGGTACACTAAACTCCGGAAAAGAAAAAAAAACTAGATAAAAAGGAAACAAAAACCTGAGTGATGGGACAAGAACAGTGCCCTTAACCTACGATTGAAATGGTTATGATACTGCTTAGTACATTAGAATATAGAACTCAAATATTTAATTCATTAATGGGTGTGACCCTCAGAAGGCTGGTACGAAAATACAAAAATCAGAAAATTAATCACATGAGTTGGGAAACACTCATATTGGCGAACAGGTGACTCATGACTAAACGTCATTGGGACAAGTTCAGCTCGGGCCGTCGGGGTGCTAATGTCCAAATAACTGGTGAACCAGTTATCCCCATGCGGGGAAAGCAAGTGAAGACCTCCCAATTTTCGTTAAAGTCTACAAAACATGGTACCAAATGAAATCTGAATCACATTACGCTAATCTATGTACTGTCTTCTCAAAGAGACAACCCTCCAAATCCATTCCTGAGCAAAACCAGAAATTCCCTTTCGTAAAAATAAAGTTTGATTTTACAAGACCAAGATATCGTAAAATCACTTTGCAAAGCACTTAGTTTCAAAAAATTTATTTGTCATTTATTTTTACAATTTAGAACATTATAGAAATACATTTCAGAAACATGCACAATTAGTCGCGTTATATTTGTCAGGTTTACAGAGATATGCATGTTAAACAACCTTATGTAAGTGTTTTCATCTATGTTGCAATCCAACAGGTATTAATCTTTACAACTGGACTGTACATTATCTAGGTTCAATCCGGAGTTTTACTTCCTTTGGTGATAAGACGTTTAGCCCAGTAAAAAGTTCCAGAGGTACCTGCATAAAATAATTTTTAAAAGCTACATCAAAAACTTCAACAAATTAAGGCATCACATTTTTAAAGATTTTAAATCCAGTAGAATCATTTTTCACCTCAGAAATAAATGCAGGCGATACAGTAGCGTGCCCAACGGAGACATAGGCCCATAACCACCCCCTTAAAGAAAATTTGGATCTTCTCGAAATTTCAAAAAAACACGAATTTGAAAGGCAGTTTTAATATTTGAGACAATTTTCAAGTCTCATGGCAACAATTGAACGAATTTTCTCCATGAAGACGATGCGGCAATAAGCCAAGGACTACGGTTCCCTTTGCAGCGAAAAGCAATAAATTGGTATACTGAAAGTTTTGTAGACCAAACAATGCCAAATTTGAGTTCAGTGACTTACTTCAAATTACTCTAAAGCCCGCTGAAAAGCAAATAGTTTTGATTAATATATTAAGAATCATTTCAAAATAAAACCCACGCTGCAACAAACGCAGAAGACCAATTTATAATTTTTAGACATTTATTAGTGCTTTGGAAAAGATTTCTCCCACAGATCGGTCGTATCAGGATTCCAGTCACCTTTTCCAACAAACCCTTTAATGTGACACTGTCTTCAAGATATTTATGGTTTTAAAACTTGATCTGAATTTTATGTAGGAGACTTTAATGGCTAGAAAGAATTATTGAAACTGATGCAATAGGATCGCCCGTAAAGAAAAGGAGGACTAGACAAAAGATGCATTAAGCGTTTAAATTTGTGCTGCAGTGAGTGTTACCCCAATATAAGCATTGTTCCACATTCTAGGTAACATCCCAATTATAACTTCAGAATGTTAGCGTTAGTTTTTAAGGCAGACATACGCAGTAGGAATGTTGAAATGATCGATGACCGGTTCTCAAACGAGTATACTGGGATGAAAATTGGGATGAACTGGATCACAATAGAGGATATTGAGCATTGCTCAATAGAGGATATTGAGCAAGGGATGAAAGTTTCAAGTAAAATTGAACTGAAACCTGCATACTACGCAAATCAAACGATTGTTCGTTGGCGGCAGCGTAGAGACAGAAGTGTTCGCAAAGCTCCCGTACATAGACAATTCTTGATGAATGGCGTCCAACGCCGGAGAACTAGTCGACGCTCACACCCATGTACTACACAACCATTACTCAGTTTAGACCTTATCAGCAAATGATAAATTCAGAGTAAAGTTCTGTCTGCACTTTCAAACTGCCGAAATTATCTTAAGAATCTACATAGCCCTCTGACAGGAGTTTTTAGCCATCGAACGTGCGCACGGTCAGACCAAGAAACCTGGTCTCCGGCAAAATTTGTATGGCTGTAGGGTCCAAGTTCAGCTCAGTGTCAAGATGTCCCCACCTCCAGCAGAAATGGATGCACCCTGTGGTTGGGCTAAAGAACGAAACTATTGCTGTTCGCCATTTTACAGAACTGATTAACTGCAGAGGGCAACTACCTCTCGACGAAATGCCCTTGATGACTAGTAGAATTGTGTGTCATCAACGTAAACTGTGGTCGAAACCGCAGCAGTAAGAGTTAAGTAGACAATTAATACGAAGAATGAACAATGTGACTGATAAAATTCAACCCTGAGGGACGCTCTGTTTATGTGAATAGTGCAGAGATCGTGGTTCCCATGCGCACCTGGAACACCCGATTGCGGAGAAAACCTGCAATAGATAAGATCTTCCGGCATTCGTGAAGATCACCTAGAATACCGTGCCGCTATGCTCAGTCTTAAGTTCTCAATATCGAGAAACAAATCAGCTGCTGCCTCCGCATAAACTCCTCACGCACAAATGTGTCAAGGCGCAGCCCATTTTGTCACAACCTACCTATGTACAAAGCAGCTAATGAAAGCAAGGTATTAAAGAAGTTCTCGGTATGGTCAATTTTGGTACAATACAACAAAGTTAAACAGTAAAAAACATGCACTACACAATCATAAATAGCACGAGTTCAGCAGATGCAGATTTACATCATTAACACTAGTTAAATATTCAAAACATCGGAGTTACTAACATCAGATCTGGAACCTGTCGGGGTCCAGCCATCAAGAAAACGTGTAGTGCAATTCTGAACAGCATATCGGTGTTCTGCTCTAAGGCGAGAACATGATTTAAGCCCAATCTGGATACGGAGTACCCGTTGTGCAAAATGCTTATCCGATGACTGAATTTGGAGTCTATGAGTATTGTGCAAAGTAAAACGTTTTACAAGCACGAAAAAGTAACAGTGTCTACGAGAGGTATGCAACGGTTGGAGGAAACAGTCAAAGTGTGCTGACATGTGCAAACATTCGATAAAACTGTTCGGACATCAAATAGCTTTAAAATGATACAGCGATCATACAGATGTTTAACAGTTGCGGGTTGACGTAATAAGAGCACAAAGGAGAGGAAACTATTTTGAAATTTAGTATTCCTGGAACTGTGATCTTGCCATGTAAAAACCGCCATTCCACGCCACTTTCCGGTTGGGTGCCGTAAATGTGTACCACCAGATATGACTAATAGAAGTTGCAGATACTCCCCTTTAATAGGATGAAGGGAAGACCCAACAATAAAAAGCTCTTTATATCAACTGTGGAAAGAAATTTTGCTCAGTTGACGATGCTGAAGAAATGTCTGTGGACGTGCAAGGTGTAGTTTCATACTCCAACTAGGTAATTTCTTGAACGGTTCTTTGGAGACATTTAGACTCGAGGTATCAGGTCACAGGACTATACTTCTTTTGACTAACTACTTAGTATGGAGTTCTAAGTCCATCTGCTGCATTCCGGCACAGTTGTTGGAATCTTGTCTTACCTTGTCGGAGAAAGGAATGATCCTCAATCAGAAGCAGACCATATGTGAATGAACTTTTTCTGTAGGTGCAGATTTCGACGATGTTTAGGTTTCTCCATGGTATCCAAGCTCTATACGGATCCTTTACCGTTGTTAAGGGCCAACGTTTCATAGTAGAAAAAAATTATAAAAAAACATTCTCCGTCTTCGCCCGATTTTTATGAAGCAATAAAATGTACAAGTTAAAAAGGTATTTACAAGACTAAAGTTAAAATTGCATAACTTTCGAATCTTCAATGGCTCCATTCTCAGATACCAATTGAACAGAGTCGCACGAACTTATATATGTACTAGCACAAACATTTCCATTCCATTGTGTGCTCCCGCCAGACGCGTTTCATCTTTGTCAAACGAATCTTCAGTGGCCGTAAGTTGTGGACATAAAATTGTGATTTAGTTGGCCTATGTTGGGGCTAGTGCAGGTTCATTACAACTTACGACCACTGAAGACGTCCTCTACGAGGAGGATGAAACTCTACTGGCGGAGAGTCAAAATGGAGTGCAGATGTGTTTACATGTTTGTGAAGACCGTTCATGTTTTTTACTTCAGACTGATTGGACATTCTGGACTGGTATGCGAGTACTCCTAGATATAGCAGTTTTCAATTATCCGGCCGTACAACCTTGACACTGTAGTATGGAATTATAGTGGATTTTAATCTTCATGTTTTAATCATTACACATTTTAGCGATCAACTAATATTTTAACCAACGTGAAAATACCAACAAATTATTGAACATTGCTGTCATCGTGTTTGCATGGACTATGGTTATACTATAACACTTACCAGAAAAACACGTTGAGTTACACAATTTTGTCCCAGACTTTATGAAGTACTTTATATTTGTTGCAAGCTTTTTAATAACCAACACTAATAAATGGGATGCTTGCTAATATTTAATTACATTAAACATTTCCGCATATTAGAAGAGATCAATGGCTTCAGTTTGACTCTTAGTAACTCTTCATCTCAACTGTTGTTAACGTCAGGTTTATTATTCTTGGTACTTATGTTAAAAAAATATATATTTAATTGGGATCTAGGTCATGCTTTTTTTATTAAATTGTTCAGTACGTAAGTTTGGTATAATGGATGTATTTAATTAGGTTTAATTTCTGGGTGTTTCATTTGGCGTAATGCTTAATGCGGTATTCGTCACAGATGTGTGTAACACAGAAAAAGTGCTCTTGGGGTGTCACTTCTTTATATTAGACAAACGTGAAACAAATGCGACTGATTTTTATTAGCCATAACTCTAACGCTTATTTTGACGTAATACATCATTAAGAAAAGCTTGTTTTTGAGCTACATATTAGGTGTGCAACTTAATTTTTGGCCACAGGCACGACACGGTGACAGCAAATTACAGCAAATAGAATATGTACCTAATCAGGGAAATAATCCCCATTGAGTTGGATACATTTGAGCCATCGGTCAGGGAGCTGCTGAATGCCACTGCGGAAAAAGAGGGCTGTTTCGAGTTGTTAAAGTCATCAATACTTGTGGACCTCTTCGACAGAAGTGGAGTGCGTATCACTCAGGTGATGCTGCAGGGAGCGAAGGAGGTGATAATCCGATGGGGGCGAAGTCTGGAGAATACGCCGGGTGGGATAAAACCTCCCATCCCAGGTCAGTGATAGTGTTTAAAGTCGCTTTGGCGGTGTGAGGACGCGCGTTATCCTGAAGCAACAGGACAGACTTTCTGCCCGTGCTGTTGTATGAACTTCTCCATTGAGTCACTCACACGAATGAGTTGCTGACAATAACGCTCAGCATTGACAGTTTCCCCAGGTGAGAACAACTCTAAGTGTACGACACCACGCTGATTCCACCATATGCACAGCAACAACTTCCTGACATGGATATTCGGTTTGGCGGTACTGGTGGTAGGCTGACCTGGATAAACCCACGATTTGCGCCGCTTAGGATTATTGTAGATAACCCACTTCTAATCACAGGTCAAAATCTTAGAGGAAATCCTTGAATCTGGAGAGCAAGGACGCAGAAACATTGTAGCCCCTAGACTTGTTCGCAGCTGTAAGTTGGTGGAGCGCCCAACGGCCCTCCTTGTGAATCCGTCAGAGCTTGTGCAGGCGCTTTGCAATGGCTTGCCATGTTACTCAGAGCTCCTGAGCGAGCTTTGTGTGCGACAGGGATTCGCGTCCAACAGTTGTTCCAGTTCCTCAAAGTCAACTTTCTGTGGCTGTCCCGGACGTTCTGCATCACGGAGATGCAAATTTTCCAGCTTAAACCGCTGGAACCACTTCTTACACGTACTGTAGGAAACAGCAACCTCACCCAAAGCAGCACAGAACATTTACTGGGCTTCCGCGGCTCTTTTTTTCAGCTTAAACACGAACAGGGGGCAGTGCCTCAAATGTTGCTTCTCGAACGACATTGTTTCACCGTCAACTTTCGTCCCTTCTGTCACTACAGTTGTGAGCCGATACGGTTACCTGGAAAGCTGTCAGATGGCGCTGCAATCAGCCATTATTGCACAGCTATTTGCCGACGTTCTATGATAGCTTGCGGTTAGGGGCAGAGAATTAAGTTGCGCACCTAATATATACATACTGCATATAAACTTTTGTGACTGCTCTGAATTGGTTGTTGCATCTGAGGATGGAGCTATAGTGGATCCAAAAGTTATGCAATTTTAACTTCGTTTTGGTATTTTAAATACCTTTTTTATTTGATTGCTTCATAAAAATAATCGTGCGAAGACTAGGAATTTTTATTATAATCACTTTCACATTGGCACGAAATTTCCTGTTTCATAGGTTACGATCTGATGCAAGAAGAGTTTGTTCCATCAGTGTCTGTCACGCAGGAAAATACGCAATTCCTGGAGCCACTGGCTTCTGTCAATTGTTGTGGCACCTAGGTACACATTTACCTTCCCTGGGGCGGGCAGGTAATAAGTAGGTACGTAAGGCACCCGACCACCCTTGCACGATACACAAACTGGTATGCACTTCGCTTCAATACGGACGCTCTGCAGTGAGACAGCTTCCTTAATATTCTTGAACTCTTCGTGTTGCACGACCAAGAACAGCATTTGCACGATGAATGCCATTTGCTTGGAATGTTGCAAACCATCGGCACCTGGGGCGCTCATTTGCAGTAATCTACCTTTACGCCTCATTCTGTGTGTGTTTATTGGGGTTTAACGACCACCATGAGAAACTCAGCCGGCTGTAAGCAATAGCTCGTCCCTAATTTAGGGCCACTGGTTCCAAGGAAGGGAGGTAGGTGGGTGGGTGGGTGGGTGGGTGGGAGAGCCAGTGCCGTAAGACAAACAATACCCATGGTTCACCGGGATTTGAACCCACGACGGAGAAATTATCAGAAGCCAACCTTAGACCATTGCGCCACTTGTGCACAACTAGTCTGTCTTCATAGAACACTTAAATTGAACCCTTAACACTCGTGGTTAAACCTTGACACCTAATGAGGCACAACGCGTAGTATATCAGATATTTACAGAGTTCTACGTGTGACTTTGCTGGTACACTATTTCGCTTTAATGGTGAAAGATTAGCATTTCATGTGCATCACCCGAATGATTTTTAAATCTAATCCGCACATTCGTGTTCAGACAAAATAGTCAAACATACGGCAGATACTAAAATAAATGCAGACACTGCAGCTTTTGGTTGCTTTTCAGAGTTACGCCTCAGTTTAAATCTCTGAAAGATTCCCCCTGCTGGGGTTCCATCACTTCTTTAACTAAGCTGTCCTATTATGTGTACAAATAAGTTTTAAAGCGTTTGTGACGTATACCGCTAATTTACATATCAGACATTCTCCGCGTTGTCGTCATGTGACCGTAAGCGGCCCAGAATATAAAATATGACAAGTTTGTCCAATAGTCAAACGCATTTGCACATCGGTAGGTGAAATATGGCAAGCTGTACTGCATTTATTCGACACTGCATTCGTTACGAATTTCAAAGAAAAAGTGCTGCAAAAACATGTGCATCGATCTGTTCCAATATTGTATCGAAAAGCACGTGAGAGTTTTGGTTTACTGTTTAAAGCAGGTGATTTTGTTGTTAGCGATCGAGAAAGTAGCGGCGCCCCGTAGAAAGTTGCACATGAGGAACTGCAAGTATTGCTGGATGAAGATTAGTCTTAAACGCAAGAGAACAAGCGGAACTGTGGGTAACTCAAAAATTTCTAAACGTTTACGCGCAATGGGAAAGATTCATCCTTGTTCCTCTGACCTGAGTCAGAGGAACAAGGATGAAGCTGTCATTAAGTGTTTGAATCTGTTGAATAAACACAGAAAGTCTTTCCTGTGAAAAGCTGTTCCGGTTGATGAAAAGTGGATATGGCAGTAAAATCCCAAATTAAAAAAACCATAAGGTAAACCCCGGTGAAGCAACGACTTCGACACCGAAACGCAATTTTCACTCCAAGAAAGTTCTGCTGTGCATCTGGTGGTATATGAAGGGTGTGCTCTATTATGAACTATTGAAACCGGGTCAAACTGTTACTACAAGCAACAATTGCTGCGATTGAACCAGAAAATCTGAAACGTCCATTCATAGGCAAATGATTGCGTCCCGTGAAATTACTGCATGACAACGTGGCGAAAATTGGTCAAGGAAACATTGACTGGGAAGTTTTGGAGCACAAGGCGTATAGTCCCGACATAACCCCTTCAGATTAACATTTGTTTCGATCGATGCAACATGGTTTGTCTGCTGTACGATTCCTGACATGTGACTAAATGCAAAAATGTGTTTACTTCATCGCGTCACAAAGTATTTTTCATGCTGGAATCAGTCAGCTGCCCGACTGATGGTGGAAGGTGATAATGACAGCGCATATTTTGGTTCGTAAAGGTATTGTTTTCTATCAAGTTACATGTTGCGTCGTCTTAAAACTAATTTTTACACTTAATAAATTACGAGTGGGTAACTGCTTAAGGTAGTCACATCCCTGAAAACAGAAGAGCCACCATTTATTTCTTTACGTACATACCTTTGTCTCAGGACATAAATGAAACCGCATTTTACTCATGAGTAAAACAAGGCAAAATTTAATTTCAATCCTTGCAAATGGCTGGCCAATGCACCCCCTCCGACCACTTCCAAATGGTAAATAGGCATACTCGTGCCTATCTTGGCTGCCCTCTTCGGAAAATCTGAAATGTTATATTTGAGGATTTAAAGACTAAACACAAGTAAAATAACAAATCGCATTTGCACAAAGGGTAGAGTAATGCATCATAATAAATCGACGCAGTACTATATGCATCCAAATAAGACTTATCATAGTATATTTACATAGTCTAGTCACATTGTGACCAGCTCTTCCTGTTGACGTCAATAGCGCGTACCCAATGAAAGAAGGCACGTTTCGTGAGCTGGGTTGGAGGGTATATAAAGGTGTATTGTAGGCAATCTTAAAACATTACTCGTTGCTGTCCAGGATAAAAGGAGAGATTTATCAGATTTGCAAGAAGGGATTATTATTGGCTTTCGGGGCAAGGGTGGCAGTATCTGAAACAGCGCAGTTTATGAACTGTTCGCGTGCTGCTGAGGTTAAAGTGTAACGTGATTGGAGAAATGGGCACCATTGCGAATAAGAGGTGGAAACTACGTAGCACTAAGTGCCATTGATGTGGGAGGTGAACGTCGGCAGCGAAGGTCCGTGAGCAACGATTAACAAGCTACAGTAGAGCAACTCACTGTGCGAATGAACCAGGGGCTACCGGAAGTGCCTGAAACTAGTTGAGCGAACCCTACTGCGTATTGTGGGGCTCCGATGCAGACGGATTATCACTGCACCTATTCTAACAAAAGTGCATCGGCAGAAAAGGCTTACATTTGCACGGCAGTATCGGAATTGGACCTCCGCTGATTGGCAAAGGATTGTTTTCTCCGATGAGTCATGTTTTCTGCTTCAACGAACGGATGGACGAGAAACATTGGAGAATAAACTCATCAACCATTGCTGGAAAAACACAAGCTGGTAGGGACAGCGTTATTGTCTGGGGAATGTTTTCGTGGCATTATCTGGGTCCACTCATACCTGTGGAAGGAACTATGGACCGAATTAGTTCTGAAATAATCCTTGCAGACCACGTACTCATATACATGCTGATTGCCTTTCCTAGGGCGGATGGGATTTTCCAGGAGGCCAATGCAGCGTGTCACCCTGCAAGAAATGTTCAAGAGTGGTTGGAAGAACACGAAGACGACTTCAAAGTACTTCCCTGGCCTCGTAATTCCAGACAAACCCATTTGCGCATATGTGGGACCAACCTCGATCGTGTTATTCGCTCTATGGATCCTCCACCACGTACCCTCCAATAGCTGTCAGACTCGCTGCAGTCAGCATGGTGGCTCCAAATATTTATGAACACCACACCTTCCAGAACCTTATTGAGTCACTCCCAGCCCGTCTAGCTGCTGTCCGCGGCGGTTACTCTGGATATTAGCTGGTGGTCACAATGCGACTCGACAGTGTATAAGCACTCTAAAATTTATAGTATTTCCTCTGGAAAACAGAATCAACTTGTTTTGAAAATTGGGGTTTATTTCGTTTACAAAGCAAAGTGTTTCCTTTACAAATTGTTTTTACTAGTTTAGTTACCATTACTGAAGTACCAGTTGCAAAAATAGAGGAATTATTACGAAATACATAAAGGAATATTTGAATTAGCTTCTGGAGCAGGGTCATCTGAATTTTCCTGCATGTAGTAGGATGTATTGCACGGAAACATTGAAGTTTACTACGTAAGAAAAATATTTTGACACCTCCACACGTAAAAATAAACTTGCATTCACAGAATCTTGGGTGCCGCATATTAAGGGCAGAGTTGGCACACGTATAGGACTTCATTGGGAGGGACTATGCCTGGCGGAACGAAACTTACGGATTTCGAAAAGTGCCAGATGCTTGGATGCCACTTTAATAAGCAATTAGTGAGTAGCATTGCCTTTCTTCTGAGATTCTCAAAATCCACGGTCGCTGGAGGTTTTCCATCGATAGAATGAATGTCACTACGGCGAACCTGGGGATACTGAAGTCGCACAAAATATCTATCATGTTACGCGAAACTTGCCGAGAACGTGAATCCACGCCCGTCCTCTGCCATAGACCTGGCCAGTGACCTAGCACAGGTTTCTGGAATGGCTATTTGCAAAAGAGCAGTCCTTCATGAACTGCATGGTCATTGTTGCCATGCTAGGACATGTGCACAAGTCCTATAGTGACAAATGTAATAGTGCGTTGCTCGCAGTTTGAGGGAAATAGATCTCAAAAGGGTCACGTGGAGTAACAAATCACATTTCTGACTTGTTCCGATTGAGGTATATGGGGGTGCCGTTTGCGCAGCGAACGCTGTCAGTAGGATTGCCTTGTCCTTACAGTAAAGTTTGGAGGGGAAGCTGAGAGTTTATTGGGAAGCATTTGCTTCTGACCGGTAGGTTGATGTGTTCGTCGCAATGGGCTTAGTGTTCCAGACAGTGCTAGTGTGCCAGACAGTAATTTAATATAGTAACCAAACACAATATTAGAAGTCCTTTGTGGTGCCCTCCCAGTTTAATAGCCACCGGATACGTCGACATTTTGAAGCAATCCGTACGTTGCGACAGTTCTGCACAGATTCCTATCTGTTTCAGGAAGATCGGGTGCTTCTCTAACACTGCAATATCTGTGCAGACATGGTTTCAGACTCTGAAAATACAAGGTTTTGGTTGGCATTCCTGATCTAGATCCAATTTAATATCTGGACAGTTAACACCTTCCTCTACGGCAACACAGGTAAAAAGCTTTTGCAGAAGGAAGAGGAAAATTCCGGTACATATTTACCGGTATCTTGTGGATAGAGTGGCTTTAGTCATTCAAAGATACACCAACTATTTCCTGATTTGGTCTAATAAATGATCCAGTTTTAATTTAGGTGTCCGAACACTTTCGTCAACATAGCGAATGCTCAAATAACGAAACGAAATGAAAATTATGAAGAAAGAATAAAATCCACAATTCAACAAATCGTTCCTGTCGTCAGTTTCCTTTTTCATACGTAAGAATGGCGTAGAATACAGTAAGTAGTAAGAAACAGGCAAGTAAAGGCGACGAATCATCACATTGTTGTACACAATCCACTTTTCGTCACCAGTCGCTTCAAAAAGTATCGTTTTCTTCACGTTTAATGAGCACATCGCAGATGTCTATACGCACCGTCAATTGAGCTTTGTGTTCATCAGGAACCTACACATCCATCGAGCTTGCTTACGTATCCCAGTTTCTTCAGGTGGTCGTGAACGCTTGAATGATGGATGTGCAATGTATCTGCAATCTCTCGTGTCGAGTAACGTGGGGTTGACTCGATCAATGCCTTGATTTGGTAGTCATCAACCTCAGTTGGCCTCCCGGACAGAGGAGCATCATTGAGGTTAATTTTTTTTTTTGGATTGGAGGTTTAACGACCACCGTGAGCAACTCAATGGGCTATAAGCAGTCACCCGCCCCTAATTTAGGGTCACTGGTTCCAGGGAAGGGAGAGAGCCAGTGCCGTAAGACAAACACAACTTCCATGCCTGACCGGGATTCTAACCCGGACCCCTTACGGACGAATGATCAGAGGCCAACGCCTTAGACCACTGCGCCACCGGGGCGGCATCGTTGAGGTTAAAATCACCAGCACGGAATTTAGCGAACCATCGGTGGCACTGATGTTCTTATAGAGCATTATCACCGCACACTTGGCGCAACTTTTAACAACCTTGACGCGGGTTTTCTTTACAGAAGAGGGCGAAAATGCACAGTTTGGTCTTCCATCTTCAACTTGATGTCAAATCAACCAAATCTCTCACTATTCCTTTTAGACTGCAGCTAGAACTGACACCTGTCGAATGCCATAGCTATTCGAGAGCTGCGCATGCATCTAGTACTTCAGAACGCCCAACCGCCAAATTAAGTAATTACTTTTCCGACAACCCAATAGTATAGTGGATAGCACTGATCAGAGAGTTTTGGATTCGAATTCCACCCCTGGCATATAAATGGAGAAATTTACTTCGTAAGTGTTGGGAGATCCAGATTGTTGTGCAGTGTAATACGTGCACCAATCTTTACCTGCAAAACGTGCGAAGGTAAGTCAGATACTTCGATGGTGTTCAAGAAATGTGTTAGTGCACTGCCGAATTGTTTTCGGGAACGGTGTTTATTTTGAATGTATGAATAGTGCCGAGTAGTTGACATTGTTTCAGTCACTGGGCCAACAGCTATTATTCTTTCCGCGCTTATTGTTCACCTAGTTATTCCTGAAAAACGTGGAACGTATTCATTCAAAAAGACAGTTTCCTTATCCATGCGAGTTTCGTTCGTTTTGTGTTGCATCCATACATGCACCGCCCACTGAATTAGAAACCTTTATTCGAATGTGCAGTATATATGTAGCGTACGTGGTCATCTGCATCACACGAGATATGGGCAACTATTTGAGATTGCAAACGTCAGTGTTCATCACAATGAAAAACAAGGTATGACATCTTTCGGAGGGTTCAATAAAAGACTTGTAGCTGGTGCCCATCTGGCGGGAATGACAATATTGAAAACAGGGTCTTATACGAGTAGAAAAACCTCACGTTTAACAGGCGAGATTGTAGCGCGACGACAGTCAGGAATGAGATCGCCGTCGTCTGAGAAGGCTTGTACGTAGAAACAGGATTTCCTATGTGCAGCAAATGATCGAAGCATTCAGTGCAGGCTGTTCCGCAACCATATATCAGCGAAAATTTGCATAGAATTTGAGAGAATTTATATTTGCAGTGGCATGCTTATAAGGAAAAGCCATTTCTGCGAAGAACCATAAAAACTGTTCGACAGTGATGCGAGAAACATCGTGACTGGAGGACAAAAAAGTCGTGTGGTCAGACGAGTCACCGTATAACCGCAAAAACAAGTGTTGGGAAACCGCTGGCCACCAGGTGGCAGTGATGTCTCACTGCCGACTGAAATCTGCCACTCACAGTACCGTAGCAATCCGTTGGTGGCATCCATTGATGGCCCTGCAGCATCGCCGTGAACTACGGGACTCCACGCAAATGCCACTACTGGCCCGTAGGTGGCAACAGAAACCCCAACAGGAAGTGGAAGCAGCGGGATTGCGCATGCGCTGAAGCAACACGTGCAGTCTTTCGTGGTAGCTGTTGAAGACCGCCCTCACCCTCGTATTGCTTTAATAGATATTAAAAGTCATGTGGAGACTAATGAAATGCCGCGTCGATGAAGATTACCTTCGGAGGAAAATTATATAAATAATTAACTGTAAGAAAGTCAATCTCTTGTATTTATAGAAACTCATTTCGTAGCAAATTTCTGCACTAACACACGAAGAATCTAATACAAATAGCCATGAAACACTCCATTCCCATGAATAAGAAATAATTTCTGTATAATCTTCATACACTGAACCCGCTTCAAACAAAATTCCCGAAATGACAAAAATCTGTTGAAAAAAATTATACAAGTATAAAATGGATATTTTAGTTACAGTTATCTAGTATCTGAAACAAAAAAAGCAACGCTATGTGAATGTAATATACTCAGCCATGCGATGAATGCACAAGCTTGGAGGAATTCGCTACTGAAAAACAGCCGGAAGTAAAATAAAACATTCCTACTCAGAACAAATGTAGCTTCGGACCGTGATAAAGAAAGATACGTTGACAATAGAATGCGACATGAATGTGTAAATATATTTATAAAACAGTCTCCTTTCAACACCAGAAGGACAGCACAGAACTTTGGAAAACGTCTTTAAGTTTGTACACTCTTAAATTGTGTGAAGTTTCTTTGATGTAAATAAAAAAATAGTTACGTTGAATAAATAAGTTCATGAATTGTATGAAACTTACCTTTACGAAAACGAACTCGCAATATTGCGAAATTAAAAGAACTTAGTTTCACATCGTGCAGCGGAGAGTCACCTCCAAGAGGACTGTCGCGCGTGTCAAACTGGTGTAGTGCTTAGAACATCCGCTTCGCAAACGCGTAGTTCTTGGTTCGATGCCAGTGAGATCTATCGGACAATTTGCCGAACCTGTTGAGGAAATTTCCTGTGTGCTGTGACATCGTATAGGAATTTCGTTGGATAAAAACAGTTGTGTGTGCCTTTGGTGAACTACGATGATATTTTTTTACTACTCCTGGGAAGTTGGACAAGATTTGGCAAACCATCAGTTACTTCACGTGATTGCCAGCTGACATTTCCGGACCACATTTGGCTAGCCATCATTTACGGCACGTACTTTCAGGGCCTCGTAATGGCCGCTTGTGTTAGCCACAGCCTGTGATGGATAACTGATGGCCCTGTTCTGGCATGACAACTGATGGAGGGCCAGCTGTTGGTAAGCTGAAGGCCTGAACTGCTGGCCCATCTGGTGGCCGCCGGGACATTTTATTGATAGTTCATGTAATGGCAACATAGTGCTGGGCCAGTGATTACACTGCTGGGAGCCAGCAGTGGCACAGTGCTGGCCCAGCAAGACTTTGTGGGACACCTTGTTCTATATCGACAGCAGGCAAAAAGTTCGGCTCTTGTCATGAAACAAATGATCCAGTTTGCCTTGTAATCAGAAGGGTCTGGAGCAGGTGTGCTGGTACGGGGCACTTTTTCGTCTTAAGGAATGAATACCCTGATATTTCTGGAAGGTCCGGTTATCTAGACTCTGAATATTATTCCCGATAAAGTCCATTCTGCAATGTTGACTTTATCCAGCAGGTAACTGCTGTTCATGGCTGACAATGCTACTTTCCATTGCGCAAGGTGATCTCAGCAGTGGTGTAACGAGCATGAAAACTACTTCCACAATTTTTCGTGGCTTCAACAAAGCCCAGAACTGAATGCCATTCAGACTGTATGGGACAGGCTAGAAAAAACAGATCCGTGAGCAGTCTTCATGTTAAGTGCGAACTAAGTCAAAGTGCTGTCTAGCATGCATCAGACGTAGATGCTCTCCAACTTCTTGCGGAATTCATGGTTAAAAGCGTATGAACTTATGTGAGATAAATGAAGTCCAAGCAGGTGTTTAAATAAAGTTTATTTGATTGTCTGGTATCCGTATCGCTGTACTAATTCTACGTGTAATTAAAACACTTACTCCATAATGGTGTATTGCTCTCAAAAACCAACGTCGTGTTTTGAGTTCCCTAATGTTTTTTACAAATGCTGTATTATTACGAGCTGCCTTCTATTCATATTATCAAAACTCTTCAGAAAGTAGCAGGAATTTGAGATTATATGTTAATTTAGTCATCCTTCCAAATCTTACATATTCAGGGGAGACATTGACCTTAACTTAAAGACTTAGAAAGGCTGCAGACGACTGAAAGAAGCCTTGAAAATTCATCCTTGGTGTAAGTAGGAAAGATCAAAGAAACTCTGGGATCAGGAAGAATGACAAGAGTGTAAGACTTGGTTGGTGGGTTTTGACGTAAGGGCCATGTTTGACCCAAGAGCCCCAGACAAGACAATCAAAGAAACTAAATACAGAAAAAACATTCTTGCACATGAACCATTTGGATGAATAGTCTTCACGCGATTTTAATGATCTTAAAATATGAAATATATGTACAATTGAAATACTCTAAAACACACTAGCACTTTCAGAGCGACAGTCTCCCCATCATCAGGTATGATCGGATTTCCCAAACCGTTCAGTATAAATATCTGTAGCGTGCCATAACTGCAATCGACGAAACAATCTTGCGACGTACGCGCCATCTGTCCCGGCGGTTAAACCACGATCACAGAGACACCACATCACAAATCGAAAACATGATTATCACTGCAACATTAAGTATTAAAGTCTAAAAAAGGAATATAGTTCTGTGGATTGTCCAACACTTTTAGACAAAAGCAGTCTCCAAATATCAGGTAGATCCCAAGGGCAATTATTACAGCAACTGCGTTTGAAATCCCTTTTCTAAATTTTTGTATTCACAGGCACTCAATTTCGAATCACTTATCTTTTTCGGTCTATCGTAAGCCTTCTGCCCCGGGTTCCTTAATCCCATTTGCCTCCTTTTCATCCTATGCAACATAAAGTTGCTGCACTTTACTCTTTGTTTCATAGAGCATTTACACATGCCTCCACCAGGTTTTTCTTTAACCAGGAAATTTATTACATTTTTGATTTAGCCCACTCGTTCGGCTATCCTCGACAGATTGTAAAATGTTTCGTCGAGTTTTTGCATCCCGTCGACCTCTCAACTTTGGTCGGTGATCCACATGTTATTAAAAAGTTTGTTGGAAAAATGGGTTGCCTACCTGGTTTTACTACCTTAATGTCTAAAATTTGCTCTAGATGCCGGCTACATCTTGGCGTGGGTGTTAACAACCCATCATCTGTTTTGAGGAAAGACCGCTCAGGAATTTATTTACAAAAGGTGGGGTGTTTATTGCATCCCACTATTGGACAATGACACGCACGAGAGTATGAACTATTACATAGGCTCCACTCGTCTGAAACTGTCGTCAGGCTGCAGGAACATATAGTTTAAAAGCAAGCCATATCTGTACAGCCCTTACCAAATGCATTGATTCAGAAGATTTAATCCCTCATTGGGACAACGCCAAAATTTTGATAACCCCAGCCTCTACACACATGCTACTAGTGACAGAGTTTGTTCATTTCCGCGCTCAAACGAAGTTGCTGTAATGATAATTGCCCTTTGGATCTACCTGATATTTGGAGAAGTCTTGTCTAAAAGTGTTGGACATTCCACAGAACTATCTTCCTTTTTTAGACTTTAATACTTAATTGTTGCAGTTATAATCATGTTTTCGATGTGTGATGTGGTGTCTCTCTGATCATGGTTTAACCGCCGGGACAGATTGCGCGTATGTCGCAAGATTCTGTTACGTCGATTGCAGTTATGGCGCACTACAGATATTTATACTGAACGGTTTGAGAGATCCGATCATACCTGATGATGGGGAGACTGTCGCTCTGAAAGTGCTAGTGTGTTTTAGAGTATTTCAATTGTACATATATTTCATATTTTAAGATCATTAAAATCGTGTGAAGACTGTATTCATCCAAATGAATCAAAGAAACTGTTTTAAAAACATGGCATGATAGTTAAAATCTGGCTGATGCAGTAAAAGCGAAAATGAGTGATTAAGAGTGTAAAAGCTAGATACGTATAAAAGTCAGTTTGCTTGTAAAACGACAAACACTGCAAATGTATCTCAGTGATCGTCCAAGAGCTGCAGCGTAGCTGCGTCGTCGAACAAATAATGAGAACAGTGAAAACTGGCAGCACGAAAACAACTATATAGAATATGAGTGACAGTGAGTCTGCAATTGCAAGTCTCACACATCGGTGCAGTGTCGCCACACAGCAAGAAGCTCTAGATGAAATGACAACGCCCAATGTGGAGACTCAAGGACAACTTCACGACGATTCCTCCGCAAACTAAGTTGTCGTAGTCCGATCTGTGGCTTGATGGAGAAAAGTTTGTTCCTGCCCTGTTGAGACCAGAAGAATTGCCACTCAGCCATGACGAATGCCTTGCTAAAATCTAAAAAACAGTGGCAGTGGAGTGACCCGCATGGAGGCGGTGGACCTGGCAGAAGCTTCTGCCAGTTTATTACCCCGAATCTCTCAACATTGCCAGGAACCCAGCACCAGTCATAAGGAGCAGGTGGCGACGAACATCTCTGGTTACTGGAGAAAATGCCCCAGGAAGTCTTATAACTTGGATGACGGATTGATGGTCTGTATACAGCACGGCGCGACGATTCGGTCCATACTGGGTGTAACGGAAGGCGAGGAGCATAGCATACATCTCCGCCGAGAAGACAGTCTCTTCCAGAGGAACCTGCTCAGCACAGGTCATATCGCTAAACTCAAATGCAGATCCTACAGCATTACCGGATTTAGAGCCATCGGTGAAGACTAGCACAAAATCGGGATGGAGCGAAAGGTGCTGGTACACCTGTACTGGTGTGGGAGACTTCGGCCACACAGAAAGAGAAAGATCAGCAATTAACTGAACTGGCTGCCAAAGGGGATCAATAGAAGCCTTGTTCACACCAATTGACGACAGATCATGGCCTGCATCGCACACCACGTTCGAATCCCAAAAGTAGGAACACAAGAAGGGAGGTTTGAAAACAAGCGAACACATTGTGGTTGGAAGACGGGAGTATACTGCAGTGGATGATCTGGAAGAGATGTCAGCTTGGTGAAGAACTGGAGAGACAGTTGCTGACTGCGAAGGCACAATGGCGATACATTAGATTCGGCATAAATACTATGTACGGGAGACTTACGGAAAGCTCCGACGCAAAAAACTAAGAGCCTAGTGATGAACGGGATCGAGAAATTTCAAGACAGAAGTCCGGGCTGATCCGTACGTCACACAGCCATTATGTAACATTGACCGGACAAGAGGGGTAAATGTGGAGCATTGAGTACCGGTCAGCCGCCCCAAGATGCTCGGGAGAGAATCTTGAGGATACTCAAAGACTTCACCTTCAAGGATTGAAGGTGAGTGCTCCGTCAATCCTAGGAACTTGACTTCTGACACCACAGGGATGGTAGAAGTACCCAGGTGAGGATTTGAAGTTTGGCATTCTATCCTTAAAAGTGAAGCGCATGCACTTTACTTTTAAGGATAGAATGTTAGGTCGAAAGGTGAGTGCGCGGTGGAAATTTAATCCCAGAAATTTAACCTCTGAAACCACAGGAATAGAAGTGTTCTCCAGACTGAGGCGAGGGTCCAGGTGAAGACCACGCTTGCGTCAAAAAGCAAAAAGTTTTCTGGGACGAGAAGCCAAAACCATTGAGAGAAGCCAAGCCATCTTGAGCTTCTCGCAGTTCTCATAAATGGCTAACTGCAACTGCTTCAACAGTTCGCGTGGTGACAGATGAACAGGAAATCTGAAAATCATACATAGTCTGACGAATCGTCGGAGGAAGTAATGTGAAAATGTTATTTACTCGAAGGATGAGAAGAGTGACTGATAAAATGGAGCCCTGAAGAACACCCTGCTCTTGAGAGTAAAGCGTAGAAAGGGTCGAACTGACGCGCACACGGAATGTCCGGTTCTGGTGAAAATTAGCAATAAAAGTAGGCAAATTTCTCCTCCATCCGCAGTCTTGCAGATCACTGAGAATGCCCTATCTCAAAGTGATGTACGCCTTCTCCATGTCAAAGACCACATATGATTAGGTCAAACAAACGCTTCGCTGATAGATGTCTCAAGGCGAAAGTGATCACTGGTAGAGCAAAGATAACTGTATTCGCTCTGGTGAGGTGCCAAAAGTTTGAGATTCAAGAAAAAAGATAAGACTGAACTGATACGTTCGAGAACTTTGCAAAAGCAACTGGTCATAGCGACTAGTCGGTAGTTAAACGGGTTCGTCGAATCGTTACCAGGCTTGAAAACAAGTATCGCAATAGCCGTACGCCAAGAATCGGGGAAAACGTGCTCTTGCCAAATCCTGTTAAACAGGATTAGCAGACAATCAAGAGATGATTGAGAAAGGTGCTTCAGCATTTAATAGTGGATCTTATCTGGTCCAACCGATGTTAGTTTAGACTAATTTAAAGCGTTTCAGTTCCATGGCTTATTAACGGGCTGTTATAATTTTCCGAGGAAAACGGGCGGAAGAATCAGTTTCGTCAAGCCGCGTCTGAAGCTCTTTAAACGGAAGATAATTGCTGCTGCTGCTGCTGCTGGACACAGAAGCAAACACTGCGCCAAGACAGTCAGCAATACCCTGATAGTCGGCAACAGTTCCTCCACAACACTAGAATGGAGATCTCCCCAGATGGGAACTTTCCTCGTATCTTGCGGGGCCGATCACAAACCATCTTTGAAGCTAGTAGAAGAGTTGATCCGCGATACATACTAAATCGAAGAATCACTTTTACAGACGAAGAACCAATCGGGCGTAGACTCTTGCCTTCTTAAAAGCAAGTTGGCGTCCATAGGATAACTACGAAACCTGCCCCAAGCCTTATGGTAAGCTTGACTAGCTGCTTTGTACTCTGAGTGCCACCTAAGTTTCGTCGACTTCTTGGGAATGGAAAGTTCTGCCGCATGCACAATACAATCCGTAACCGCGGAAACAGTCAGTGGATTCCAAATCTAGAGTTATAGTCGCCGAAGTAATTAAAGCTTCCCACTAGGCCCGATCAATGTTCCATCGCGCAGGATGGGTGCGGGGGGCAGTAAGAGTCACCCGCGAGCAGAAGATTGGTCGGTTGATAGATTTTAATGGCGCAAGGGCCATGGTTGGCCAAAGAGCGCCAAACAAAGGACATCAAAACAAAATCAATAAAAAACGTACACAAGGTTAAAAACAGGCTGATGTGGTAAAAATGAAATATGATAGTGAACAAGTTAAAATCTAGATGAGTTTAATAAAGTAAATTTCTTTGTAAAAACGAAAACACTGCTTTCATGTCGCAGGCTTCGCCAATAATAGTGTGCAGCGTAGCTACTCCTTCGTTCAACAGATGAGAGTGAAGATCACGAAAACGATGATCATAAAACCACGAGCAGAAGAAAAATCGGAAAATGATCATTGCAGAACCAGTCTGGAAATATGGACGGCCAACAAAACGACAGATCAATGGCAGAGTACGAGCGGCTGGGTTCATGAAAGTAGGTGCTTGTTCCAGTTTTACAGAGAGACTTGTTCGACAGGAGCGACTCAACAAAGCGACCTCGTGAGTCCCAACTGTGGTCTCCCACAGCGGATCATGTGCATTAAAATATCCAAGGAAAAAGGAGGCAGCAACTGGTTCCAAGACAGAAAGGCTCACTGCTTCATCTGGTTGTAGGTATATCAAACAGACTGAGCAAGATGTGCACAGGAAGTCTCACCGCCACTGCTTGCAGATACGTACACAGAGCGACGGCTATGATTAGGCACAAAAACGCCACACTCCTCCACATGAGATAGCCCCGTGGTCATGATACTTACGGAAAAAGCTATGTCTGCACACCGAAAGAGCATCCGCAGGGCGGAGTTTTGTCTGTTTGAGACATATGCACATTGATAAATGTGCAGACAGCAACAAGCCCTTCCAATCGTCAATTTGTGTTCGGAGGCCTCTGCAATTCAACTGCCTGATACAAGTAATAAACAAATAAGGGATGTAAAAACACACAATGCGACACCTGAAATGTCTGACGATCAGTTATTCAGGAAGTTCTACAGGGTCCCTCGGCGGCATGCTACCCGGGGGAAGAGGACTGGTGAAAGTTTGGGTTGAGTCGTCCCGACTTTTATATCTGTATGAAATAGTGTGCCCGTTGATTTCTTTGGCTTTCCTATTTGTTTACCAGAAGACGAAACTGACGTAGCACGGAAAACGTTCTGGAGCCTCGCGCCTGGGAGAGTACGGATAGATCCCCCGGAAAGAGAAAGGACAGTACTTCGGAACAGAGTTATCCGTATGAGTAGCAATGGATGTTTTAGATTCAAGACTGAAGTTTAAGTGCTTCAACCTGAGGCAGCAGGAACGATCTTCTTTCGAGATTCAGAGTAACAAAGATATTCGACGGTCTATACCTCCTGAATCCTTTGCTCCTCAATCCAATTCCGGCCGTCCTTTATATTGGCCGCGTGAGCGCCTTTGCAGTCCACAAAATGGGCAGCTTCAGCAGAACAAAAAAGATTGAACATGATCATGCGATCCACAACGACTGCAGGTGGCAGCGCCCCAGCAAGATAGCTGCGAGTGCCCGTAAACTTGGCATCGGAAGCAACGAAGTGGGTTTGGAATTTACGGATACACAGCGCAGTTAAAATAGCCAGCATGGATTGCCTACGGTAGAGTCAGGTGATTAAATGCTAGAATTACTGTCCTGGAGTTCACCAGGTCCCAGTTCCGGCAAAAGTTGATGCAACGCACCGCTGTAACACCTTCCCTAGCAAGCTCCAAGAAGTTCTTCCTATGAAACAACCACGAGGTCTCGTTCGGAGATGCCTCTGAACGAATTCAAGGACTGATGAGGCTTGATATCCAGAATGACACCACACAAGGTGGAAACATTTAAGAGCAACTCACCATAGCAGGAAGTAGACATTTCCACCAGGAAATCTTTTCGATTGTAACTTCACATTTATTGGTGACAACGTCACCCTGCAGGGCCTTCTGAATCCAGAAAGGAGATTAATATAAGTTTGTGAGATACTTTCCAGGCATGAATGACAAAAAGCGGTCAGGTAGAGTCTCCAACGTACGCAATTTCTGATTTGTGAAGCTCCGCTTCCAAGCAATTGTTTGCTAGACGCGGAAGAGAAGAATCCGTAAAGAAATCAGAATTTGTCCACTGACTTCTTTACCCACAACTGAGTCCAACTGAGGAGAGCCGGAGGTCCGGGAACCCTAAAGGATGCAGGACACGGCATTAGGGAGAGGCAGAGGATATAGTCAATTGATAGGGCAGGCATGTGCTCTGCGTGTAGTTGACGTTCCATTGTCGCAGTAACACCACTTTGACGTGACCACACTATCCCCAGGCTCAACCCTGTCGTACACAATAAACAGTCAAAAGACAAAACTCCAGTCTGCCACAGACTCCATTGACTAGGAGTAGGTCAGGTCCCAGCCGCCCGTCAGGGACGGAGCAGTGGGCAAAGAGGAGTGTTGGTAGCTGACAACGCCCGGCGTCTAGAAACCTCAGCCACCCTTTTTCATCTTACGGGTCACCACACACTGCAAATGTGCAGGTAGGTCTGGCTAACCAGCGCGGAAAAACTGTGCAACATAAAATGAGGAATAAAGGAAATAGAACGAGAAGCCAAACACCGACGTTGGCGCATAGTCACAACATCAGAAACCTATAACTGAGGCTGGTGCGTGGCAAGAAAACAAAAGACCTGCAAAATGGGAAAACATCCCACACAAATGTTAGCTCGGGCCGTGGGGTCGCCACTCCCATCAGTTGGATAAACAGCCAGCTGTCCCTGCGGTGATAGGATAGTACAAAACGTAGACCACATGTTCAGTCGCAAGGTCATCTCGGGTCGTGAGGGCGCTACTCCCCAAATAAGTGGAATCAGTTATCCCCGTTTGGTTGGTTGTTTAATTTTCATGGCGCAAGGGCCATGGTTGGCCAAAGAGCGCCAAACAAAAGACACTCAAACCAAGACAAAATAAATTTAAAAACACGTACGAAAAGTTAAAACCAGGCTGATTCGGTAAAAGTGCAAAATTAGAGTGAACATGTTAAAAACTAGACGAGTTTAAAAAAAAGTCAATCTCTTTTCAAAAAACGAAAACACTACGAACGTGTAGTATTCTTCACCCAGGATAGTTTGCAGCGTAGCTGCTCCGTCGTCCAACAAATGAGAATGAAAAGAACGAAACCGATTACCACAAAACCAAATACAATGCACAAAACATGAAGGACCGAGACGACAGTTGCACGCCTCACACAATGGGACAGTGTAGCCACACGTCAAAAAGCTGTGAGTGAAACGACAGTGCCTTCACGACGGTTCTTCCTGAAGCTAGACATCCATAGTTCGATCGCTGGTTTGATGGAATGAACCTTTTGGCTGCCCTGTTGAGACTACAGGGACTGCCACTCCATAATGAATTTGCGGAAAGAAGTCTAAAATCTCGGGAAAACAGTGGCAGCCGTGTGGGTGTCATGGACGAAACAGACCTGGCAGAGAGATCCGCCAGCTCGTTATCACGGATTCCAACATGGCCAGGAACCCAACAGAATCGGACCTGGAATCCAGCGCCAGTCAAAGTCCGCAAGAGACGAACATCCCTGGTGACTGGAGAATCAACGACCTCTGGAGAAGACTTTGATGACATACTGGGAGTCTGTGCAAAGCATGGCGGGATGATGAGAACAGGACTGGATCTGACAAGGCCAGATGAACTGCATGCATTTCCGCCGTAAAGATGGTCGCTGCCGGTGGAATCAGCTCAGCGTACGTCTGAGCAGTACACAAAAGCAGATCCCACAACATCACCGGATTTCGAGCCATCGGTAAAGACAGGCACGAAATCGGGGTGGAGCGAGAGGTGCTCAGCAAAAAGCTGCTGGTAAGCGGGTGCCGGCGTGGAAGACTTGGGCCACACAGAAAGAAACACATCGGCCATCACCTGAGCTGTCTGCCGAGGATCACGAACACGTGCTGCTGCAGCAGAGACGATTACGCAGGAAATGGATGCCATTGCAATGTCATCTGCACATGGCGACTCCAGTGCTCACCATGTTTCTCGGCAAACAGGTATTCCATACGGGACTGTATGGCGAACACTACGACGGATTCTGCACAGATACCCGTACAAACTGCAACGACATCCCAAACTGCAAGCTGGCAATTACGTGCAGCATCAGGAGTTCGCAGCATGTTTTTTTTTTTTTTTCAAGAAATGGATGTCGACGAGAATTGGCTGATGAACGTTTTATGGACTTATGAGGCACACTTTTCCCTAAACGGAATGGTAAACACGCACAACTGCCACATCTGGGCCACGGAACATCCCCGAGCAGTCGTTGAAGCGCCACTTCATCAGCCAAAAGTGACAGTGTGGTGTGGATTCACGGCTTCCTTCATTATCGGTCCTTTATTTGAAGAGGCATGCAGCACCTCCTTCGAAACAGTTTCAGTGACAGGTGCACGTTATGAGAACATGTTACGAATGTACGTTTTCCCTATCTTGCAAGAGCGGGATGCAGTGAATCTGTGCACATTTATGAAAGATGGAGCACCACCCCACATCGCACGTTCTGTTAAACAACTGCTGCTAATTGTGTGTTGAGCCGACACTTTCTGTAGGCCTGGCCTCCTCGGTCACCAGACCTGACACCCTGCGATTTCTGGCTCTGGGGTTACCTAAAATCAGAAGTGTACAGATGTTTCCCCACTTCATTAGCCATGCTGAAAGATGCCATTCGACACCATGTGGCAGCTATACCACCGGACATGCTCCTCAATGCCGTCCATGGTGTTTTCTCTCGTCTGCAGGCAGTGCTGGAACAGGACAGCTTTGGTCGCACTAATCGTCGATAAGTTTAGGCCAGTATCGTGCATTATGTCGGACATCCGAATCCCGAAAGTTGAAACAGAAGGGCGGTTGGAAAATAAGAGGACACATTGTAGGTTGAAGACTGAATCGTGCAGTGACTTTAGCTTGTGGAAAAGCTGGAGAGGCAGTTGCTGACGGCGGAGGCACAACCTCTGTTCATGCGGCTCGGCATACAGGCTATGCACAGGAGAAGTACCAAAAGCGCCGGCGCGAAGACTCAGAGCTTAGTGACGAACGGGATCAAGGAGACCTAAAACAGAAGGCCGTGAAGAACCGTAGGTTACACATCCGTAGTCCAACCTTGACAGCACAAGGGAGTGGTAAAGGCGGAGCATTAGCACCCGTCAGCGCCCTGGTACGTAACTAGGTTTACCTGGTACGTAACTAGGTTTACCTGGTACGTAACTAGGTAAACTAAAATCTAGGTAATTTACTTTGTTTCATTATGGTCATGCAGCTATTTGTCTATTTGTAACAAATGCTGTTAACTCAAATGCTGCTCTATTACAAGTCAATGTTTACTACTGACTGGGGTAATAACCTGCTTAGCTGAAGCAAAATTGACTTCTAAATTCTAAACATTTATGCTCGTACTTCACGATTTTTCCCCCATTTCGCACTTACAGAAAGTGCAAATAAATTTCTTAAGTTATAAGATCGCAAAAACTGGGTATGCGAAGACACACGGGAACGTAAAGTCTGAACTTACCTTTCAGGATTAAATCTCTCTGGTTCTGGAAAACTATTAGGATCGTGATGCATTGCGTATAACGGAATTACTACTACCGTTCCTTTAGGTACTTTGAGATCTTCATTAATAGGGTATTGAACGTCTGTAACCCGCTCCGCTCTGAAATACAGATTCATTAATATAATCATACATCATAATCACATAACAGTATATAATCACATAACCCCGCACGATACTACGAACTATAGTTAATTTTTTTTTTAATACTTAAAAGTAACGTGATCTTGTAAGGGAAATACACAAATTTAGTTGCTGTTAAAAATCTGATGTGTAATACTTGTAACAGCTGAAAAAGTTACCCGCAAACAAAAAGACAATACAATTAAAAACAGATCAAGAATTTACCACTAAGGCAGGATATACCTCGAACAGATGCATAAATTTATAGAAAATGCCAAAACACGTTTGTGTTTCCACGTATAGCAAATACGCCACACTAGGCTTTATTCTCTACACATACCAGATGTTTCCTACGGAATAAAGAACATACTCAAACTATACATTAAAAAATAAACAGGCAGTGTTTTTCAAATTTTTTTTTTTAAAGTCTCCGTTTTTCTGTATTTTCACAGATTTTCCGTAGACTGAAATTCCTCTATCTAGTCTATAAAAATATTCCCTTTACTTGGTATATAGTTTTGAAATTTAGTTGTCATTAATGTGAGTGATTTAGTCTATTTTCTGTTGGAGCTTTTTCTGAATAGGTTTGCAATTTTTTTTTTTTGCAGGAGAAAGTTTCCCAAATAAAGCATTTTTCGTCGTGATCTTTCGAAGCAACAGAATGCTTTGTAACTTTATTTTTAAACTGACAATGACAGTTAAAAAAGGTGGAATGTATTTTCTTATAGTAGTATTTCACAAAAAATTACAAAATTTACTCTATGTAGCTGTAATAGATTGTTTTAAATTCTGCAAAGACTGATTATCGTATAAGCTACACACTTAGCACCTGGTTTCTTAAAGTAACACAATAAGTAACTGGTGTACCAAATAAGGAAAAGGAGAAGAAATATCCAGTGCCACAATAAACAAAAGCCATGCGATATACTATCCACAATATCAGATCCCGCTACGGAACATCAAATTTCGACAGAAGATTGGAATTTAAAAAGTTAAACCTCAAGTATTCTCACCAATCGCTACTATCACCGGAAGTTTCTCATCATACGGATAAGTGAGAACGGAGTTTTATGTTAACACTTTGATGACCGGTCACGAGGTTACTAGTATCGGAACGCCCGAACGTGTATGACCGGTTACGAGAATACTAGTGTTTCCAGTTACATTTGTTTATGCAGATTTCCAGTCTGAAAATTTTTAGTCTTTATATGTACCAAAACAGCAGTTATCACTCCATGAAGCAATGATACCATGAAGAGGACGTTTAGGTTCAGAACGTATAATCTGGCAAAAATCAAATATGGGATTTTAGTGAGGATGGTTTGTGAAAGTGAAACTGGCTACATTTGAAACTGCGAGATTTATTCAGGTGAAGGCAAAAAGTTACAAGACACTATATTAGTCTTACGGTCTTTCCTTTGTGCTTGGCAGCATGTTTACCAAGACAATTACTACAACAGCGTATCTACTTCTTCTGAGATTGTATTGAAAAACACTGGTCTGCGGTACTAATGAAAAACAAGCTCGCCAAAATTACTCATAGACAAGTCAAAAAACTTCCAAGAGGAGAAATTACGTTCATGCGGAAAAGACCCCATTGGTATTGTTTTTTGGAAACAAAAGACTTCTACGTAAGATTTCGACTATTCACGACGACTATGAAAACAATGCAAAACAAAATAAGACCTACGTGCATAGAGCATTGTAATAAGTATATGAAAGGTGTCGATCAAGCAGACTAGTTTTTAGCTAACTGTAGTATCTTACGCAAAACTATGAAGTAGTATAAAAAAGCAACCTTCCATCAATTCTGCCTTATTCAACGCATGGGGAAAATAGCCGGCTGCAAGGGACAGTTTTGGCTTGAAATAGCCGGTTAGCAATGTGTTAATATATACGAAAGGAATTGCGGAAAGGTTTCGGAAAATTCAGAATTTTACGTAACATCTCTAAAACGGTAACTTATCGTCAATATAAAGAAACTGCGAAAATTTGACAATTCAGAATTTTCAAGTGGTACGAAAAATCCGCGAAATAAAAGTTTCTTTCAGTCATTTGACGGAAAGAGTTAGGTCAGAAATATGCTTCGTTAAGTCACGAAAGAAATGACGGAAAGTGGCTCTTGAATTTCATAAATTTCTTTTTAGTGTAGTAACTGCGCATAAGGTCTCCTGCATACACCATACTTTGTAGTATCTACAAACCACTTTCCAATGGGGCAGGTTTTAATGCGATCTCCCAACAATATCCAGATTACCTCTGAACGACCAAGCCTTCATTTAGAAATACCAAGCAAAAATGAGAAAGGATGTTAAAGAAGTAAATTAAGTTCGCAACTTCTATGTGCGGTGAGATAGAAATAACCTTACTCTACTAAATCTACAGCCACTTGAGAAATCGGAGATAATTGTTAACAGCGATACGAAACTGTCGAGAGTTGCAACGAATTTTGAAACCTCCAAAAAAAAAACTTTTCTTGACACCGCGTCCCTATGAACGTGACGTCTTGTGCCGTTTAATAAAAATTACACGTTCGCCCGTACTTGTGCATGTAGACCTGCCTCAGAAAACTTCAGAACATCTTTCTGGAACGGCAATTTATCACCTCCCGATTTACATTCGAGTAGGTTACAGTTATACCACCCAGAACATGGAACCTCTAAGCGCCTGAAGATTTATTTTGGGACAGATCATAACGCTCTACCTTGCATAAATCAAGGCACATAGAGTAGAGTTAAGTTACGTTACGTTACTGCGACCTACTTTTGAGGTAAACAGCGCGCAGCCAATGAAAGAAGGCACTGTCGTGAGCTGGCTTGGAGGGTATATAAAAAGGTGTGCCGTACGCAATATGAAAACATGGCAGCGGGTGGCCAAGTGGACAACGTTCGTGACTGCCACGAAAGGACTGGTTCGAGCGCTCGATCCACTAAATATCCACCATGCGTCGGATGGGCACGTTAAGCCGTCGGGCCCTGGGTACTGGCCCCCGGTAATAAATAAGGGAGTCTTCCTCCCCTTTATACTTCGCTTCCGTGCCACTTCCCTATAGGTCACTCTAGCCCAAATCTTCTAGCTTCCTACTTCTAAGGGTTGTTTAAGACCTGGGGTCAGACACTCCCTTTCTAAAATCCTCTACATATGAAAAACCTGAAAACGTATCACTCGTTGCTGCCAATAATAAAAGAAGCGATTTTCCAGATTTGAAGAACTGGCATAACTGCTTTCAGACCAAGAGTGGCAGTATTTCTTAAACAGCGTAGTTGGGGAATTGTTCGGGTGCTTCTGTAGTTAAAGTGTATCGGGATTGAAGAAATTGCACCATAATAATATAATTTGCTAGAGCGCCCCTCCTCAGTGCCACTTTTTAAGTAGTCATAAAAACAACAGAGAAACAAATGTTTATGTCACGCTTAGCCTTTCGTGTAGGTGATTTCATTACCTACACCCTCACAATCCACGCGTATACCACTTTGTGGTCATAGCAACAGAGAAGACAGCTGCTAGTGTGACGTCATCTAATCCAAATCATTCTCACACAACTTATGAGATTCGTCACACGGTGAACTAGAGATACGAAACTTTTTGGTTGGGGTTTAACGACCACCGTGAGCAACTCCGTGGGCCATAAGCAGTCGCCCGTACCTAGTTTAGAGCCACTGGTTCCAGGAAAGGAGGAGAGTCGGTGCCGTAAGACAGACTTTCATACCTCACCGGGATTCGAACCCGGCCCCTTTCGAACGAATGATTTAAGGCCATCGCATAAACCTCTGCATCACCGGGGAGGCTACAAAAACTTTACATCAGGAATTTTTGGTTCACTACCTGAACCGGTGTTTAGCCATCTGTATGTGGCAACGTCAAGAGTACGACTATCTGACAACATAAAGATAAAAATAGCTTACGGAAATTGATATACGGTTCAGTGTATACGAAAAATGTTGTGTACAAAGAAGTGTTGAGGAAATAGGGACTAAAGGTTTTACATAACACATGACAGCCCGTCGTATCAAATTCCATAACAGGCTGCTCGGGAAATTTTCAGAAAGCTGTGAGCCAACGTCGCCATCTATTGATGTGGAACTCGAACTCAATAAACTTATATAATTTCTATATCAAATTTTATTATTCTCAGTCATTGTTGACGGGCTTTCATCTAGTTGTGAATAAGCGACGTCGAAACTGCGGAGCACCACGTGCCGTTGATGAGAGGAACGTCGGCTTCGAAGGTGAGAGGGCCGATCGACACGCTATAGTGGAACCATTGGCCGAATAAACCAGGGGTGCTACCGGAAGTGCCTTAAACGACAGTTCAGCGAACCGCTGCTGCGTATGGCTCCGATGCAGACAGTCGCTGTACGTATGCTAACGAACGTGCATCGGCAGAAAAGGCTTACATTTGCACGGCAGTATCAAAATTGTACCTCCGCCGATTGGCTTCTCCGAAGAGTCACGTTTCCTGCTTCATCGAATGGATGGACGTTGGCGTATATGCAGAGAGAAACATCGGAGAATATTCTAACCATTCCTGGAAGAACACAAGCTGGGGAGGGGTGAAAGCTTTGTTGTCTACGGAAAGATTTAGTGTCATTCTATCGGTCCAGTCGTACCTGTGAGGAAGGAACTATGCACCAAATTCGTTGTGAATTCATTTTTGCCTACCACGTACACCCATACATGCAGATTGTCTTCCCTGGGGCAAGCGGGAACTACCAGCACAACAATGCGACGTATCAAACAGCTAGAAATGTCAGACAGTGGTTGGAAGAGCGCGATGACTTCAAAGTACTTCCCTGGCTTTTTAAAAAGTTCCAGACTTCAAACCCAGTTGAGAATCTGTGGGACCACCTCAATTGTGTTCGCTCTATGAATCTTTTATCACGCACAGTCTAGCACCTGTCAGATGCAGTGTAGTCAGTATGTCTACACATACCTGCGAACACCTTCCAGTACCTTATTGAAGTCACTCCCAGCCTGCCTAGGTGCTGGCTAGCCAGCCCACGACTGTTACTATTACCTGGTGGTTAGAATGTGAATCGACCGAATATGATCTTTAATGTTAGTGACAATGCGCTTGATCTACTAGAAAAACTAAGTGGTTAATATCGGAAGGCGATGCGCAGGAAGTTTTCGAAAGGTCACAATCCAAGCAATTTAAGAAGAACACTGGCAGTTGGGCATTACAGCAGAGCATAACAGCAGTGCTAGCTTATGCCATGGAATTCTGTATTTTTCAGTCTACCCAATCGCATTGCTAGTACTCTAATGTTTGACATTTCATTTTACTTGGCAGCTGAATATTTTTATTAGAGTAATTTCACACAGAACTAACATTAAGAAAATAAGTTCTTAACGTACCTTCCATCAGAAATAAGTACAGAGTGAGAGTCGAAAGTTCTGCAATATTTGCATAAACGCATGTGCTGCGGTGAGTATGTCACGTGTTTAAACTAGTTTAAGTCGTGCACTGCAGTCAATCCAAAAGTGATATAAAGTGGTAGTCATTGGTGTGAACAGCATTGCATGTCTTAGTTCTGTCTGCTGTTATGTAGCCTAGAAGATAAACAGCCAGAACCAGCTAATTAGGGAACTTTTGCTTTGAGTGTTTGAACTCTGCCACAACGCTGCTCAAGCAACACATGTCATGCAAAAGGGGGAATGTTCCGTGGACCACAGCACCGCAACCAGATGTTTCAAGGAATCTCTGGTGACAAACCTCTAATCAGCGAAGGTCAGGTAGGCCGCGAATCGTGGATTTTGAGACCGTGCATCAGGACGTAGAAGCAAATCAGACAACCAACACTGAGATTATCAGGCGACCAGGGCATATCAAACAATTGTGTTCGCCACCTTCAGGAGCTTGGAAAGGTCTACAGAATCTGCCGCATTGTCCCTCACAAACAGACGCCAGCTGAAGCAAACCGCCAGGTGGAGTGTGCACGAAATTCCTAGAAAATTATATAAGTTTCAACAAGAGAATTTTTACGCGAGATTTAAAGTGGTTCTATTTCTTTAATCCTAACACACAGTAACAGTGGTTTCGCCCGGGACAGTTTCCAGAACCTCTTGAAACGTGGGCGATTCGAACACAAGGTGATCCTCAGCGTGCAGTGGAATTTCGAAGGGATAATCTATTTTGAATTTGTTCCAGACGGTCGAACCATAAGCGCCAACTTCATCTGAACAGCTGGAGCGGATGTATACGGGTTTGGAGAAGTACCCGGAACTGGTAAACAAGAAGCTCGCTCTCCTACAGCAAGACAACGCACGGCCTCATACCGCACGAACGACCCGCGCGAAACTTCAGAAACTCATCGAACTGATTCCACGTCCAGCATATATTCCGGACTTTTCCTCGTTCAAGTATTACTGGTTGTGGTCCATGGCCCACTTCCTTCGAGGGCGGCACTTCAAACACCAGGAGGAGGTGGAAGCTGGGGGTGAATGAGTTCTTCGCCTTGAGGGACAAGAACTGATATCGTCGCGGAATCTAAGAACTGGCAAACCGATGGCTAAAGACTGGAACACGATGGCTTATACTTTGAATGCTAGTCAGCTTTAGTCGTAAAAGGTACGTTTGAAGACAGTGATCCGAATATTGCAACTTTTGACTCACTCGAAACCTTCAAAAATTTCGACCTAAATAACAAAATCCAATGTGCTACGATTTAGGTTATGATTTTGTTTGCACCATGACTATGAAAAATGTTTACATTACCGCGAAGAAAGCGAGATGGATAAAACCTGCAGTCTTTCAAACTGAGTTCCTATGACTACACCGGAATGTGTTTGAGAACTATACATTCAGGTTTATACATAGTGATCTTAAAATTCTTGAAACCTGAATTTAAAAAATCGTGTATGCTGTAAGAAAAAGTTCAATTGATGTGGCAACACGAGTCAGCAACGCGTTGAGATCAAATACTGTGCTTGTCGAATGCCTGAAGGAAATTGGCAAAGTACCAGAAATGAAAAACTGGTTCCATGTGTGCTAAGCAGTTTGGCCACTTTAGCTACGCCATTTGCACAAAGGCATGGGTTTGACGAGGGAGCAGCAAATTTGTTTACTTGAAGTTTATTTGCTAACTCAGTCTTCCAGTGTATAGAAGAGTTCAAGAAAAATATTTCCGCCGCATACTGTGGTAAGTAAATCAACGATACACTGTTTACTTGTAAGATCTCCGAAAACGAAGTAACGATATGCCTAGAAAATGGTCGGCCCAGTGTGTTAACGCCAGAAGTGATAAACGATGTTGAAAAGAGTCTGCAACAGTCACTTACAAAATCGCTTATTTCAGCAAGTGAAACTTTCTTACGATCAGTAGAAAGAGACTAAAATTTTGCAGCTTCAATACAAAGTTAAAATTGTTAAGGACTGAAAGCATCAGCCGCGAATGGCTGAGTGGTTAGTAGTTCAGATTACCAATGCAAGGTACTCAGATTAGTTCCTTGGCTGATCTTACGAAGGTGGTGTGATTTGCTAACAATCTCTGGAATATTCGCCGTGCATCGGACGAGCACGTTAAGTGGCGGCCCCCAGGTTGGACCCACTGGTTAAATGGGTATCCTTTCCTATCCCCCCTGAAATTCTCTCACCTCTATGTGCAACATCGTACTTGTACGGTGGCGCCATCTACTGTACTCTAATCTCACTACAAACTGTTCTGTCAAAGTCGCTAGACTTGCTCTCATTACTTCAGTTTGTGTCCTGCCCAAAAGGCGAACTCGCTGTAGGTGGCTGGGACCTAAAATTTACTCACTGTGGACGGAAGTCCTACAATAAAATGACTCATACTGGGGTTGGCATTTACTAAACTGAAAGCATCTGATACGCATAAGCGCCTGCTGTATTGCCATTGGTTTGGTAAGTTTACTCCATACAACAAGGGCTTATTGCACAATGTTTTCTTTCCGGATGAAGTTTGAACGGGCATGTTAATTCACAAAATCCGCGATATTGGTCGACCGAGAATCCTCAGTCATCCAATGCCTTTGCATTCGGAAAAATCTGATGTGCCATATCTCGACACAAAATAGTGGGACAGCGTTTTTTAGGAGCAGTATAAGTGCTGCTATTTATCAAGATTTGATTTTCCAGTTTGTCCTTATTGCAAGAAAACGAACGTATCGCATGGCTTCAACAGGATGAAGCCACATATCACAGCTACTGCGACAACGGAACTTCTGCGAAGTTTCTTTGGTGACAGCCTTATTTCTTAAGGACTTTGGCCTCCACGCTCACCAGATCGCTCACCTTATTTGCTGTGGGGATATTTAACGGACAGTGTTAATGCAAACAACCTGCATGGCCTGCAGTCCTTGAAAACATATTCAAGCTATAGCGGAAAATCACGCCATGTATGCTGAAACGAGTCACGAAAATTAGGTGCTACCGCGTGGATATTTACCTCCAGCAACACGGTCATTTCCAGCACCTTTAGGTCAAAATCAGTTGCTCAAAAGTCGATGAAATATGTATCACAGCTTTACGTAAATGTTGTATAGTGAGAATAAAAATTGTTCAAATTATGGTTCGGAAACTTTTCGATCACCCTGTATAACAGCGTTGGATCACAGGAATTTGTTCAAAATCGTGATATCAGATGCTGCTACAAAGTTTTAATCTTTTCCGGAAACAAATCCAGTACTATCAAATTAAAAAAGGTCCCCATCTTGTTTTGCAGCTGTTTAATAAAGCTTGATGTATCAAGTGCAGATTTTGTAGGAAACAGAAGTCATGTCTGTCTGCAGTGCATTCTCCTATTCTCATTGTTTATTTTTAAGAGCAATACTTTAGAAACTATTTTCATAAGTGCGTCGTCATCTTTATCTTTTTATTGGATTACCTTTTACGTAAGACGTTTATATTTGCATATAATTTCCGCAAGTCCGTCCATTGGAGCTTACCAGTATAAACATACGGAATAGCAGGAATACCGAACATCCTGTATTCGTATCACGCTAATGCAACAAAACGATCACCAGATCTAACTGATCTGTCGACGGAAAATGAACTGTGAATGATATGTTAAATGGAATACAAATGACAAACGCTAACATGTAATTTCTGTAACCGAAAGTAAAAGGTCTCATTGCATAAGCCATATTTGCACGCGTAGTTGGTAAAGAAGTGAAGTCAAAAATCTACTGTTGCTACCACACAATGAACACAAAAATGCCATTATCTTGTGAAATAAACGCTATAGATTAATAATTATACAGTGTGGATATTTAAAATCCAAATGCTTCTTATCAAAAGGTACCTACAGTTAAAACTGATGAGGACTGCATTAAGAAAATTGCCCAAGCTGTGTCATTAAGGCTACTTTGGGCAGATGAACAAATTATAAATTAAACACCATGACATGTGGCTAGATTTGCAGGGGATTCATTAAAGAAGAGATTTAAGCAGTAAGCTCTATTTGCTGAAAAAGCTTTAGTCAAAAAAGGTAGCGACTGCGAAAATACAGGAAAAACCTGATATTAGAAACCGCGAATATTAAAACCGATAAGTGAAAAAAATTGAAAATTCACACCTAGCAGCTATCATTTGTGATCTGCCATCCACAAGACTTGTAAACAAATCTTAAAGTACAACATGAACTAACACTAGAATATGTTAAGCTCGTCGGCGCGAGTACAATAGTCGAAAACACAGCACGAACAAATCTTAATCTCACAGCAGCATTTCAAACAAGTGATAAATCTAACAAATGCAAGGGAAGCAAAATATTGTATATTCACTTCAAAATTTTCTGGTGGATTGCCACAAAAAGTGATGTTACACCAGCCGCCCCACTTCGAGAAACTAAACCACTGTCTGGTGCAAACAGAACCAAAAGACATTGTGCAAGCTTGCTCTATAACGTAGTGCAAGCTTGTACGATTACGTAGTGCAAGGTTGCACCATGTTTTTAGCGCGACTTA
>CM077025.1:7726799-7996463 GCA_039090855.1 Macrothele yani | reverse complement strand
AATGATTGCCAAGCCTATGTAAATACATTAAAATCAGTTTTTTTTATTAAATCGAAAAAACTACCGCGTTTTTTTAACCGAATAGTAAGTTTTAAATTATTATTAGGAACGAGGATTCGAATTTTACATTAACAGTTAAAAAGGATAAATTACTAAAATTCTGCCGTTTTTTAATTCACGAAAGCTAAACTTTGAGATTTATAAAAATAAAACCGCTTGGTCGAGTTTTACAAAATTTGGGATTTCGGCATAATTTGAGACGTAGAATCGAATGACGTTAAAAAAATGGCAAGTTATTTCTCTGGAAAAGTCTGATTTTTGTGTCAAACTAGTAATGTTCCATTTGCGCTATATTTTAATCGGATGCATGTGACATCACCTGGAGAGGTTTAACATTCCGTTTGATTTTTTTTTTGATCGGACGCATAGAACGGCAAATACAAGGGCGTGCTTGTTTATTTTTGCGCAGTGTACATATGGAAAATGTATAAAATTAAAATCAAAGTAACAAAAAGATCAACGTGTTTTAAAAATTTGTTTCGACTTTTTCTTTCCCAGCAACACACGAGGATTATGATAATCAAAAGAAGCAGCCAGAATTAGAAGAAATTACGTGGGTATTAGATGATAATTATATTAGCATTGTAGCGCTTTTTAAAATCATTAGTTTTAGTCAAATATTAGGCAAAAAAAAAAAGGTTCAAAATACTTTTACATTTAAATTTTTTTAAAGATAATCATACTTGAAAAAGTTTGATCCAGTTACGTAAATATTTTTTTCGACAGTAAAATATTTAAGTGAGCAATAGATAATCTTAAAAAATTATAGAAATTAAACATTTTGCACGAAAATTTAATTAATTAAAATTTTTAAATATAGGCTTAGGAAATCAAGAAAAAATAAATGTTTAATTTTACTACCTCACTTACCTTTTCGCGATAAATAATCCGCTGTCATTCGGATAATCATCAACTTGAATGCAATTGTCTTCAGTACTGGTACTTTCAGAAATTTCAACATCTGGATTTGTAGTAACCGCATCCGCATTTGACTCACGAGGTTGGATTGCATGCGTTTTGCTTTTAACAAAAATTAATTCTAATGTACTATTTAATTTCCTTTTTTGGGGGAGTTTTGCCTTTAGAATCCATATTTAAAATGACTAATCCACTAAAGCTCACTCTGCTGAACTGATGAAGGGGTCCTCTTACCAGTAACCAGATAACAGACAAAAAGCAAAATTACGGCTAATCTTTGGCCAGAACTCAAGGTCATTATTTGTTCTCAAAGCTGTAGAACGTAGAATCCTGTTTAGAGGAAACATTAGCCATAGGCAAGGGCGCCCATAATGGGAAGAGGGGGTTAAGTCCCCCTGCCGTTGGTATAGCCAAATTTATGATAAATTTAAAACACTAAAATAGACGAAACCTTTTTTAAAGCATATTTTAAAATAATAAGATATTAATGATTCATTGATTCAATTACTTTTGTTGTATTTTAGTATGTTGTACATTTACTAAAATGTTTGACAGCCTTGAAGGAGGTAAGGATTTTTCATAGCAAACCCCCCACCCACCCCCTAAAAGTACTCATATGGGCGCCACTGGCCGTAGGGAAGGACCACTTGTGCACCTGGGGTGGGGACTGCTGCAGCTCTCACAACTCACATACAAACAAACACAAGAAGGTACAAAGCAATATGCACAATGGCAAGTAAGTGAAACCCATGTGTACACTGTCGAATGCCCCATCGCCTCCCGAAAAAGACAAAACGGAAGTGGGAAAGATGGAGTTCTTGGAAGAGAGAGATTGACAAAGCCACTGATTACAAAGAAAGGGGCTAAATCTTCGCGAGGCGACGAACTGAAAACATTTTCGAGCTAAAAGTAAAAACTTTCAAACCAGATATGTTAAAATCGCTTTAGTGTGGCTGTAGACGTATTATGAGTTAAGTTATCGCTTAGTAGGAGGGTTATCACCCCCCCGCGTGGAGACGCCACTGTCAGAGTAGCGGATCCAGCTGGGGGCGAGTGGGGCGATCTCCCCATAAACCCTGACGAAGATTTTACTTTTAAAGTAGCGAAAATCGTAAATGATTAACTCTGAATACTTTGTTTTCAGTTTTTCTAAAAAAAAAATTAACACTTAAACTTGAAAAAGAAGGAAATAGAATAGAGAGAGAGAGAGAGAGAGAGAGAGAGAGAGAGAGCGCAAAATATAAAGGGAATACAGGGACAGCGGGGAAGAAAATCATGGGGGTATTCTTGTTAGTTCTTTGCTTTTGTCATATTGTCTAGCATCTCTAACGCCTCGAAACAGTCTGTGAAAAATTTAAAACAAACTTGAATCCTGAATCCATAATTCAAACCTACTAATTTTTCTCATGAAAATTTTCGTCTCCCAATTGGAATTAAGATAGTCTATTCTGAACTATCATAAAAACGGAAACTTTCTATTAGCTTTTGAAAATTTCGGTGCTATAAAATATTCGAAGGAAAAGATTAATGATATCGGAAAAATTCCAAGATGTTTAAATTTGGTAATCGTCGAATATTAGGAGGCACTGTTTATTTGGTTTCACATTACGTTCTCATTTAATGGAAGTTTTCAGTTCTTCAAACGAAATTAGGGGAACTTTGTTGTTCAAAAGAAAAACTAAGTTCTCTTCATCTCATTCTTGTACGAGTGTGACTGTAACACACACTGAGTACGCCCATGTATCAACCGTTCTTCATTGGAGTTTTCATTCATGTACGTAAAGTAACTGATATCAGAATTGCTTCCTTTTCCCTTTTTTACGTTAATTTCCTATGGACGTAGAGTTTCGTTATTTCATCACTAATGAAAAGAAGTCGAAAATAATTATTTTTGTCTCCGTCGGGCACTGCAAAAATAAAAGAAAAGTGGGGAGGGAGAGCAAAATTCCAGTTACCATGTTTTATATTTAACGATTTTATGGCTAAACCGTGTGTTCATTATGTTTTGGCTGAAATCTGGCGTTTACTCACTTTAATGTATGAGAATGTCAGGCGGAGATATAACGAAGTAAATTTCTCCGTCATTTTTATCCGCGCCAGGGTTCGAACCCGGGTCCCCTCATTCCGGAATAAGTTGCTGTACCAATTGAGCTACGCGGACGTTTTATTTTGATTCCTATCTGCCTTTATGTCGTGTGCGTCCTTTTGGCAGGTACGTCACATCTCCTGGTACGTTACATCATCTCCCCCTTATTTTTTTTTTTTTCGAAGTGCTGGAGAAGGGATTCTCTTATTTTTCCTATCTCGCGGTGTGGAAATAACATCACACCATTGCGAGATTTTGAACGGTCGGATCATCCGGATAGTTCGGGCGCCATTATAACGAAGTAAATTTCTCCGTCATTTCTGTCCACGCCAAGATTCGAACCCGGATCCCCTCATTCCGGAATATGTCACTCTACCAATTGAGCTACGCGGACGTTTTATTCTGATTCCTATCTGCCTTTATGTCGTGTGCGTCCTTTTGGCAGGTACGTCACATCTCCTGGTACGTTACAGAGACCACTAACATTTTTTATCAAATTAGCCAACTCCGAATATAAGGGTTTGGGTTTTATTTTGAAGGATTTCATTCAGACGTATTCTGTGCCGATTTCAAAAAGCATAAATTTCATTCCTTCGGGAAACGCGCGATCGGTCGCACTGAAACAATTGTGATTTTTCACCTATTGCTTGCTCTCGTTCACCTATTTAACGATTTAACATTTCTGGAACAAGTGAAAGTGCTTTAAAGATCTTGAAAAGGAACGCCAGGTAGGAGCGGCACCGCCAATATGTAAAATGTATATCCAAAAACCCTTCCATAACGTCTCCTCCCTCCGTTTCTATACCCGTAACCACCACCGAGTAAACTTCTGGATCCGCACCTGTTATTTATAACTTAAATTTTAATCAGAATACTTAAATAAATATAAAAATCCCTAAAATTTAGCCATCCAACCCCAACATACTCTTATATTAAGGTAATACAACGTAGTTTGTCACAATTATTTATTTTTTCAAGCGGGGCCAATACCCAGCGAAACCATGGTCGGCTTGAAGAAATAAATAATTGTGACAAACTACGTTGTATTACTTTAACATATATACTGTATAAGTGTCGCAAGACTGTAGTCTTTGAGATCAAGAACACTTTTATATTCTCCTAGACATGTGAATGGTTAAAGTTTGAGCTATATGGAAGAGTAGTATAAAAGGATGGGTCCGGCCCCAAGGAGCAGCTAATTCTAGAGAAGGAGCAAGGGGCGTGGCTTGCGACAGAAGGATGGGGGCGTGGCATGTGACCGAAGGATGTGGGGGCGTGGCAGATGACGCTAGTGTGTTGGGTCGATGCTGCCCCTAGCGGTGCTTCTTGGTACTTTATTATTATGTTAGATCTTTGTTTTTGAGAGATGGCAACGACCGAGTGGGGGAAAGGAGATGTGCTGCCCCCTAGCGGTGCTTCTTGGAACTTTTAATGGACCTTTGTTTTTGAGAGATGGCAACGACCGAGTGGGGGAAAGGAGATGTGCTGCCCCCTAGCGGTGTTTCATGGAACTTTATTATTATGTTAGATCTTTGTTTTTGAGAGATGGCAACGACCGAGTGGGGGAAAGGAGATGTGCTGCCCCTAGCGGTGCTTCTTGGAACTTTTAATGGACCTTTGAGAGATGGCAACGACCGAGTAGGGGAAAGGGGGTGTGTACGTTGCCCCCTAGCGGTGCTTCTTGGAACTTTTCTCGGGAGATTTATTGGACGTTGACAAATTTTTAAGAAGTCTTTCCAATATTTATTTTTTTAATTTTCTCGGGAGATTTACTGGACTTTGTCAAATTTTTGAAGAAAGTTTTTTTGTCGTTTCCAATTTTTTTTACTCGTATTTTTTTTGTCCTATTTTTTCTCTCTAATTTATTTTATTAAATTTATATTTTCAGGAATTCACCGAGGTATTATAATTTTTATAGACGTTGCATTATTTTTTTAATTTTCTCGGGAGATTTATTAGACTTTGTGAAATTTTTGAAGGAAGTCTTTCCAATATGTTTTTTTTTTATTAAATTTATATTTTCAGGAATTCCCTGAGGTGTTATAATTTTTATAGACGTTGAAATTATTTTTTTAATTCTTATATTTGTCCTCCCTCCAATTTTAATTTAGGCGAGGAAAGGCTTTGTTTGAAAAGATTTCGTTCGCGTTGATTCATGTTCCGCCATTTTAGTTTCAACACGTTGTCATTTTGTGAGCCATGTGTTTTGGGATGAGTCACCATTTTCTCTTTGACTCAGAAAATTTTGAATGGCACGTGTTTTGGGATGAGTCATTATGATGAGTGACGCATTCGTGATAGCAGACATGACATCAGCCAACGTCGTTTTCTCCTCAGCGGGGTCGACTTTATTTATTTTTTTTATTTTCTCGGGAGATTTACTGGACTTTGTCAAATTTTTGAAGGAAGATTTTTCAATCAAAGCATTTCCTCAAATTTGTTTTATTAAATTTATATTTTTAGAACTCCGTGAGGTGTTATAATTTTTATAGACGTTGCATTATTTTTTTAATTCTTATATTTTTCTTCCCTACAATTTTAATTTAGACGAGGAAAGGCTTTGTTTGAAAAGATTTCGTTCCTGTTGATTCATGTTCCGCTATCTTTTGTGAGCCATGTGTTTTGGGATGAGTCATCATTTTCTCTTTGACTCAGAAAATTTTGTATGACACGTGTTTTGGGAAGAGTGACTATGATGTGTGACGCATGTCGTGATAGCAGACATGACATCAGCCAACGCCATTTCCTCCGCGGGGTCGGCGGTTGACGTCATTTGAGATTCTGTAGACACATTAAGTTCCAAGACTGACTTTTTTCAATAACTTGATCATTTTGCAACGAATTTATTCCTTATTTTTCCCCCTAATTTCCCATTTTATATTCATAATTCTTCAACGTAACGATTTTTTTATTTTCTTTGAGGAGACTTCACGCATTTTCAACGGACGTTCCAACATAAAGACGTTTTCCAAAGTTTTGTGCTGCAGACATAATCTTAAAACACGATTGTTTATTAACGTATTTACGTGTTCATGACATTTTCTGTTACTTTTTTTAACGTTGTACCTTTTTCCGCCATACAAAGCCGCAATGTTTTATACATAGTTAAAATATTTTTTTATCTTTCCGTATTTTCTTTTATGATTAATCAGTGAAATGTACCTTTTAATCCATTATCTTAATCTACTTTTTTTTTCTAAATGCTTGCATACTCGTTAAACTTCTCGATGTACCATCATTATTTTATTTTCTTACTTTTCAATCTAACAACTACTTTTATCGAGGCTTTATTTTTTCTGATTTAAACAAGCCAACGTTTCTTCATTATTATTTCTTTTTCCTACGCAAAGAACTTTTCTTACTTGTTTTTAATGTATGACTTAATCTGGTTTTTTATATAGATGTTTCATGTTTGCGCAAGAAATATACAGATCTATAGCAGATATACATAAAATTCGTTCCTAACAGTAACTTTTTTTTTTTTTAGATTTAACCCAACATACGTTTCTTAACGACTTGATATCTGTTCCACAAGGTGTTACAAAACTTCAGATTTTTAATTTTTTCCCTCTGAAACTGTTTTTTTTCTTACTTGCTTTTAATGTATGGTTTAATCTATTTTTCTATCTTAATACTTTTCTATATGTGTACAAGAAATATACGAATCTATAGTAGTTAAAATTCGATTGAAACAATATTTCTTCATTCTTACTGTATTTTTACATTTCTTTCCAACAGACGTTTTTCTTCTCAATTCCCGCTATCTAACTTAATCTATGTTTTGAATATCATTCTATGTTCGCGTATTCGTCCATTATTTTATTTCAAACTTTGCTAACTACCTCATACTTATATTCTGACTTTATATTTTTCATTTCAACCAAAGTTTCTTAACGACTTAAATTTCCGGATGTGACAAAACTTCAGATTTATTTTTTCTCCTCTTAAACTATTTATTTCTTACTTGCTTTAAATGTGACTTAATTTATTTTTTACATCGCTGTTTCGTGTATGTACGAGAAATATACAGATCTATAGCAGTTAAAAATTCGACTGAAACAGTATTTTCTTTATTTTTACTTTATTTTTACATTTCTTTCTGACAACCATTTTTTTTTCACATTTTCCACATATTTAACTTAATTTTGTGTTTTTGAATATCATTCTATGTTCACGTATTCGTCCATTGTCTTTTTTCTAACTTTACACTTCATTCTTACTGTATTTTTCCATTTCATTTCAACCAACGTTTCTTAACGGCTTGATATCTGTTCTACAAGATGTGACGAAACTTCAGATTTTTAATTTTTCCCTCTGAAACCGATTTTTTCTTACTTGCTTTTAGTGTATGGTTTAATCTATTTTTCTATCTCACTTTTCTATGTGTGTACAAGAAATACACGGATCTATAGTATTTAAAATTCAATTGATTTCTTCATTCGTACTGTATTTTTCCATTTCTTTCATTTACAGTAGTTAAAATTCGATTGAAACAATATTTTCTGCATTTTTACTGTATTTATACATTTCTTTCTAACATACGTTTTTTCTTCTCAATTCCCGCAATCTAACTTAATCTATGTTTTGAATATCATTCTATGTTCGCGCATTCGTCCATTATTTTATTTCAAACTTTGCAAACTGCCTCATATTTATATTCTGACTTTATTTTTTTCATTTCAACCAACGTTTCTTAACGACTTGAATTTCCAGATGTGACAAAACTTCAGATTTATTTTTTCTCCTCTAAAACTATTTTTTTTACTTGCTTTAAATGTGACTTAATTTATTTTTTACATCGCTGTTTCATGTATGTACAAGAAATATACAGATCTATAGCAGTTAAAAATTCGATTGAAACAGTATTTTCTTTATTTTTACATTTCTTTCTGACAAACAGTTTTTTTCGCATTTTCCCCTATTAAACTTAATTTTGTGTTTTGAATATCATTCTATGTTCACGATTCAGACTTTATTTTTTCATTTCATTTCAACCAACGTTTCTTAACGACTTGATATCACAAGATGTAGCAAAACTTCAGATATTTTGTTTTGTTTCTTCATGTAACGTAATATTTTTCAAAATTCACTTTTAAGTATTCCTAAAAGCTTACATTTATGAGAAATATACAGATCTGTAGTGGTAAAAATTGGACTGCAACAGTATTTTCTTTATTCCAACTTTACTTTTCTATTTCTTTTCAACAGGCGTTTCTTCATTATTATTTCTTTTTCATATGTAAGCAACTTTTCTTTCTTTCTTTTAATGTATAACTTAATAAATTTTTCTATCTTACCTTTTCGTGGGTATACGAGAAATATACAGATCTATGACAGTTAAAATTCGATTGTATTAGTATTTTCTTTACTATGACTTTATTTTTTCATTTCATTTGAGTAAACGTTTCTTAACAAATTGATATCACAAGATGTACCAAACACTTCAGAATTTTTGTTTCCCTCACTTTCCAACTCACTTAAGTATTCCTAAAAACCTGCATGTATGTGAAATATTCATATTTTTTCATTCTATCCTAATTTGCTGTACTTTTCTTTAACTGACCCAACAGTAAAAGCATTCATTGTCAAGACATTTATTCTAAAGCATTATTTCTTACGATAAAATTTATATCCTTTGCAATATATTTTCAGTATATTTTTTCTAAATCAACAGAAAAAACATTCATTCTGGAGACATAGCGACCAAGTCCGTACTTCCACTAAACATCGTATTCTTAGCAAACATTTTTTCCCCTACATAGCAATTTCCTAACTCACCAGAAAAGCAGCTATTCTCAACATGTATCTAAAATATCGAATTTCTCCAAACAAATGTAATAATTTTTTTAAGAAAGACTTAGTTCTTTTCTCTGTATAACGACTTAATCTATTTTTCGAAAAACTGTTCTACGTTTACGTATTTTGTTTAACTTTGCTTTACACTGTACTTCGATTTTTTTCTTTGTAGTACTTTTTTCCTGTTTCATTCCAACAAACTTGTTTCTTTTCGACTCGATCACTCTCACATTTCCATACAAACTTTCCTAATATCAGAAATGTAACAAAAACTTCAGATATACTTTTTAACTTTAGAATAAGTCTCACCGACATTTATTATCATGACATAAACTAAAATTTCATACTTTTCCCAAAAATAGTTTTCTTAATGAGTTGTTTTACACTTTTTTCATAATTGGCAAAGACTATTTTTTTATATAAGGTTAGTTTCGAGAAAGTTAAATTTCGTCTAGTGTTAATCGAACAGAAGAAATATACATCAAGGAAAGAAAACTGAAATTATACATATGCAAAGAATTTGCTACGGCTGAAGGTCCCCCGAGTGAGTTATTCAACCAATGCTCGTATTACCCATTCAAAGATGGAGGTATCAGGATGAACAAATCCCTCGTTGTTGCCTTCTTGTAGCAAAAGAGGTGGTGAACTTCACCAAACATGGTTCCATAATATTGGAGAAACACATTAAGGTGTACGGAGCAATTAAGCCCACGCCAGTGACCTTCTTCGTTCACATACACTCACATTCAAACAGAAAAAAATATAAATGAATGACAAAAAATAATGAAATAAAAATAGTCCTGAAAAGGACTGTTTTGTAGTCCTAAAAAGGACTTGGTTTTCTTTAAACCTCGAAATCATTGTTGTGAAAAAGGAAAAACTGTTTCGTTGGGTGGAAATAAGTCAGCAAAAGTGTCTGATTTCACAGGCACTGTGAGAGTACACATTCGAAGTTATGTTGTGAAAAAGGAAAAACTGTTTCCTTCCAAGTACGGAGTCACCATGTCAGCTAAAACATTTAAGGAATTTATGGAAAACTGCTATATGTATGATGGAAGTAATGAAATCGTGGTTTTCAACAAGGAATTGATGATGAACTGTTTCCCTTCCCCTCGTGAAATTGCTTACCGTTTTCAACAACTTCACGTTCTGACTGATGATTCGTTTATGTTGAATCGAGCATCAGTGTCATTAACATGCGACCAATTTGAAACTCTGAAAGATGCATGCAAAAAGCTTTGGATCAGTGTAAAAAAATTACAGTTTGGATCCACCTTCCAAAATGCCGTGTTACAACAACAAGGAACTTTGACTACTTTTTCCGTAGACATTCAAAAACTGAAAGACGTTCTCGTGGAAGTGGTAAGAGCTACCATTAAGGAAAATGTAGAAAAAGTTTTCTACTGTAGGGAGTGTCATCTTCCAGTGCTTCTTATGCCAAATAATCAGCTAGGTCATGACTGTATGAATTCCACAGCAAGCGATCGGTGGCATAGATGCTTTGATAAGGCATTTGCACTTATCGAACCCAAAGTACTTGGGATTGCTTACGCCAATGCTTGCTCAGTTGCAAAAGTTTCAGTTCCCAGATTTATTCTTGAAGATCTTGATGTTTGCGAAATTCTCAAGACTGTTCAAAATATGGAGTGTGATGATGATTTCGAGGTTTAAAGAAAACCAAGTCCTTTTTAGGACTACAAAACAGTCCTTTTCAGGACTATTTTTATTTCATTATTTTTTGTCATTCATTTATATTTTTTTCTGTTTGAATGTGAGTGTATGTGAACGAAGAAGGTCACTGGCGTGGGCTTAATTGCTCCGTACACCTTAATGTGTTTCTCCAATATTATGGAACCATGTTTGGTGAAGTTCACCACCTCTTTTGCTACAAGAAGGCAACAACGAGGGATTTGGTCATCCTGATACCTCCATCTTTGAATGGGTAATACGAGCATTGGTTGAATAACTCACTCGGGGGACCTTCAGCCGTAGCAAATTCTTTGCATATGTATAATTTCAGTTTTCTTTCCTTGATGTATATTTCTTCTGTTCGATTAACACTAGACGAAATTTAACTTTCTCGAAACTAACCTTATATAAAAAAAATAGTCTTTGCCAATTATGAAAAAAGTGTAAAACAACTCATTAAGAAAACTATTTTTGGGAAAAGTATGAAATTTTAGTTTATGTCATGATAATAAATGTCGGTGAGACTTATTCTAAAGTTAAAAAGTATATCTGAAGTTTTTGTTACATTTCTGATATTAGGAAAGTTTGTATGGAAATGTGAGAGTGATCGAGTCGAAAAGAAACAAGTTTGTTGGAATGAAACAGGAAAAAAGTACTACAAAGAAAAAAATCGAAGTACAGTGTAAAGCAAAGTTAAACAAAATACGTAAACGTAGAACAGTTTTTCGAAAAATAGATTAAGTCGTTATACAGAGAAAAGAACTAAGTCTTTCTTAAAAAAAATTATTACATTTGTTTGGAGAAATTCGATATTTTAGATACATGTTGAGAATAGCTGCTTTTCTGGTGAGTTAGGAAATTGCTATGTAGGGGAAAAAATGTTTGCTAAGAATACGATGTTTAGTGGAAGTACGGACTTGGTCGCTATGTCTCCAGAATGAATGTTTTTTCTGTTGATTTAGAAAAAATATACTGAAAATATATTGCAAAGGATATAAATTTTATCGTAAGAAATAATGCTTTAGAATAGATGTCTTGACAATGAATGCTTTTCCTGTTGGGTCAGTTAAAGAAAAGTACAGCAAATTAGGATAGAATGAAAAAATATGAATATTTCACATACATGCAGGTTTTTAGGAATACTTAAGTGAGTTGGAAAGTGAGGGAAACAAAAATTCTGAAGTGTTTGGTACATCTTGTGATATCAATTTGTTAAGAAACGTTTACTCAAATGAAATGAAAAAATAAAGTCATAGTAAAGAAAATACTAATACAATCGAATTTTAACTGTCATAGATCTGTATATTTCTCGTATACCCACGAAAAGGTAAGATAGAAAAATTTATTAAGTTATACATTAAAAGAAAGAAAGAAAAGTTGCTTACATATGAAAAAGAAATAATAATGAAGAAACGCCTGTTGAAAAGAAATAGAAAAGTAAAGTTAGAATAAAGAAAATACTGTTGCAGTCCAATTTTTACCACTGCAGATCTGTATATTTCTCATAAATGTAAGCTTTTAGGAATACTTAAAAGTGAATTTTGAAAAAATATTACGTTACATGAAGAAACAAAACAAAATATCTGAAGTTTTGCTACATCTTGTGATATCAATTCATTAAGAAACGTTGGTTGAAATGAAATGAAAAAATAAAGTCTGAATCGTGAACATAGAATGATATTCAAAACACAAAATTAAGTTAAATAGGGGAAAATGCGAAAAAAAAACCTGTTTGTCAGAAAGAAATGTAAAAATAAAGAAAATACTGTTTCAATCGAATTTTTAACTGCTATAGATCTGTATATTTCTTGTACATACATGAAACAGCGATGTAAAAAATAAATTAAGTCACATTTAAAGCAAGTAAAAAAAATAGTTTTAGAGGAGAAAATAAATCTGAAGTTTTGTCACATCCGGAAATTCAAGTCGTTAAGAAACGTTGGTTGAAATGAAAAAAAATAAAGTCAGAATATAAATATGAGGCAGTTTGCAAAGTTTGAAATAAAATAATGGACGAATGCGCGAACATAGAATGATATTCAAAACATAGATTAAGTTAGATTGCGGGAATTGAGAAGAAAAAACGTATGTTAGAAAGAAATGTATAAATACAGTAAAAATGCAGAAAATATTGTTTCAATCGAATTTTAACTACTGTAAATGAAAGAAATGGAAAAATACAGTACGAATGAAGAAATCAATTGAATTTTAACTACTATAGATCCGTGTATTTCTTGTACACACATAGAAAAGTGAGATAGAAAAATAGATTAAACCATACACTAAAAGCAAGTAAGAAAAAAATCGGTTTCAGAGGGAAAAAATTAAAAATCTGAAGTTTCGTCACATCTTGTAGAACAGATATCAAGCCGTTAAGAAACGTTGGTTGAAATGAAATGGAAAAATACAGTAAGAATGAAGTGTAAAGTTAGAAAAAAGACAATGGACGAATACGTGAACATAGAATGATATTCAAAAACACAAAATTAAGTTAAATATGTGGAAAATGTGAAAAAAATGGTTGTCAGAAAGAAATGTAAAAATAAAGTAAAAATAAAGAAAATACTGTTTCAGTCGAATTTTTAACTGCTATAGATCTGTATATTTCTCGTACATACACGAAACAGCGATGTAAAAAATAAATTAAGTCACATTTAAAGCAAGTAAGAAAAAAATAGTTTAAGAGGAGAAAAAATAAATCTGAAGTTTTGTCACATCCGGAAATTCAAGTCGTTAAGAAACGTTGGTTGAAATGAAAAATATAAAGTCAGAATATAAGTATTAGTAGTTAGCAAAGTTTGAAATAAAATAATGGACGAATACGCGAACATAGAATGATATTCAAAACATAGATTAAGTTAGATAGCGGGAATTGAGAAGAAAAAACGTCTGTTGGAAAGAAATGTAAAAATGGTGGAGTGGGTGTAGCGTACGTGGGCGAAGCGTACAACCCAAAATCGTGGGCGAAGTGTACACTTCTTCGTCGGTTGGGTTATCCCCCTGGTTGCCATCCCCTTGCACGTGCGGGCCGGGCCGCCTCCAGGGCTGGTGAACACGTGTAACAAACACGTACAATTGGGGTTGTCATTAGCCGGGTCCGTTTCAGTGTGCGTTCATTTGTGCGCTGCGATTTGAAGTGTTTGTAATTATTTCCTTCAGAAGAACATATTATATTGTCATGGAATCTGGTGAATTGTTATCAACTAGAAATGGAAAACCTTGTTTGATAGCAGATGGCTACCAACACCGATTGCATAGAAAAAGCAAAGAATGTATCAGTTGGCTATGTACAAAAGAGAAAAAGAACAGATGCAGGGGAAGTATTAAAACGAATTTTAAATATGAAATAATAAGTCGAACGGATCATTCTTGTGTGCCAAATATTGCAGAAATAGAGGTAAAAAAGACAATGGATGTCTGTAGAAAAAGAGTTAGAGACGAAGTTTCAGTACCAGTGCATAGGATTTTTCAAGAAGAAATGAGAAATATTTATTCAAGAGGATATGACCTAGTAACTGAAGTACCAATATATGGAAATGCCAAAACTTCACTGTGTGCAGAAAGAAGAAAAGTATTAGGAAGTACTCAAAACCCTACAGAAAGTAATGATATTGTATTTCCTGAAAATGTTCTTCACCTATCGAACGACGAAAGTTTTCTTCGATTGGATTTTACAAATAATTATGGGAAAAGAATTCTCGTGTTCGCAGGTGAAAACGTTAAACATCTTTTGACAAGTGGAGACACCTTTTTTTTGATGGAACATTCAAGAGTTGTCCGAAACAGTTCACACAATTGTATACTGTGCATGTTGATTGTGGAAGCACGGCACTTGAAACAAATGTTTATCCTGTGATATTTGCATTATTACCCGATAAACGAGAAGAAACATATTATGCTTTGTTTAGCGAATTAAAAAGTTGGTGCCCAGAATGGACACCAAAAGTTATAAAAGTAGATTTTGAAGTAGCAGCGATTTCAGCAATAAAAATGATCTTCTCTCAAACAACAATATCTGGTTGTAATTTTCACTACAATCAATGCTTGTGGCGAAAAATCCAGGAAGTAGGACTCGTGACGGAATATAAATCAAATGAAGAGATAAGGAAGATATGCAAAATGTGTTCGGCATTAGCCTACATACCACTTTCAAATGTAGAAGATGCATGGCTTATCATAATGGAAGATACTCCAAAAAACGGTAAGTTATGAACATTTCTTGATTATTTCGTTGAACAATGGATGGATAATTCTATTATTCCTGTCGAGATCTGGAATGTTCATGGTCAGCGCCATAGGACAAATAATGCAGTAGAAGGTTGGAATTCGAAATTAAATAGAATTATTGGCAAAAAGCAACCAAATGTTCATTTTTTAATTAAGACCATGAAAGAGGAATCCGAATATGTCTCGTTTTTGCTAAAGTCTAAAGAATTAGGAGAAACTGTTGGAAAAAGGAGAAAAGTTTACATAAAATTAGACGAAAGAATAAATAATATTATAACGGAGTTTGAAAAAACACAAAACCTGCGAAAATGCTTAACAGCTTTAAGCTATGCAACAAAGATAGATTAATTTAGTGGTGAACCAATGCTAAATAAGGCATTGCCCAGTCACAAGACTGGGGAAAAACTGTGGGGGAAAGTTTGCAGTAAAATACAATTGAAAATCACATTTTCAAAACAAACATGTACAATTTTGTTATTATGTACTTTGTAAATTGAATGACGGCTCCAATTGTATTTCACTTAATTTTTCTGTATTTTCGTATGCGTTACAAATGAATTTCAAATAAAAAAAGTAATAAAATAAAATTAAACAGCTCAAATGATTTTTTTACTTTCATAGATTCCTGCTGGTAAAATTTTTTTTATAGCTATAAATGCGAACTGTAAACTGTGGCCATAAAACCAACTTGTATGAGTTACGAAAGAATCCTCAAAATTTCTCCCTCCCCTCCCTACCTTCCAAACATGCTGTACGCTTTGCCCACGTACGCTTCGCCCACGTAACCGTAAAAATACAGTAAGAATGAAGAAATATTGTTTCAATCGAATTTTAACTACTATAGATTCGTATATTTCTTGTACACATATAGAAAAGTAATAAGATAGAAAAATAGATTAAACCATACATTAAAAGCAAGTAAGAAAAAAACAGTTTCAGAGGGAAAAAATTAAAAATCTGAAGTTTTGTAACATCTTGTGGAACAGATATCAAGTCGTTAAGAAACGTATGTTGGGTTAAATCTAAAAAAAAAAAAAGATACTGTTAGGAACGAATTTTATGTATATCTGCTATAGATCTGTATATTTCTTGCGCAAACATGAAACATCTATATAAAAAACCAGATTAAGTCATACATTAAAAACAAGTAAGAAAAGTTCTTTGCGTAGGAAAAAGAAATAATAATGAAGAAACGTTGGCTTGTTTAAATCAGAAAAAATAAAGCCTCGATAAAAGTAGTTGTTAGATTGAAAAGTAAGAAAATAAAATAATGATGGTACATCGAGAAGTTTAACGAGTATGCAAGCATTTAGAAAAAAAAGTAGATTAGGATAATGGATTAAAAGGTACATTTCACTGATTAATCATAAAAGAAAATACGGAAAGATAAAAAATATTTTAACTATGTATAAAACATTGCGGCTTTGTATGGCGGAAAAAGGTACAACGTTAAAAAAAGTAACAGAAAATGTCATGAACACGTAAATACGTTAATAAACAATCGTGTTTTAAGATTATGTCTGCAGCACAAAACTTTGGAAAACGTCTTTATGTTGGAACGTCCGTTGAAAATGCGTGGTCTCCTCAAAGAAAATAAAAAAATCGTTACGTTGAAGAATTATGAATATAAAATGGGAAATTAGGGGAAAAAATAAGGAATAAATTCGTTGCAAAATGATCAAGTTATTGAAAAAAGTCAGTCTTGGAACTTAATGTGTCTACAGAATCTCAAATGACGTCAACCGCCGACCCCGCGGAGGAAATGGCGTTGGCTGATGCATGTCTGCTATCACGACATGCGTCACACATCATAGTCACTCATCCCAAAACACGTGTCATACAAAATTTTCTGAGTCAAAGAGAAAATGATGACTCATCCCAAAACACATGGCTCACAAAAGATAGCGGAACATGAATCAACAGGAACGAAATCTTTTCAAACAAAGCCTTTCCTCGTCTAAATTAAAATTGTAGGGAAGAAAAATATAAGAATTAAAAAAATAATGCAACGTCTATAAAAATTATAACACCTCACGGAGTTCTAAAAATATAAATTTAATAAAACAAATTTGAGGAAATGCTTTGATTGAAAAATCTTCCTTCAAAAATTTGACAAAGTCCAGTAAATCTCCCGAGAAAATAAAAAAAATAAATAAAGTCGACCCCGCTGAGGAGAAAACGACGTTGGCTGATGTCATGTCTGCTATCACGAATGCGTCACTCATCATAATGACTCATCCCAAAACACGTGTCATACAAAATTTTCTGAATCAAAGAGAAAATGGTGACTCATCCCAAAACACATGGCTCACAAAATGACAACGTGGTGAAACTAAAATGGCGGAACATGAATCAACGCGAACGAAATCTTTTCAAACAAAGCCTTTCCTCGCCTAAATTAAAATTGAGGGAGGACAAATATAAGAATTAAAAAAATAATGCAACGTCTATAAAAATTATAACACCTCAGGGAATTCCTGAAAATATAAATTTAATAAAAAATATTGGAAAGACTTCCTTCAAAAATTTCACAAAGTCTAATAAATCTCCCGAGAAAATTAAAAAAATAATGCAACGTCTATAAAAATTATAATACCTCAGGGAATTCCTGAAAATATAAATTTAATAAAATAAATTAGAGAGAAAAAATAGGACAAAAAATACGAGTAAAAAATTGGAAACGACAAAAAAACTTTCTTCAAAAATTTGACAAAGTCCAGTAAATCTCCCGAGAAAAGTTCCAAGAAGCACGCTAGGGGGGCAACGTACACACCCCCTTTCCCCTACTCGGTCGTTGCCATCTCTCAAAGGTCCATTAAAAGTTCCAAGAAGCACCGCTAGGGGGCAGCACATCTCCTTTCCCCCACTCGGTCGTTGCCATCTCTCAAAAACAAAGATCTAACATAATAATAAAGTTCCATGAAACACCGCTAGGGGGCAGCACATCTCCTTTCCCCCACTCGGTCGTTGCCATCTCTCAAAAACAAAGATCTAACATAATAATAAAGTTCCAAGAAGCACCGCTAGGGGCAGCACATTTCCTTTCCCCGACTCGGTCGTTGCCATCTCTCAAAAACAAAGATCTAACATAATAATAAAGTTCCTAGAAGCACCGCTAGGGGGCAGCATCGACCCAACACACTAGCGTCATCTGCCACGCCCCCACACCCTTGGGTCACATGCCACGCCCCCATCCTTCTGCCGCAAGCCACGCCCCTTGCTCCTTCTCCAGAAGGAGCTGCTCCTTGGGGCCGGACCCGTCCTTTTATACTACTTGGAAGGATAAGAACATTTGGAGAGATCCTATGAAATTAATTATTAAGTACATTGTTTTTAGCACTCACATTGCACTACTGAACTGCTGTCAGTTCCCCGTATAACACCTCAGAAAAAGTTTGAAAATTACATCGCCCTGGGGGAGGAAATCGAACAACTTCCTCTTCCATGCTTCCATTTGAGCTCACCACCAAGACCAGTGAATTTCCAAGTAACTGAAGCTACGCAATTACGTATAACTAAGGAATCTCAACTTCTGATTTGCTATAGTCAAAGCATTCCTATGCTTCCTCATAGCCATCTATGACTCTTCAAGCCCAGCAAAGTACACAGGTTAGAAATCAACTAGTACATCAGATCAGATCGCATTATTCGCAATTGCGAAAAAGAAATGATTTCGACGATTGAGAAAAAGTCTCTGGCAAAAATTATGGCGATTACCTTTTTGTACTCTTATAACACCCTGACCGGGGGGGGGGAAATAAAAAAATTGGTTAATGAGTTGGCAAACACTTTTAATAGGCCAGAGCAACACCTGCAGATAGGTATCCTAAAATAAAGAGAGCCATATAACTGGAAAAAGTAGACACCTATTCCTGATTAAATATTACTGGTTCTGTAAAGTAGAAGCGCAATTAAAAAATTAAAAGCCTTCGTTCGCATTAAGTCTTACCTGAGTCTTGAATTTAGGAAGCCGCCCCGGTATCTTAGTGGTCTAAGCGATAGCTTCTGATCATTCGTCCGGATGGGGTCCGGGTTCGAAGGCGTGGATTTTGTTGTTTTTGTCCTACGGCACTGGTTCTCTCCCTTCCCTGGAACCAGTGACTCTAAATTAGGGACGAGCGACTTGTTATAGCACATTGAGTTCCTCACGGTGGTCGTCAAACCCCCAATAAAAAAAAAAAAAAAAAAAACCCAGCCTGGAGCCAGCAATTCTTTGATATTTTTAACGACCTAACATAACCAAATAACTGCAAAACATTCTCCCAACAACACTGATTTTTCGAAAGTACAACTCTACAGGAATGTCCATAAATCCAAATTTGCTAAGAACTGTTACGAAACGGGATGAAAAAAATGCGTTTTTTCCCTTTTTTTATCAGGTTTAACATCCACCATGAGAAATTCGATGGGCTATAAGCAGTTTACGTTCCTTAACTTTCGTTTGAAGGTTTGACGACCACCGTGAGCAACTCCATGGGGCTTAAACAGTCGCCCTTCCCTAATTTAAGGCCACTGGTTCTAGGGAAGGGAGAGAGAGAGAGAGAGAGAGACAGGGCCGTAAGACAAAACCAACACGCATGCCTCACCGGGATTCGAACCCGGACCCATCACGGACGAATAGTAAGACGCTCATTGCTTAGACCACTGCGGAACCGCGGATGCACATGGAATAATACATAAACCTTTGCAAGAAGGTATTAAAAAATATTAATCATCTCAGCTCATTACAGGAGCATTGATACGACATAGTAGATAAATGAATATCTTCCAGTACTTTGAATCATCTCGGTTAAGATAACTTACTAAGATAGACGATGTCATTTCCATAGTGATATTGCTTAGTGTGAATCTAAAATAAAATGATTAGACCTCGCACATTGTGTTTGCCGTAAGACAAACACAATATCCATATTTTAAAGAGATCGAACCACTTCTCCGATTTACGAAGCAGCTGGAAGTCCGCCACAGTGGCGCAGTGGTCTAAGGTTTAGCTTCTGACCATTAATGCAATATGGGTCTCGGTTTGAATCCCAGTGAGACATAGATGTTGAGTTTGTCTTACGGCGTTGGCTTCCTCCCTTCCCTGGAACCCGTGGCCCTAAATCAGGGACGGGAGACTGTTTATTGCCCATTGAGTTGCTCAGGGTGGTCGTAAATCCTCCAAACAAAAAAAAAGGAAAAAAAAAAAAGAAAAATGAAAATGGAAGAAATCAAGATATTAGTGCACATAGGATATAGTATATATACACTGACGGAAAAAATCCCAACACCAAGAAGGGGTTGTGTTAGATAAACGACAGTTGTTAGGCGGTGAGAGTACAATCTGTAAAATGACGTCTATGCAAATTTCGTGCTCGGCGCATACATGTGGTGCTAGTAGCGCCCCTCGGAACATGCAAAGCAGGTTTTCTGTAAATACGCGCTGTAACGTTCGTGAGCGTTAGTTATCGTTGAGATTCGACGTAGGGGTGTTGATGTTAGTCAAGAATGCCTTTAAGAAGACGAAGAAGCCATTATCAACAGCTCACGGAGTTTGAACGAGGTCGTGTAATAGGGCTACGAGAAGGTGGATTTTCTTTCCGCAATATTGCAGAACGACTTGGCAGGAATGTAGCCACTGTGCATGATTGTTGGCAGCGGTGGTAAAGGAAAGGTACTGCCTCAAGAAGACAGGGTTCCGGCCGGCCACGTGGCACTACTGAGAGGGAAGACCGCCGTGTACGGCTTATGGTCGTCGTGGCGCATCGTACCGCGTCTGCGGTAGCAATTCGAGCTGCAGTTGCCACCAGTGACACAACGAACTGTTACAAATCGGTTACTTGAAGGACAGCTCCTAGCCAGACTCCTGTACCGTGCATTCCACTTAATCCAAATCACGGCCCTTTGCGACGTCAGTGGTGTCAAGCTAGAGCTCATTGGAGGACGGAGTGGAGATCTGTTGTGTTTTCTGATGAAAGCCGGTTCTGCCTGGGTGCCAGTGATGGCCGTGTGTTGGTTAGAAGGAGGCCAGGTGAGCGCCTGCAACCAACCTGTCTGCGGCCAGAGACACACTGGACCTACACCTGGAGTTATGGCCTGGGGATCAATTTCCTAAGACAGCAGGAGCACTCTCGTGGTTATCCCACGCACCCTGACGGCACAGTTGTACGTCGATCTGGTGATTCAACGTGTTGTACCAACAGAATAACGCTCGCCCGCATACCGCTGTTGTAACCCAACATGCTCTACAGAGTGTCGACATGTTGCCGTGGCCATCTAGATCACCAGATTTCTCACCAATCGAGCACGTATGGGACATAATTGGACGACAACTCCAGCGTCACCCCCAACTAGCATTAACCGTACCTGTATTGACCGACCAAGTGCAACAGGCATGGAACTCCATCCCACAAACTGACATCCAGCACCTGTACGACACAATGCATGAACGTTTGCGTGCTTGCATTCAACATTCTGGCGGTTACACCAGTTATTAATGTACCAGCATTTCACATTTAAAATGGCTCTTCTCGCGCTTACAATAAGCTGTGATCTTGAAACCTCAATCGATTAAATATGTTACCTATACAAATGTATTGCCGCCATTTCATTCCTCTACAACTATTTTTTCGTGGTGTTGGGATTTTTTTTCCGTCAGTGTATATGTACGTAATTAGACAAAGCATGATTGTGATGCACTTTCAAGCGGAAAAGAAATATTCACTGCCATTTTCTGTTTTTCTCTCTTTTAATTGTACACCGATGTGACATTCCATTGTGACCAACCACAGCCTAGAGAAATGAGCGCGCCTGGAGACCGAACAGTGGCGCAGGTGAAGTTAACAGAGCAGTCTATACACTGCTGGCCACCCAAAATGCAACACCAAGAAGGACACGAGGTAGCAAAGTCAGATTTACTGGACACATAACAGATACAAAGATGAAACGATTGAGCTTACAGGCCCGTGCGACTTGCGGAACACGCAGACATCAATAGTTCGTGTGACCCCCATGGCTGGGAATAACGGCCGCTACATGCCGCTGCATCAAACGAAAGAGGCTTTGGATGTGGGCTTGAGGTATGTCAGTCCAGTCCAGACTGCTTCCACACGTTGCTACAGTTCATCAGATGTAGCCGCGGGTGGTGCTTGCCGATCCACTCGGTTGCCGATCAGCGACCAGACGTGTTCGATGGGCAACATATCGGGAGAACAGGCGGGCCACGGCAGCAGTGACACCTGGTGGACCGTGAAGAATTGTTGCACGATGCGTGCAACGTGCGGACGCGCACTGTCCGTTTGAAACGTGGCCGCTGGAAGGTCCTGCAGGTAAGGGAGGACTACAGGCTCCAAAACGTCGGAGAAGTAGCGGTGGCTGTTGAATGTACCGGCGATGCGTACCAGAGGTGTGCGAGTGTCATATCCAATTGCGCCCCAAACCATAACGCCCGGCGACGGACCGGTATGGCGATGCATAATGCAGGCGTCATACAGTCTCTCTCCGCGGTGCCGCCACACGCGGATCCGACCATCGTGATGTTGCAGGCAGGAGCGGGATTCGTCGGAGAAGGCAATGTCGTGTCATTCCGTAGTTCAGGTGCGGCGTTCAACGGCCCACTGCCGCCGTGCTCGCCGGCGGTGTAACGTCAATGGTATTCGGATAAATGGGCGCCGTGCGACAAGTCCCCGCTGCTGCAGACGACGTCGAACGGTACATGCTGACACAGGTTGTTACGCAACACACCCTAATTCCTGCGCTAACGTTCGTGATGTAACGGTGCGAGCCGTCAATGCCCGCCTCACAACATGCCGGTCCTATCATTCCGTGGTGTGCCACGGCTGCGGCGATCACTCACGCCGGTCCGTCCGTCCCTCCTGCACCCACCGAAACCATAAGCGCCTCACTATGGCAGGATGTCGTCCCACACGGGCTCCGATGTCTCGGTACGATAAACCGCTGTCGCGATAAGCCACTATTCATCCTCTGTCGAACTCCGAAACGTGCTGGAATGACTGTCGTATTCTGCGACGAGGCATCAGGAAGCTTCCCACGCACAGGTCCGGCAGCACAACACACTTCCACTACTTACGCCCCGCCTTCTGTGCACCCTTCTTATAGTGCTTCCCGGTGGCGTGCCGGGCGCACATGATTTGCAGATGCCCTGAAAAGCTAATCGTTTGCATGTCCTCTCGCGGGAACGCATGCTGCGAATTTCAGGCCAATCAGATGCTCCCTTCTTGGTGCTGCATTTTGGGTAGCCAGCAGGGTATATGCAACATCAGGACCGGATTTCGGTTAGTAGAGTGTTCAGAGTCAGAATGAGAAAAGCTGCCGATATTTCAGAGTTCGATGGCATCGCCCCTCGGAACTACGATCTCTGAAACGGCGCGGCTTGTTCACGTGACGCTGTAGTGAGTATGTATCAAAATTGATGAACAGATGGCCAAACCACGAACCGCCGTCCGGCCGTATGTCGTCCGCAGCTCACTGATGCCAGAGGGTAACGCAGCCCAAGCGAAATGATAAAGAGTAAGAATCAAATATAAAATAAGTAATGCTTTGTATTATATCTATTTAAATATTTATTAACATATTTCATTAATTTCTAAAAACACAAAGATATACGCAGAAATATACAATAAACGTAGCTGAACTGGTTGTAAGTTATAAAATTTCTCTATATACAAATACAATGTTTGATGTTTTTGTTGCACCAAATGGAAAAATTCGTATTTTCAAATTTTGAAAGCTGCGAACACGTGACATGGCAACATATAATTGTCCGTGACTAAAAACGGGTTGTGGTAAATATATTCCAACTCTATCTAGAGTTTGTTCTTGGGACTTATTTGTCATAGCAAAAGTCAAACGAACGGGAAGCTGCCTTCTACGAAATAAAAAAGCAAGCGTAGTGTCAGAATGTGTTAAATCTATGCGTGGTAACAAAACCCTCTAACCCATAGCTTGGCCATTAATTACTTCTAAATCTAAACAATTGTGGTGTAGGTTTCGCACTATTAACCTTGTGCTATTTATTAAACCAGAAGAAATATTTAAATTTCGCAACAGGACTGCAATTGCACCCATTTTTAATTTGAGAACTGTGTGGGAGAATTCCACCATATTGTAAACTGTCTAGAAACTCTGTTGGGAATTGTATAACGTCATTGTCATTTTGATATATCAACGTATTGACGCTTCAATACTCAACAGCGTCTCCTGGAGGAAGAACTACAATTTTGTTAGTAATTTCATCACACTGCTCGTTCTTAGGCGCCAAAATGGCGAATTTGGAAAAAGTTACGTCATCGTCAATATGAGATATTATTACTACAATTTTTGGCAATGATATATCTTTTCCTGCTGTTAATCATGAGGGAATATCAATTCCATTTCCGTGATCTGCTGTACGAGGATATCGACCATCCCCAATTTGTAAAAGAAATTGGGCAAACTCCGTTTCATTTTGACTTGTACGCATATTTTTAAAAATTTTAAAGTGTTGAAATGTTGCCAAAGCGAACAATTTTTAATATATTGCTGGACAGTTGATTGGTGTGATCCATGTGGACCAACGGATAGAACTTGTCGAAAGTCACCTCCTAAAACCACAAGTTTTCCACCGAACAGTCTGTCATTTTGCATAATGTCTTGCAGAAGCTTGTGAACACATAAAAAGCATGTGCTGTTATATAGGTGCTTCATCCCATACTATGAGCTTAACATATCAAATAGTTAAAGCTTATTTTCTGTTCATTTTTAAAGTGGATACGAACAACTCATTCAAATTAAGAGGAAGTTTGAAACGACTGAACTGTTCGTCCACCTGGCAGCAGCATTGTAGGTATCCCAGTCCATGCAACGGATATAACGGAATATCATAGTCGCAGATAATTGAAAATTAAACACCGGTATACATAAGTTTTTCCGGTTTCTCCTGGACCATCAATAAAATACACATTATTTTTATTATAATTGCATTGCATGGCATTGATAACTTCATCAATAATGGCTCTTTGTTCAGAATTAGCGTTTCCGAAAAGAGAAAATATGATCATTGACTTGATGATCATGAACTCAAGTGAGGCCCGGTAGACCAATACCAGTGGAAGAGGAACCGTGTAACTTTAAAGCGCCACAGATCTCTAAATGCAAGTTTATAGGCTACGTTGTCTTCACTCGTATCATCTCTAAATGTCTGCCACAAATTAAGTGCATTTGTAGGATTTTGGAAGACGCAAATAAATGCAAATAGCTCCCTTCATTGGGATGGCATTTGAAAAAAAACATGCGTCCTCCAAGCACCGACACCACTCTGAATCATCCATCTACCCAGCAAGAACACAAGTGCTGGGAAACTGCTGGCCACCAGCTGGCAGTGATGGGTCACTGCTGGTTGAAATCTGCCGTTCACGGCCTGGTAGCTTTCTGTTGGTGGCAGCGCTATCAGTTGGCGAGCCATTGATGGCCCTGCAGCATCGACGTGAATTGTGGGCCTCCAAGCAAGTACCACTAGTGGCCCGTTGTGACAACCAATGCAACCCCAATAGCAGGGGAAGCAACGGGACTGCGTATGCGCAGAAGCAACACTTGTGTCTCTCATGGTACCAGTTAGTTGAAGACTACGCTATCGCTATCGTATTATTTTAGTGGATGTTAAGAAAAAAAAGCCATGTGTAGAGAGACGAATTAATTTCCTAATGAAATTCCACGTCGACGAAGATACCAGATTAAGCCATGAAATACTACATTACAGCCATGAAATACACCCATTCCATTCCCACGAAAAACAATTCATGGAAAGGAGTGGGTGAATAACAAGAAATAATTTGAAACCGCTTGAAACAAATGTCATGGAAAAACATTAAAAAAAAACGTTTGTTGGATAAAAAAAAAAAAAGAATTATACGCGTACAAAATTTATTAACTATTTGAAAAAAAAAAAAAAAAGCAGCGCTATGTGGATATAATGTACTCATCCATGGGTTGAATACAAAAGACTGGGAGGAATTCGCTTCTAAAAATAACGAGAAGTAAAATAAACTATCTTTCCTCTGTAAAAAAAATATAGCTTCGGACAACGGAAAGGAAAGATACAACGTTAAAAATGTAACAGAATGTGACATAAATCCGGGTAAATATATATTAATTCAACAATCGCCTTTCAGGACGACAAGGACAGTGCAAAACTTTGGAAAGCGACTTTAAGTATACACTCCTTGAAAATGAGTGAAGTTTCCTTAAGGTAAAAAAAAAAAAAAAACTATCTTTACCTTGAAAAAGTAAATTTATGAAACTGACTTTTATGAAAAATACCTCGCAATATTGTAAAATGAAAGAGAACCATTTGATTACCCATTCCGCAGGAAAGAGAAAGCTTCAAGCACACGCTCGTGTGTGGCAAATTAGTCCGGTCGGTAGAGAGCTCACCTCCCACGCATACCGCCCTGGTTCGTATCTACCCAGATCCAAACGGGTGTTTTCCCGGTCTGTTGAAGAAATATCCCAAGCGCCGTGCTGTAATTCAGAAGTTTCGTAAGGGTGAAAAAGTTGTAACTTTGTGAAACTGCCGTTATCTTTGAATTTCCTTTTATGGCTACTACTGAGAAATTGGCGGATAAGATTCGGCAAGCAATCAGTTACGTCACGTGGTTGCCGGCTGCCACTACCGGCAAACTAGCGGACAACATTAGGCTAGCCATCATTTATGACATGTCCTTGCAGGGCCGCTGACTTGTGGCAGCTACTGCCTGTGATGGATAACTGATGGCCCTGTTGTGGCATATGACAACTGATGGGGGATGCCAACTGTTGGCCTGAACTGATGGCCCTTCTGTTGGCCGCCCGGACATTTTATTGACGGTTCGGCAGCGGCAACATAGTGCTGGCCCAGCAAGACTTTTTTGCTGGGTAACAGTAAACTGCGATGCATTGCAGTTTCATTGAAAGTGAAATAAGTGATACCATTGTATGTTTTAATTTCAACAAACGTTTTTGCACCAACAACATGCAAAAGTAGCAATCTCAAATGGTAACGTTCCGAATCTTATGGACATACAATGTACATTCAACCAATAACTTTGGTATGTTGTTGTCGTTTTTTATATTTATTTTTACTCCAAACATAGTGTAAAGATAGATATATGGACTTGCAGTATTAGGGTTGTTATTAAGTTCTAATCTTCGACCATAATGGTTCTAACCAACCCATTAAAGAAGACATTTTCATTTCTGACCGTAACAAAGCTTCAGACGAACGATCGTTTGTAAACTAAATTTGTTATTGTTCGCGTAAGTGTACTGGTAGTCGAACAACAATGTGAGATTGTTGATGCATCTGAAAACTAAAAATTCTACACGATGCTTCAGTTGGACCCACATACCTGGTATTTAAAAACACGTTAATTTCATCGTAGTCCATCACATTTTCTTTAACAGTAGCCTGTATATTAGCACAATGGTGTCCTTAATTTGTGAATATATTTCACGCTTTGCGCACTTGAACATATTTCAATATTTATATGGGCTCCAAAGTATTTTAAAAGAAATCGATTGCATGGAACAATGTAACGATTATTGATCTCAACAATATTCCTCTTTATACTTTTAGAAATTGTTCGTCCATTATTTCTCCTCATGTAAATTGGTTAACCATTGACATTTTCCTTAGTTACTTCTGCATTCTCCATTTTCCACGCAAATGCAAGATGGATTTAAAGATCCACTGGGTCCATGTTCCATTTGACTTTTCACTATATTATAAAGGGCTGTGGCATTAATGGGATCCGGTATTTCGGCCGAAACAACTCTATGTCATCAATCTAACGAAATTTACATAGATCTTCAAGAGTAACTAACAAATGCATATGAGGCAAACCTCTTTTTTGAAAGTCAATAGTGTAAATATATGCCTTGATTTTGCAAATAATATTGTGTTTCATTTATCTAGCACAACAGTTCTTTTACCTTTGCGTTAAAGACACGTGCTATAATTTCCGGTCTATTATTTGAAGTCTCGTATCGCTGAATGCTTCGTTTTATCTCTGGCCAATTAATATTGCATGTGAAAGATATAAACAAATCTGGTTTTTCAAATCTCCTCACTATTGCCATGGCATCTTGGTAATTCTGCATCATGTTTCTAAGACTACCAACAAAAGTAGATGGCAATATTACCATTCTACAAAGCATTCAATTTTCTTATTGTGCCTTGGATTGCAAAGCATCAGCAAGACCTACACATGCATCAACTCGCAATTTTTTCTGTTTGAATCGAATAAATTTCAAACGGTCCCTTTCGATATTACAATAATAAACAAATAATTGCTGAATTAACTTGCCTTCATTAGGTAAGGGATTAAAATTGCCTCGGGAAAATGACCTCTTATCGCAATCCGGAAGCAAACATATTCACGCAGGGTTATTGTCCGTCTCATGGCAGTTTTTCTGGAACCAGAAGCAATCATATCTTTAGGCAACCCACTCTCACCGCAAGGCCAAATTAAGTGCATGTTGTCATAGTCAATGTTTTGTATAACCCATGCTTTGGATATACGGATATGTGTCGATGAGATGAGGGAGCATCATCTGCTGATTCAAATACTGCTTCTATCATCATCTGCCGATTCAAATACTGCTTCTATCATCATCTGCCGATTCAAATACTGCTTCTATCATCATCTGCCGATTCAAATACTGCTTCTATCTCTGAGACAGTCGAGTCATTGTAGCGACGAACACCTTCCGATTGTTCATGGTAAAACCCCATGACAAAATTTAGTACAGATTGCTGTTTGTTTTGCTTGTTGAGCAGATCCTGCTTGAATTTGTATGAACGTGAATAAGGGTTGTTTTCGAGTAAAAAGATGTGTAACTCTTCTAAGATGTCGTTTCTCAACCCTGCATTACCGCGTCCGGTCTAATCTAATTTTATTAGCTTCCGTAAAATCTAATATATATATATACAGTTGTCCCTAAGCAGGTGTTCTCTTAGACCGGATATATAGAGCTAATATTGTGGTAAGTGTCACCTAAGATTTTGAAGCAGTACGGACCATATCCAGGGGGCAGTTTAATATTTGCACCGAAGAAGACGAATGAAAGAGCATTATAATATGATCGGATATGATACCTGATTTTTTTTATTTTGTACAGTTGGCTACATATAATTTTTTTTATAAAATTTAGCATTTTGCTTTCCGGTAAAATTATCTTTCCATTGGAACAGCAAAGACTGAAGTGACCAGTGGATGTTTTTTCACATTTAAAATACAACTCTGAACAATGACAACATTTCAGTGACATAGAACCAATACTGAAAGGTTCAACGTAAACAATGTTTCGATACAGCAAATCTGTATTCCATCTTAAAAGGTTTTCTTTCTTTCTTTCTTCCATGTAAAATGCTTTTCTTCAGTTCCTTTCCTCGACGTCCTGTAAGAGATTTTCTGTGACAGAAAAACAATAAATGCAATAATTCATTGCTAGCATCATATATAGTGGGATTATCAAAATCGTGCATTCGATGTACGAATATATTAGGGGTATGCAAAAGTTTCCGCCATTTTAAGGAGAAAAGTGACAGGAACAATCAAGAAACCAGAACATACACTATCAACCAACAAGTAATTGGACACCCCTGCAGTCGACGATATCTGCGGTCATGATACATGTCACGGCCGCCGCCATTAAATATCGTGTGGGAAACAACACCGCAACCAGTCGCATGCAAGATGTCACGCAGTTCGGAGCTCTGATTTCAAGAAAGGTTTAATCGTCGGGTATCACAGAAATGGCCTATCCAAACGTGACATATCCAGCGAGTTGAAGTACCCAAAATCGACAGTGGCCTACGTGATTGGCAAGTGCAAAATGAGAGGTGACTGTCGGAATGTCCCCTACCCGGCAGACGCACAAAACTGGGAGTTAGAGGCCGACGGGTGCTGGCCAGAGAAATTCGGAAGAACCGCACCAAATCGATAGGCCACATCCTCGAATAGTTTCAACAGGTATCCGGGAGTGTTTTTTCGATGAATACCATCCATAAGGAAGCCCATCTGCTCGGTTATCATGGATGTGCTGCAGCCCACAAGCCTTTGTCCAATAGCGCTGCTCACCAAGTCCAATAGCGCTGCTCAGCTAACGTGGTGCAAAGAACGTCGACAGTGGAACGTTGAACAGTGGAAACAGGTTCTCTGAAGCGACGAATCAAGGTTCACCCTCTACCGTTCGGATGGCAGGGTCTGGGTTTGGAATCTGCCTGGAGAACGCCTCCTGCCGGAATGTATTGTGCCAACTGTGAAGTTCGGCGGCGGTGGAATTATACTATGGGGTGTTTCTTCTGGTATGGCACTGGACCCTTGGTCGCAATTCCTGGTAGACTCAACACAGAGACCTACTGCACCATTTTGGATGATCATGCGCTTCCTACGTTGTGGCAGTTTTACGGGGTGGACCCATGTTACTTTCAGGATGACAGTGCCACCTATCATGTTGCGAAGTCCACCATGGCTTGGTATGGTGACAATGGGGTTAATCGAATGGACTGGCCTGCGCAGAGCTCGGACCTTAACCCTATCGAGCACCTATGGGACGAGTTGGAGCGTCAACTTAAGGGGTGCACCTCTGTCCGAAATCGCTGAAGGAACTGACCTGTCTTCTCCAAGCAGAGTGGAAAAAAATACCGCTAGCCGTCGTACAACGCCTGGTTGAGAGTATGCCCCGGAAGGTCGCAGTTGTAATGGCAGATCGTGGAGGCTCCACCAACTATTGAAGGTGAATAAACTTAGTTTTCCTTTACTATCACAGGTGTCCAATTACTTGTTGGTAGATAGTGTAGCATTTCAATAGGCACAGTGCATTACTAGACTTTATCTACCGCCATGCTTGGCTTCATGTACGAAGCGACAGCACGGGTCGCCGGACAGAGACCCCTACAACGTCCGCTAGCAAAGGCGGCGGAAACTTTTGCATATCCCTAATACACTGCTGGCCCCCAAAATGCAACACCAAGAAGGACACGAGATAGCTAAGCCAGATTAACTGGTCACTTAACAGATACAAAGATGAAACTATTGAGCTTACAGGCCCGTGCGACTTGCGGAACACGAAGACATCAATAATTCGTGTGGTCCCATGGCTGGTAACAACGGCCGCTACACGCCGCGGCATCGAACGAAAGAGACTTTGGTTGTGGGCTTGGGGTATTTTGGGCCCAGACTGCTTCCACACGTTGCCACAGTTCATCAGGCGTAGCCGCGAGTGGTGCTTGCCGAGCCACTCTGTTGCCGATCAGCGACCAGACGTGTTCGATGGGCGACATATCGGGAGAACAGGCTGGCCACGGCAGCAGTGACAGCTGGTGGGTCGTGAAGAATTGTTGCACGATGCGTGCCACGTGCGGGCGCGCATTGCCCCGTTGAAATGTGGCCACTGGCTAGTCCTGCAGGTTAGGAAGGACTACAGGCTCCGTAACGTCGGAGATGTAGCGATGGCTGTTGAGTGTAACGGCAATGCGTACCAGAGGGGTGTGGGTGCTATATCCAATTGCGCCCCAAACCATAACGCCAGGCGACGGACCAATATGGCAATGCATAATGCAGGCGTCATACAGTCTCTCGCCGCGGTGCCGCCACACGCGGATCCGACCATCGTTGTGTTGCAGGCAGAAGCGGGATTCGTCGGAGAAGACAATATCTTGCCATTCCGTAGTCCACGTGCAGCGTTCAACGGCCCACTGCCGCCGCACTCGCCGGTGGTGTAACATCAGTGACAATAGGCGTCGTGCGAAAAGTCCCCGCTCCTGCAGACGACGTCGAACGGCACGTGCTGACACAGGTTGTTGCGCAACACACCCTAATTCCTGCGCTAACGTTCGTGATGTGGCGGTGCGAGCCGTCAATGCCCGCCGCACAACATGCCGGTCCTCTCGTTCGGTGGTGTTGCGCGGCTGCGGCAATCGCTCCGACAGTTCCTCCTGCACCCGCCGAGTCCATACTCGCCTCACTGTGGCTGGTTATCGTCCCACACGGGCGCCGATATCTCGGTACGATAAACCGCTGTCGCGATAAGCCACTATTCATCCTCGGTCGAACTCCGAAACGTGCTGTAATGACTGCCGTATTCTGCGACGAGGCATCAGGAAACTTCTCACGCACAGGTCCGGCTGCACAACACACTTCCACTACTTAAACCCCGCCTTCTGGGCACCCCGCTTATAGTGCTTCTCGGTGGCCTGCCGGGCGCACATGATTTGCCCTGCAATTCCAATCGTTTGCATGTCCTCTCGCGGGCGAGGCATGCTACGAATTTCAGGCCAATCGGATGCTTCCTTCTTGGTGTTGCATTTTGGGTGGCCAGCAGTATATACGTTATGGTGAAACACAAGTTAATTTAACATGTCCTGCATATTCTCCATCAAGTAACATTAAACGTTTATAATCGTCAGCCAACCGAATCGGCAGTCTATAAGATGGATCTCCAATAATAAAACGGGGGAATAAATCCCAATTACTTATTCTGTCAACAACTTGCACACGGATTTGTTGATTCTCTTTAGTGTTGATAAGACAAAAATGAAATTGAACGAAATAAACAATTACCATCAAGAGAAATTCGAAACCTAAATTTACAGTTTTGTACTGACATTTTTCACATAACATACACCTGCTGTTTTGGAATTCGAGACAGACTTGTCCGAGATTGAGCGACTCGTGTTCGTGCGTCGTTCGTGACAGATCGAAGTGTGACGTCTCAGCATAGCGCTGGTTCATCTTTCCAATTATATGCAACACGTTGTCGAAGTGTGACGTCACAACATGGAACTAAACTAAAGTCAGCTAACATGTTAACGTGTTTATGCCCAGTCGCCATGTTGTGACGTCACGAATTCGACGACGTATAAGTTACATGAACTGGAAGCATATGCTCCCAAAAGAGTGTGGAAAGGGAAAAACATTAAAACTTTTGAGGGCAAATAAAAATTAGACGAAATTAAATATCGCCACTTTAGATTTTTATGCACATCTACATAGCCAATTTAAAAAAAAAAAATCATCAAAATTGGTCCGGTAGAAGTCCATAACTCAAGGCGGAAAGAAACAGCTTAGCCTTTTCTAATATATTAAGATGTACTACATACAGTAGTACATATATATTTAAAAACATTAAATTTAATGAAGAATTCAACTAAATATTTATGCATTCCCAATGACACGGCACTATCACTAATCTGGCACCCTCTGTGCAAGGAATAGTCCAATTAGCATTATCCTAGTGTAAACTCTCCACAAAGGTGGAAAATTGTGGATAATGATTCGACGGAAGAAATCACAGATAATTCAACTGCTCAGTGTGCAGATTTTCTTCTCATGAGACCACTGCATCCTCCTTTTTGCATTAATTGCAAGTGATATGGCAATAGTAGTCTTCCATAAATGTTAAGTATTAAATTCCCGTCAAACCGTTTTGCTAAATACAGAAACACTTTTCTGCAGATATATTTGCTGAAGTTGTTTTATGTGTTCAAGATACCATCGATTTCATTTCCCGGAGGTCTCATTTAAACACATGCAGAGAGACTAATTAATTTCCTAACGAAATGCCTCATCGACGAAGATTACAATCTGAGGACTGCTGTTAATAGAAATAGCAATACCAAGAAGACTTAATAGAAAGCGCCACGAATGGCCCGCAGAAAGAAACAAGCAATTACAATGAAATTTATGGGAGGGATTAGTTATGGTACAAGCTGCAAACAATTACAGGCTGGTTCACGATGAAAACGGCCAAAAAAAAAAAAAACACTAGCAATAAGTAAATCCACCATGGGCTGTGACATCAGACCCCAGACGCCGTGGAATCGAATGAAACAGTTTGGATGGTAGTCTGCGGTATTACATTCCATTCTGCTTCTACACGTATGCAGAATTCGTTGGTTATGACAGGCGACGAGGCCATGGGAGCCAGTCGTTTGCGCGATGACACCCCAGAAGTTTTCTATAGGAGACAAATCTGGCAAGCGAGCAGGCCAGAGCAGACGAGCGACTTGGTGCGTAGTGAGAAAGTCTTCGACAATACCATCAACATGGGGTCGGGCATTGTCTTGTTGGAAGACCTCCCGGGATCGCCTGAAGGAATGGTAGAAGTCCAGCTTTCAACACTTCCGTTCTGTAGCGTTGGCTGTTCAATGTGCCTGCGATGCGTAGTAAGAAAGTGCGTGAATGAAATGCAATAGCACCCCAGACCATCACACTCGGCGTGCGACAGGTATGCCGTTCACCACGGTATTTGCGAACAAAGATTCGCCCGTCGTGATGCCTTAGATTGAATCTGGACTCATCCGAAAACACAATATGATTCCATTCAGCCCAACATTCGACACTCGCGGCCCCACTGCAATCGCAAGCGCCTATGGTTCAGAGTCAAGGTAAGTCGCAGTAATGGACTGCGAGCAACGAGGCCTTTACAGCGATCGGTGACGAACAGTGATTGCAGATATCGGACGGTGTACCATCCTCCATTGCTGCGCCAGTGTAGTGCGCGACATCACTGCCATACGGTGCAAGTGCCCGTCTTCCTGACCCAGCACGACGATGCACATAACCTTCGGCTGTTCATTGACGCCATGTACTCATAACGGTAGTTGCATTACGCTTAACATGTACAGAAATATCACGGTATGATAAAACACCTGAGTTCAACGTTTCTACCACTTTCAAACTCCGTCAAATGTTCGTCACGTTTACTGCGTACGGTTCAGTTAAACGACAACAAATGTAAAAACCTGTTCTTTAAGCTTTCTTTGGTACCACATTGTGTTTTCTTTTTGATTGGGGGTTTAACGACACCCGTAAGCTACTCAATGGGCTATAAGCAGTCGCCCGTCCCTAATTTAGGGTCACTGCTTCCAAGGAAGGAAACCAGTGCCGTAAGACAAATATCCATGCCTCCACCTGAATTCGAACCCCGACCCATCTCGGACGAATGATCATAAGCTATGCCGTTCTTTGTTTTAACACTCAAATCGAGAGCTTTGATATTGAACGTTGTGGCAACATGTTACCTCAGAAGACACTCTGGTCGACTTTCTGGGGGTCTAACTCGTTAGTATGCTTTAACAGCCTCGTTATGACTGATAGCCTATCAATGAGAGGAGAAAATTGTAGATCGAATTTAGGGGGATTGGTTAGCTTGGAAAGTGCCATACATTTCACTGCGCCACCGGGGGTTGCCGTGGTCTAAGCACTCTTCTGGTCATTAGTCAGAAATGTCTTGTTTTGTATCCCACCGAGGTATGGATCTTGCGTTTGATACACTGCACTGGCTCTTTTAGCTGGAACCAGTGACCCTTAATTAGGAAAGGGAGATTGCGTAGTCCAACGTGTTGCTGCCTACGGTGGTAGTCACCCCCACCCCAGATACATATCACAGCCGGTTCTGGATAGGAAAATACTTCAATGATGTAGTTATAAACATGTTTGCTATGTGCTAACCAGCTGGAAATGTAAACTGCTATTATTTGATTTCGATTACGGTAGATTAATAAAAATACCAAAGAAATTGTAAAGTCATCATAAAATAGTGTTATATTAAAAGAGTGTGATGATTAAAAAGCATTGACCAATGTAAATGGGACAGTCACATTTTAGCGGCGATTGATAAGCTTACGGGGTCAAAATAGTTTTCCCTCTTTGATTTGGGGGTCGAACGACCACCGTGAGCACTTCTGTTGGCGATAATGAGTCTCCCGTCCCTAATTTAGGGTTCACTAAATTCAGGCAAGGAGAACCAATACCGTAAAGGCAACATGCATGCCCCACCGGGATTCGAACCCGGATTCGTCTTGGGTGAATGATCAGGAACAATCGCTTAGACCACTGCGCCATCGGGGGCAAAGCAAAATTTCCTTCCTTTCTTAGTGGCCAATAGTTCACATTCCTACGGGAGGTTGAGCTCCGTACTCATGAGATTGCCATAAAGTCGAATTAACAGAAATCCTTGTAAGAATAAGACCAGGATCTCCTTGCTAAATGACGTCACTAAGAGATAATAAGGGTCGTACTGTGCCATTTAATAATCTAGGCGTGGCGAGTTTTACTAGAATGTTTGGGGTACTAGGAGAAATGTTCATTTCTAGTACAGCAATACGATACAGAGCTGGCACTTACTGCAGATTGAAAGGGAGTAGAGAGAATCGCAAAGTGCCAGATATGGCTGCTGCTTTATTCCAGAGTTCCAAGATGTCTTTGTGCAAGATTTAGATTCACTACACCTATTCTAGTATTGGACGAGCTTGTAATTTATGTAACGCGTTAAGCAAAAAACCTCTAGAATAACGAAGTGAAGTCCGCTTGACTTGCTTTCAACTGTGGAGTATATGCGACCACTTCTTTCGAGAAGGGTTATGCCCGCACATCAACGGTCTACAAGCTGACGTCTCTCCTAATTTGAGGAACAATGGTTCCTGGGAACGAAGCGAGCCACTGCAGTAAGAAAAAGCACACTGTCTATCCCTCACACTGGATTCGAACCGAAACTCATCTTGGGAGAATGAGTACCACTCAAAAATTAGACTACTCCAAGAAGTGTTGGAAGTACCGTTTAGACACAGAAGAATAAAGTGTTAGCTCAGAAAGATTTTAACGGCTGCTTGTTAAAGAATTGCCGAACGCAGAAATAATGAAAATAAAAAGTTTTCATTTGCAGCTCAACTCCTGAAAGTTCGAAGCCTTCATAAACTCCAGGGTTTTCGCACATCCCAACTCACTCCATACAAACTGTTTTAGTATCTCAGATCAGAGTAGAAACGAAAGCCGTAGAGCACCAATTGTGGTTTTGCCCTTGTTTTAGAACATAAGGTACATAAAACTAGTTTTCTTAAAAAAAAAAGTTTATATTTTATTCCAGTTTGGTTGGCTAGTGTCAAATGAAGCAAGGGCCTCAAATGGCGCTAAGTCCAACATTTTAGAAGTTCGGAAAATAAGACAAGCTGCGTAAAAGCCTGATAAAACAGCAAGAGCACAATTTTAAAGTTTAATTGCAGATATAGTCCAATGTCTACGTTCACATACACACGGGGTGCACTTCAGTCTCCAGAGTATCGTCATGGCAACGCCTTTCGCATGATACAACCTCTTGTCTCGCCCTGTCATGCTCTATGATAAAGCGTTAAAACTCCTGCCCAGAATTTACTAGATAGAGGTGGTGCTAGACTCTAGGCCATATGACGACACTCTTGGGCCACCAAGTAACACATTTCCGCCTTACGGGTTACCACACTCAACAAACATGCAGGTAAACCTGGTACACCAAACTCCGGAAAAGAAAAAAACTAGATAAAAGAAAACAAAAACCTGAGTGATGGGACAAGAACAGTGCCCTTCACCTACGATTGCAATGGTTATGATACTGCTTAGGACATTAGAATATAGAACTCAGAAATATTTAATTCATTAATGGGTGTGACATTCAGAAGGTTGGTACGAAAATACAAAATCGGAAAATTAATCACATGAGTTGGGAAACACTCATATTGGCGAACAGGTGACTCATGACTGTAAACGTCATTGTGACAAGTTGAGCGGCCGCAAGGTGCTAATGTCCAAATAACAGGTGGATCAGTTATCCCCATGCGGGGAAAGCAAGCGAAGACCTCCCAATTTTCGTTAAAGTCTACAAAACATCGTACAAATGACATCACGCTAATCTATGTATTGTCTTCTCAAAGCGACAACCCTCCAAATCCAGTCCTGAGCAGAACCAGAAATTCCCTTGCGTAAACATTAAGTTTGATTTTACAAGACCAAGATATCTTAAAAATCACTTTGCAAAGAACTTAGTTTCAAAAAATTTGTCATTTATTTTTACAATTTAGAACATTATAGAAATTCGTTTAAGAAACATGCACAATTAGTCGCGTTATATTTGTCAGGTTTACAGAGATATGTATGTTAAACAACCTTATGTAAGTGTTTTCATCTATGTTGCAATCCAACAGGTATTAATCTTTACAACTGGACAGTACATTATCTACGCTCTATCCGGAGTTTCACTTCCACTGTTGATAAGACGTTTAAGCCCAGTAAAAAGTACCAGATGCATCTGCAAAAAATAATTTTTAGAAGCTACATCAAAAACTTCCACAAATTAAGGCACATTTATAAAGATTTTAAATCCAGTACAAACATTTGTCACATCAGAAATAAATGCAACTATGCAGTAGCGTGCCCAATGGAGACAGGAGTGTTAAGCCCCTCCGCCCCCCCCCAAATAAAAATGTTGATCTCAAAATTTCAAAAACACGAATTTGAAAGGCAGTTTTAATATGAGAATTTTCAAGTCTCATGGCTACAATTGAACGAGTTTTCTCCCTGAAGACGTTGCGGCAGTGAGCCAAGGACCAGGGTTCCTTTTGCAGCGAAAAGCAATAATTGGTATACTGAAAGTTTTGTAGACCAAACAATGCCAAATTTAGTTCCGTGACTTATTTCAGATTACTCTAAAGCCCGCTGAAAAGCAGAGAGTTTTTATTAATATATTAAGAATCATATCAAAATAAGACACAGAAGACCAATTTATAATTTAGACATTCATGAAAAATATTTCTCCCACAGATCAGTCGTATCAGGATTCCAGTCACCGTTTCCAACAAACCCTTTAATGTGACACTGTCTTCAAGATATTTGTGGTTTTAAAACTTGATCTGAATTTTATGTAGGAGACTTTAATGGCTAACAAGAACTACTGGAACTGGTACAATAGGATCGCCCGTAAAGAAAAGGAGCACTGGACAAAAGATGCATTAAGTGTTTAAATTTGTGCTGCAGTGAGTGTTACTCCAGTATAAGCATTGTTCCACATTCTAGGTAACATCCCAATGATAAAAACTAACGCTTACATTCTCTAGTTAAGGTCGACATACGCAGTAGGAATGTTGAAATGATCGACGACCGGTTCTCAAACGAGTATACTGGGATGAAAATTGGGATGAACTGGATCACACAGGATATTGAGCAAGGGAGGCAAGTTTCAAGTAAAATTGAACTGACACCTGCATACTACGCAAATCAAACGATTGTTCGTTGGCGGCAGCGTAGAGACAATTTAACGTGTTCGCAAATCTCCCGTACAAAGAAAATTCTTGATGAATGGCGTCCAAGGCCGAAGAACTGGTCGACGCTCACACCTATGTACTACACAATCATTTCTCAGTTTAGACCTTATCAGCGAATGAGAAATTCAAAGTCCTGTCTGCACTTTCAAACTGCCGAAAGTATCTTAAGAATCTACATTGCCCTCTGACAGGAGTTTTTAGCCATCGAACGTGCGCACGGTTGGACCAAGAAACCTGGTCTCCGGCAAAATTTGTATGGCTGTAGGGTCCAAATTCAGCTCCGTGTCAAGATGTCCCCGCCTCCAACAGAAATGGACGCACCCTGTGGTTGGGCTAAAGAACGAAACCACTGCTGTTAGCAGTTTTACAGAACTGATCAACTACAGAGAGCAACTATCTCTCGACGAAATGCACGCTTGATGACTAGTAGAATTGTGTGTCATAATGTAAACTGTGGCCGAAACCGCAGCAGTAGGAGTTTGAAGTGGACAATTGATGCGAAGAATGAACAATGTGACTGATAAAATTCACCCCTGAGGGACGCCCTGTTTATGTGAGAAGTGCAGAGATCGTGGTTCCCATGCGCACCTGGAACACCCGATTACAGAGGAAACCTGCAATAAATATAGGAAGATCTCCCGGAAAACTACCTGCGTGAATGTCACCTAGAATACCGTGCCGCTATGCTCAGTCTTAAGTTCTTAATATCGAGAAACAAATCAGCTGCTGCCTTCGCATAAACGCCTCACGCACAGATGTGTCAACGCGCAGCAGATTTTGTCACGACAAATCTGTACAAAGCAGCTAATGAAAGCAAGGTATTACAGTAGTTCTAGGAATGGTCAATTTTGGCACAATACAAAAAGTTACAGTAAAGAAACATGCACAACACTTTATCATGATTAGCACGAGTTTAGCAGATGCAGATTTACATCAATACTACACTGGTGTGCGAAAATTAAGGACGAAGGAGAAGTTAGCATAACAGCGGAACGAGCAGGTAGAACGGAACGAAAGACCACTCAGGAGATAGACTAGGGTCCGGTACGGTAGGGCATGCGCATATATGCAGCATGACGTAGGGGGAAGTCGGAAGGGTATAAAGCACACGGGCGGTGTACGCTCAGCAATTCGGTGAAAGTTATTGTACGGTGTACATCGGTTTGAACGACGTAGAGTTGCTGCCACCGTATGATATGGCCAACAGGCAATCCAGTACACGACATCTGGATTACTTTGCCGGAGGTCGCTAGTGTGGCAGAGGAGTTTGCGATCGCTCACAGCATCGTTTCACGTGCTGGGAGAGCATTTTAAACGCCAGGAACAGCTGTCAGAGAGTTTAGCAGTGCTCGAGCAACCACTGCGGACAACCGGTATATTGTTCTACAGTCTAGAAGAGACAGATGGCAGACAGCGGGGGAATCGCAAGGCACTTGCAACACACAGACAACTGGACGTCCGTTATCGCGTTTTACCGCTGCCAGGAGGCTGCAGAAAGGTGGTTTATTTGCACGACAAATAGTCATTATCATCATAGTTTCCTTTTCTTACGCAAGAATGGCATAGGTGTAAGGTATCGTATTTTAACACTTAAAGAGGAAACTCTGTTCAATGTGTAAACCTGTCACGGTGTATGTTTCGTTCCACTTAAATAGACCAACCCTGCTGAGCCAGATTTGTTATGTGGGCTCTAACACATGTAACTTGGGGCGCCGCATTTACATACATCAATATAATCTTATGATGCATTCCGGTGGTAAATCTGTCGAGACTACTGTATATGGAATGGATCCCACAAGTTGATAGCAACATTTATCTGCAAGCAAAGCTGTCTGGTAGACTAACTGATTTCTTATCAAGCATGTGACTAGGGTAACCAAAAGTCAAACTGTTTAATCCTAACTAACTTTTGCTCCCGGAGATCCTTGTGCAGGGCCTGATTTTTGCACGTGCACGGGACCTCAAATTTTGGTGGGCCTCCAAACTACTTCAAAAAACATATTTTTAAGTTTCTTCATGCCAAATTAATGAAAAAGAGACTGCTTTGGGACAATATTGCAACGAGTCAACAAAGTGAGCACTTCCTTTCAATCTTCAATGGGGAACCTGCCGTTAGTTTTACCATTATACGAGTCAAATATTGACTTCATCCTGAATTTAGTCAGAAAAAAATTTCGAACTGTTCGAGAAAGAATCAGACCAGCTGTCAGGGAGAGAAATTTATTATGAATCCTCAAGAAGGAAATACCCAAGAACAGACTTTTAGATGATTCATCAATTCCAGACATTTTTAATGATAGAGATTCCTTCATCACTCAAACTTTTTAGGTAATGTGACAACCTTGTTTAACAATTGCAAACCGGAAAGTTATGAGGAATCGGACTCTAGATTTGGATGTCTACAAGAAAGACCTAAGCTATGTAATCAGCTGAATTGCTGCAAAAGCAGTACTCAAATGACTTTTGCTGAAGAGTTCTATATAATTCAAGACTACACACTTGTGATGTTCATTTAGAATAAATTATCAACTTTTTTCACAATTAAATGTTTTATTAACATCGACTATAGTTTCGCAGAGCGTCTGGCTCGGCATCATCAGGACGAATGGAGCGTAAACATTCAAATCACAAGTGTGTAGTCTTGAATTATTTATAAAACTCTTCAGCAAAGTCATTTGAGTACTGCTTTTGCAACAATTCAGCTGATTACATAGCTTAGGTCTTTCTTGTAGACAAATCTAAATCTAGAGTCCAATTCCTCATAACTTTACAACGATCAGTTCATGTTATCCTTACAACGATCAGTTCATGTTATCCTTCGATGTGAAATCGATGTTCACAAGTATTCCACTAAATGGAGCCCTCGAATCTTTGAAAGCAAGTCTCATTGAACATCATTTCAGCCAACCGGAAGTTGAAGAAATTTTGAGATTAGTGGAAATTTGTATCAAACAAAACAGTTTCGTATTTCGTGGAAGATTTTTTCAACAGACGGAAGGCCTTGCAATGGGTAGCCCACTGTCGCCTGTTTTATGCGAAGTCTACATGCGTCACTTCGAGGACAAACTCTTTCAGCTCGTTACATTCGACCTGTGGATTCGATATGTAGATGATACCTTTGTCCTCTGGAAAGGCAGGAATTCCGAACTACCTAAATTAGTTGAACTTATCAATTCAATTGATCCTCATATACAGTTCACATGTGAGACTGAAAATAATGGCTGCTTACCATTCCTAGATGTCCAAGTGTCACGCTCTGAAGGATCCTTCAGTACCACAGTTTATCTAAAGCCATTTGCTGTTTCCTTACCTCCACATGCAAAATCAAATCACCCATGGAAACAAAAAATGTCTGCTTTCTACACATACGCATATCGTGCAGTACATATATGCTCAACTGAGGATTCCTTACAGAAAGAGCTTGATTTTTCTTAAACGAACTGCAGTACAGAGGATATTGCCCTTCCGTGATAGAAAAAGCGGTCCAAAAATTTAGGAAACCGAAGCCCGTCTGCTCGCTCACGCCAGTAGACCTCCCAGTACGAACGAATTGGGCGGTTATCCCATTTGCTCCTCAGATTTGCTTCAGAATTTCAAAAATTCTCAAAAGTTTTAATTTCAAAGTGATTTTCAAACCCATAAACAAGATGAAGTTTTACGGATCAAAAGACTACGTCCAAGACAAATTCCTGGGGAATTTATCAGATACCTTGTGAATGTGGACTTTCATGTATAGGACAGACCCGCAGGGCTTTAAGTTTCCCTGTGAAGGAACACAAGACTTACGTACGGAACTGAACTGAAGAAGTCATCAATAGCCCAACATTGTCACGAAAATAACCATAAATTTTTGTTTGGAAACGCTATTCTTATTGATAAACCTGATTCGACTAACAAGCTTAATGTATTAGAAGCTTTCCACATATACCGGAATTCTTCACGACTTGTCAATGACATGACGTCTACGCCATTTCTTTCAAGCGCGTGGAAACAACTCACCAAAAACCGTGACCGTCAGAACTCTGATGATGTCACAATGATTTGAATGTTTACGCTCCATTCGTCCTGATGATGCAGAGCCAGACGCTCTGCGAAACTATAGTCGATGTTAATAAAGCATTAAATTGTGAAAAAACGTTGATAATTTATTCTAAATTCTTTGCTGAAGAGTTCCTTCAGTTTCGAATCCTGACGAAACAATTCATTCACCGAGAGCACAGATCCTCACTTGCCTCGGGAAATTAAGGGACTTTAGTTCATATTTTTTTCCCCATTGTTGACGCATGGCTCAGGATGTTTTTACCAATACCAATTTCCAACTGTTCAAACGAACGCTCCTTTGCGGTTCTGAAGAGAACAAGGCATTAAAGTTTAAAAGAGTCAATTGATGCTCTTCATATACTGTCCATTAAAAGTGATATAACAGCAGATTTAAGTTTTGACGATATAATTGATTTTGAAGCCACAAAAGGTTAAAAAAGCCATTTTTTAATGTCCTACTGCCAATTCAACAGTTAAAAATTAACAAGTATTTTTTAAATGTTTATTCATACATTTTTAATGGTTTGTTTAAAAGTGGAGTGATTTATCACACACCTGTAAATAACATGTAGGTATGGTTTGTTTTTCCTTGAGATCTTGTTTCACGGGTGAAGCCTATATTCCGAACAATAAGATATAGATGAAAAGCATTTCAACAAAACATTTAGAATTTACTAAAAATGTTTATTAGTTTTGCGAGAACAAGATTTGTGAATCAATATTCATAATTATGTAGGGTTTATTTTCACATACATGAAAATACGGAAAAAGTTCAAATGACACTACTTTTTTTTAAAGGCTTAATAATTCACATGGACTGTTGCAATTATTTATCCCCCAATGTGTTTTGTCAGCTGCAACATTTTGTGAGGGATTACTTACAGCTTAAACTACCATCGATTCATCATTTCCATTAAATTTATGGTAGACTATAGGTTAAGTTATATCTCTGGGAGGATGGTTATTTGTTTTGTAAATACTATAAAACAAAAAAAAAAAGAATTCCAGAGTAATTAATGTTACAGCTGTAAGATCTGCGGATGCGGGGTAGTACAAGTGGTGTGAATGCTCGTCTATTACCAGCCACATTGGCTACAAAGTTGACTAGCATGTGGGATGTATTTTAATGCTTTACTACTAGAGACATTGCTTGCGAAAAACATTTACAAGCAAATGTTCTTTTCAACTGTTGGGTGAAAATTTTAATCGAGAGGACCCAGACATAGTATTGCACAGGGCCTCCGCTGACCTAAATCGGGCCCTGCCTGTGTGAAAGAGTAAATGCAAGATTAATAAAAACCAGATGATTTTTGCGACATTGGATGAGAAGTAAAAGGTATAAGCGTGGCAGAAAACGTTGGTTTACGGTAAACAGAAAAATGATAAGGAGTTGTCAGAAAGATTACGAAAAAGGCAAAAATAGAGAAAAGGCAACATGCCTAAATTCTGGAACTCGGCATAGAACTTTATAGCCATTTGTCTTACCTGTTAGTTTTTTCTACTAAAGTTTCTTAAGTGGTTTATTCCCTCGATAACTTCTTTTAGCCCCTTGCGTAGGACATCTCGCAGTAACTGTTCTAGTTGTTCCGGTCTCGACTGTTCCTGTAAGTCCTTCTGAAGAGACTTCAAGATATCTTCTATCTTTTGAAGTTTTTCATTTATATTAGGGTTCTGCTTTTCCTTGTTCTTAAGGATAAAATTCTGTAACAGAAAAAGTTAGATAGTTAAGTACCTATAAAGAAATAATCGCAAGTAGAAATATTCTGCATCATATAATTTCATTTTCAAACTGGGTCGAAGTTTACTTGGGCAAATGCCTCAGCTGAGCAAGGGGCGCCAAGGGCACTGGTTTAAATACTGTAGTAACACAAACAATATCTAAACACAAAAACAGACTAGATTACCTACGAAACTAATTATACAAAACAAAAACACCGGTACAACGAAGAGACAAGGAAGCCACATCAGAATGATCGTTTAAAAGGCAAATCAGGGTTTAAAAGTCTTCTAGTAGACTGCGTTATGGCAATCCTACAAGAACACAAGTAACAGTCAGTCAAAAATTTCCCAATGCGGAGACGTGCTAGTGCAACTTCCTACGGTTCAGGTGACAGGATGAATCCCATAATCCTGAAACTGGTTTGATGTGATGCAGTTTATTTTCCACCTTTTGGTCCCACAGACCCTTGCTTTATTTCCTTGATATGATCGGAAACAAGCAAAAGCAAATCGCGGTGGAACAGACGCAGGAGTGGACAACCAAAGAAGAAACAGATCTAGCAGTCGCATCAGCAGAATATTTGGGATTCCAATGTGGCTGGGAATTCCGAAGTGGGTCTAGAAACAGGCCTAGAGGAAAGAACCGAGTAAACGCTTCGCGCTAAAGAGAAAAGGGTTCAGAAATATCGGTAGCGGAGTGACTGCAATATACTTAATGAATGTAGACTATAGCACGATGTTGAGAGCCCGACGGAACATCGGGTAAGATACACAGCATACCTCTCAACCGATAAAAGCACCGTGGCTTCAGTAGGAATCCAATCGCCAGGAACTTCAATGCAGATTATTTGATCCAACAATTCTAGTTTTAAGTCTACAGATTAAAAGAGAATATCATTGAGGAAATTGTTCAGCGAATAGTTGCTGGTATACTGAAGCAGGGTTTGAGGATTTATCAAATTAAGTCAACTTACTGGCCACGATACCATGCGAGTACTAGGGGGAACTCCACGAAATCCTTATTCATTTCCGACAGTGACAAATTTAGGCCTACATTCAGAGCTAAGGTCGACATACGCAGTACGAGTGTTTAAATTATCGAGGGCCGGTTCTCAAATAAGCGAGTACAGTGAGCATAAAAATGGCAATGAACTGTATCTTACGAAGGAAATTGAGCAAGGGATCCAAGTAAGATTGAACTGACACCTGCAGACTGCCCTAATCAAGGGCATGGTTCGTCGGTGTCAGCATAAAGGCTGGGAATTTGCAGAGTTAGAGCAGCTCCTGATTAACTGTACCAGCCATAACCCAGTTTAGATCATATCAGCGAATGGTAAATGCGAAATAAAATCCTGTCTGTAGCTCACAAAACTGCCGAAAAGATGTTTAGAAACAACGTAGCCCACAGATGGGAGTCTTTAGCCGTCGAACGTGCACACGTAACTTGTGCACGGTTGGCTGTCAGACAAAGAAACCTCGTCTGCTGCAAAATTTGTATGGCTGTAGGACTCAAATGCATCTCTGGCGGATGGTGGCCGCGCTTCCAGCATAATTGGGCGCATGCTGTCCTATCGGGCTGAAGAACGAAACCATTGCTGTTAGCAGTTTTACAGAATGGATCAACTGCAAAAAGCCTTTCAATGAAATGCATACTAGTAATAAACGGCGGCCGAAATAGCAGGAGTAAGTTTTAAATAGACAATTATTGTGAATAATTAACAATGACTCCTAAAACTACCTTGATGGTTGAATGGTGCATAGATCGTAACACAGGCGCACCTGCAACACCAGGTTGCGAAAAACCTGCAATAAATATAGGAAGACTCCAAACCCCATTCGTTAAGGTCACCTAGAATACTATGCTCAATCATAAGTTTTCAATATCGAAAAGTCGGCTACCGCCTCGGCACAAACGCCTCAAAGCATAGATATCTCAAGGCGCAGGAGATTTTTTTTTGTAAGTCAAAGCTATATACAAAGCAAATAATGAAAACAAGGTATTACAGAAGATCTGGGTATTGTCAGGTTTTTTTATATAATTGCTTCTAGAGAAACTAGTATGAGAAACATTTAATCATATTAGGTGTGCAACGTAATTCTCGGCCCCTAACCGCAAGCGATCATAGAATGTCGGCAAATGCAAATAGCTGTGTGCGATAATGGCAGATTGCAGCGCCACCAACAGCTTTCCACGCAACCGCAACGGCTCTAGTGACAGAAGGGACGAAAGTAGACAAAGCAATGTCGTTCGTGAAGCAACATTTAAGGCACTGCCTCCTGTTCGCGTTTCAGCTGAAAAAAGGGGCCGCGGAAGCCCAGCAAATGATCTGTGCTGCTTTGGGTGAGGCTGCCGTGTCCTATAGTAAGTAAAAAGTGTTTCCAGTGGTTTAGGCATGGACATTTTTATATCCGTGATGCGGGACGACCACAGAAAGTTGATGAGGAACTGGGACAAATGTTGGACGCGGATCCCTGTCGCACACAGCCAGAGCTCGCTCAGGAACTGAGTAACATGGCAAGCCATTGCAAAGCGCCTGCACAAGCTTGGACGGATTCACAAGGAGGGCCGTTGGGTGCCCCACTAACTCACAGCTGAGAAATCCAGGCGCTACAATGTTGCTGTGTCCTTTCTCTCCACAAGATTCTGCCCTGTGCTAAGAGGATCCTCTACGATAATCCTAACTAAGCGGCGCAAATCGTGGGTTTATCCAGATCAGCCTACCACCAGTACCGCCAAACCGAATATCCATGCCAGGAAGTCGTTGCTGTGCATATGGTGGGACCAGCGCGGTGTCGTCCACTATGAGTTACTCAAACCTAGTTAAAAAGGTCAATGCTGAGCGTTATTGTCAGCAACTCATTAGAGTCTGTCCTGTTGCTTCATGATAACGCGCGTCCTCACACCGCGGAAACTACTTTAAACACTACCACAGACCTGGGATGAGAGATTTTGTCCCACCCGGCGTATTCTCCAGACTTTGCCCCCGTCAGATTATCACCTCTTTCAACATCACCTGAGTGATACGCACTTCATTTCTGTCGAGGAGGTTTACACAAGTATTTAAGACTTTATCAACTCGAAACAGCCCTCTTCTTTCTGCAGTGGCATTTGGTAGCTCCCTGACAGATGGCTCAAATGTATCGAACAGGACGGGGATTATTTATCTAATCAGGTACGTATTCAATTTGCTGTCAACGCATCGTGCCTGTGGCAGAGTATTAAATTGCACACCTAATAAATGGCATGGGCTTGGATTCAGATATACAAAATCAATACTAGTCAAATATTCAAAATATCGGAGTTACAAACCTAATATCTGTCGGGGTACAGGCCTCAAAACAAACTTATTTCAAGCCAAAATAGCAGTGGTCTGCTTGAAGGCGAGAACGTAATGTAAGGATAAACTGGGCATGACGTGCCCGTTGTGTAAAGTGTATCTGGTTACTGAACTAGTGTGATAAATGTAACTTGCTTCAGGGGAACAAAAGCACAGTTCAAGAAGTTTGTGACCGTCCGTGGTAATCATTTAGTGTACGCTGAAGTGTACGACATTCGGTAAATCTGTCCAGACAAAGATTTAAAATTATACGGGGGAACACATATGCTGAACAGTTCCGGGTTGACCACAATAAGAGCCAAAAGGAGGGGAAATATTTAAATTTCATTTCAGGAACGGGGAGCTTGCCATGCAAAACTATTGAACTTTCTTGTTACGTGTAAAAGTAGACCACCAAATGTGACAAAAGAAATGACGCAGATACACCTTCAATATGATTAGGAAGACAACCGCTTTTAATGCCAATCGTGAGAAGTACTCAATCTACGATGTTCAAGCAGAGGTCTTGGGGGGTGGGGGACGTGCAGGGTCAAGTACAGTTTCACAGTCCAACGGTTGGGGGGGGGTAAACGGTTCTTTGGATAAATCTGGAAGCGCAGTATCTAGCCACAGAAGGACTACCTGTTCACCGACTGCTTGCTACGGAGCTTTGTCCATCTGCTGCATTCTGGCAGTTTGCATTTGTCTCAACTTGTCGCGGAAACGTGCGATCAAGCCAGCAGCACGCCACCGTGCGAGATTCAACCCTTTCTGTAGGCTTAGCTTTCAAGTTATACCGTGGTATTAGACTTATTTCCTTTGGATTTTGTTGAGGGCTAACGTTTCGTGGTAGGTTACGATCGGATATAAGAATGTCTTCACTCTGGGCCTGAAGACGAAAATACAAAATTCAGACAAGTCATTGACTTCTGTTGTGACACTAGGCACCCAGAATTTGTATTTTCCTGGGGGGGGAAGCACTCTACAACAGTCAAATGATACACTTCTTTGCAGTCAGTCATCTTACTCTATATCCTTGACCTCTCTTCCTGTTGGAAGAGCATGAACCACATTTGCACGGGAAGTTCCTCTTGTTCGGAATTTGCAAACCATGCGAGTTTGGGGAGCTGATGTGCAGTACTCTGTCCTAACGCCGCATTAGTGTTTCTGGCCACGACCCCGTAGAACTGGGTTGTCTTCATGGAACACTTATTGAACCCTGAGCACTCATGGTGTAAACTTCCTCACTAAATGAGGTACACAACGCTCACAGATATTTGCTTGTCGACACCACTCCGCTGGAATACTGGAAGAGGACCATTTTATCTGCATCAAATAATTGGTGAATGAAACCTGAACATTCGTGTTCAAACGGGCTACAGATACTAAAGTAAACTCAGCTGCGCATCAGAGGTTTTGGTAGAGGCTATTTTTGGCTGTTCTGAGGTAGGCCGCAGTTCGAATCCTGCACAATTTTACCGTCCCCCTAGTGATTGGGTTCCATTAGTTCTCTAAAATAAGTTGTCCTAAATTAGGAATGGGCAACTGCTTGAGTTAAAGTCCCTGAAACAAGGTTATTGTGCGTACTTACCAGAGTCTGAGGACATAAACGAAACTGCACTTTACTCAGCTTAACCAGGCAGATTTCCATTTCAATCATTGCAAGCGTCTGGCCGATGCACTTTCTCCCTCCACGTCCAAATGGTAGGTAAGCGAACTCTTGCCTACTTTCACTGACCTCGTTCGAAAATCTGAAATGTTACGTATGCAGAGTCACAAAAGTAAAGTAAAATAAATTGCAAATGCGCATAGTGTTATGCAAAATAAATAAGCCCTCTAGCTGCACCCAAATAAGGTATAGTACATTTACAAGCTCTTTGAAGTTAGTTTTCCCTTCGGAAAAAATTATCACGTAATTTGTTTTTAAAAATGTGTTTATTTTTCCAAAAGAGTTTAATTTATAAGATGTTCGTACCAGTTTAGTTACCATGACTGATGTACCAGTTTTAAGAATACGAAGGAATTAAGGAAATGTGATAAAGGAATATTAGTCAACTACTGCACCAAGGTTTTCTATTTTCCTGCAAGTACACTGGCGGAAAGTGAAAAAAGAACACTAAGAAGGAGACGTCTGATATCAACGAAATTTATACAGCATAATAACTGAATACCGAGGATAACGTGATCAAAACATTATGGCAAAATACAGCTGTATTGTTTGCTGGTAAACTGAAAAATAACATTAAATTTAACATGGTTAGTAAGAGTTTGAATCGCCATGAACTGCGTCACACTGCAATTCTGGCATGGAGTCTGTCGTACAGATGTAAGTTTGGGGTATTGAGTTCCAAGCATCACCCTCAACCTGGACGCGTAAATCGGGGATGGTCGTGGCTGGCCGTGGAGACCGCATAAGTCGTCCCATAAAATCCCACACGTGCTCAATGGGGGACAAATCCGGTGAACGTACAAGCCATGGAAGTTGTCTCACACCCAGAAGTGCACGTTGCGTGTGCCCATGAGTTATCTTGCTAGAAAATACCATGGACCGACCTTACAAAGGGCACAACAACGGACTGAATGATGGAGGTGCTGTTCAACGTACCCGGTAAAAACACCATGGGAGTGATAGCTGATCCCTTCCCACACCAGGAGACCAGGTGTAGGCCCTGGGTGTCGCTGGCGGATGCAAGAAGGGTGGAGACGCTCCCCTGTGAGTCTGCGAACACTCATACAACCATCGGAGGCTCTCAAGCAGAATCTGCTTTCATCGCTGAACACGACAGATAGTCATTGCGTTCTCCAGGGCAGACGTTGACGACACCACTGCAGCCATTCCTGACGATGGGCTGGCGTCGGAGGTACACATGCCAGAGGTACACGTTGTCCTGCATCCAGTAGACGGTTGCGGATTGTTCGCAGTCTCCTCAGGTGCAACGGCAGCTCGGATTTGCGTCGCAGTGGATGTTCTGCTTGACAACGCTGCTCTTATTCGTCGATCGGTCCGCTTAGTCCGTCTGTGACTCCCGGTTCCACGTCTTCTCGTGTGGGAATGTTCCTCCGAACATCTACGCCACCACGCGTCATTGGTTGGAGAAAATATCTGTAGCAAATATCCGGTTTCAAGCGAAAACTCAATATGCTGTTTGAAAAATAATCCTGTAGATAAAGAGGCAAGCATGAATGTTTAGCAATTTCCCGTTTGACTTCATGAAAACCATTGCATCCATTTCTACACCTATTGATCAAAAATAGTTTTCTCACATGCTCCAAACTGCACTAATTTTGAGTAAATTGGAGGAAGGATTAGTTTCGTAGGAAACACAGGCATTAAATTTCTGTCCAAAGAGTAAAAAGCAGAAGTTGTTTTCATTCCTTTATGTTCAGTCAAGAGAAGTTACTCTGGCAGTCAACCTCGCAACATGTCACTAGAAATACTCTGCTTCATATCCTGTCTCACTGATGTGTTTACAGCGTTCAAAAGATTTCATTGATCTATTCTTTCAAACAAAGAAACCAATTTTTTGGCACTCAAGAGAAACCAGTTGGTCATTACACACGAAGCTTTGCATTACTCAATCTATTGTTCCCTTACCAGATTCAGCTTTATGTTTCAAATAGAAATGGAGTTGAGTCATCTTGGGAAATGTTTTTTCCACATTTTATACGACCACCACTAACTTAGGAACTTGCAGATTTCTTACTGTTGGGCATGAGAATGGATTTGTGAAATCGCATTTCATGCTTTTTCTGTCAGACTACCGAGAAATTGAAGGATGGAGACGACGTCAGTGTTCTGCATGTTCTTACACCTAGATCTCAAACTGATTTTATTAGTTTAAGTAACTCAGTCCTCTATTTTGTTTCTTTTTTGACTACCACTGTCAATCCTTTTCCTTTGGCAGTTCTTTTCTGAACTATTATTTGGAATAAACAGGCACCACCCACGGACATCTTCCCCTGCTGATTCCATTTCAGATTAGTTTTTCTTCATCCTTGCTGAATTGGTTAAGAACAGCATTGAGCAGCATGTCTATAACATTACTGTAAGGAGTGCCACCCATCGCCAAATCTCATACCTGGAAACTAATTATAGCTGTGCACAGGCCTCCCCAAATCCAAGTGGCAATAGTTTTTCGATGATGCAGTTGCATTGCTTGGCCAAGATTGTAACGGAATCTTACATTCCAGTCATTGGAGACCATTTCCCGGCCAAAGCGTTCTTTGAAGGTATAGCAAAGAACTTGGCACAGACTGAAAGCAATGAGCTGATTTCACAGCTAAGTAGGAAAATCTTTACGTCTATCATGGAGGTGACGTCTGAAGAGGACAGTTCTCTTCAAAACCTTTTATTTATATTTGTGTGTCAATTAAGATCCCTGCATGAACTTCACTGTTCCGTAAACGCGAATGAAGGCCACTGGCCTACAGTATATTGTTCAGTAAGCCTATGTACCATATTGTTTCGTTGAGCCATGCTTGGTTATCACCTTTTGTCACAATCCGGAAAATCCGAGAGTCTGCCAACATTTAATTTTTGTATTTCAACTGATTTATTGAAAAATCAGTAGAAATACACGAACAAATTACTAATCTTTCGTTAAACCACCTTTCAACAGAAGTCCCCGAACGTTGACGTTAAATCGAAGAAAAACCATACGTGAATTAGCGTAAAATATATAGATAAATGCACGAAGAAATGATTCAGTATTTGTTATCCATATCGCCGAACGGTGTGAAACTAATCCTGAGTTGGTGGGGCGATAGTACGAAAAGTTATTTATATTTAAAATTGAATGCATGTCCGCCATACAAATTAGTTTTCAATTCAGAACCTCCAAATTTGGTATACTATGACATGGTACTCTAACTTAGACGACAGACTGTTTACGGATTTGGTCTGAGCCCGGGGTCAAGGGTTGGAGTTCATCTACATGCAGAGAAAACCAAACAATCTGACACTTTGATAAACAGCTGAAAGAAGCGTGGAGAGAATCTTACTTTGTGTAACCAAGAAAGGAACTATCAGGAAAATGACAAGAGTGGAAGACATGATCAGAGTAAAATCCCTGTAGTGGCAATAGGCTGGACAAGTTGCTAGAACGGACCACAGATTGACAACCGGTGTTTTATGCTGTATACTAACGGATAAAACCAGAAGACCACATGAAATGGATGAAAACTGAAAACATACCGGATCAACATTGAGTGACTAGACAGTTTGAGGAAGCTTTTAGACCTTCATCCAACAATGGATTGATAATGATAGAGATTAATATACGTTATATGCATAAATACACGTGTCTACATACCGATACGTTCAAAAAGTTCCGGAACTTTTATATGAAAAAATTAGTACAGGTAGTACCTGTTTATGCGAGGTTTCCTTCGAAATAGTTACTCTGTGCAACTACGCAGTTTTGCCAGCGCTTGTACCAAGATTTAAATACAGATTGCAAGCCTTTTGCCACATCCTACAGTGCCTCAGTCGCAGCACTTCTTCGGAACTTGAGAAGCGTCGTAATAACTTGTGTACGACCCAGCCATGCAATCTAAGAAAACTGTTCACAAGACCTTTCCTTTGGAGCGGTCAGCCTTGAACTATTTTGGTCGTGGTGACTGATTTCCAAACTTGACTGTTGGATTGGAAGTCATACAGAAAGCTCCAAGTGTCACCGCCAGTGATCAATCCATTCAAGAGATCGGGATCTGAACTCACTACATCAATGTTATCCCCGCAAACTTTCATGCGCTAATCCATTTTTTCTTGTCGGGTTTTTTGGGAACAATTTGTTAGCACACGTGATACATGCCCAGTTTGTTAAAATGACATGACAACTTCCAACAGATGCCGGCAACTTCTGCAATCGCCGCCACAGTTTTTCGGTCATTTTTTCAATTTCTTTGACAATGGAGATTTGTTCATCCGTTGTGGATGTTGTAGGTCGTCCTAAACTCTCATCCTAGATATTCTGTCGCCCGTTTTCGAATCGTCGATGCCATTCTTAAACTCTAGTAGACTCATTGCACTCTAACCGTACGCTGACTTAATCATTCCAGAAGTCTTTTCTAATTTTGAACAGCGTTCAAGTGTAAAATTTTGGGTTCTGCTCTGAAAATCTTTCGCTATCCTCGCGACAGAGAGCGTCGAATTCCAGTAATCACTAACTACGCACATACGCTGTACGTGTTTGATCTGTACCAAACCGGTTCTGGCTGGTCGTTCGCTTGATTCTCTTCGCTTGCTCAGCGGGGAATGACGTAATTCACTGACATTTGGCAAATATTCAAAGGGTTCCTGAAATTTTTAAACGTACTAATATAAGAGTGGGACGGGCAACCAGCTAAACTAAGATTAAAATGGAATTGTTTTTGAAGTGATAAATGACCTTTAAGTAACAGACTGAAGTCAAACTTAGTGATACAAAAGAAAAAAAATGTTTATCAAGGCCATACAACTAATTGCATAGTTGTAATAAATTGTCAAATCAAACGCTACTGGTTTGAAGTCGTATTTTCAATGTGTAAGCCTGACTAGTAATAAACTGCTTCTCTAAAGAACTGATTTAAATATTACTCAACATTTATACTACACATAATTTTTTCCTCATTCCATACTAATAGAAAGGGCAAATAAATCTTAAACAATAAGACAAACAAGATTGCGAAGACGCACGGGAACGTAAAATTTGAACTTACGTTTCAGAATTTGGGTAATGCTGAGGATCGTGATGGATTGCGTATATCGGAACTCCGACGATCGTACCTTTCGGTATTGTGAAATCATGAGGTTTAACAGTGTAATCAACGTCGGCAACACGTTCCGTTCTGGAATACAAATTCACCAGTAATCACAAAACAATCACTCCAGGTAACACCATGAACAAAACTAAAATAGCTTTTATTTACCTTTAAAATTCATTTGATCCTGTGAAACTGGGGATATTCCGATTTTACTGTGCAGGAGAAATTGTATTACAAGTGAATGGAAACTAGCACAACAAGGGAGCATGGAAGAAGGCCCGACAGTCTCGTGCTCCCTGAACATGTATTCAAAAAGGTAGAGAAACAGTTGCTGAAAGTAACATAGTATAGCCAAATACAGTGGCAAACTGGAGAAGGCATTATTGCAATATATACCAATTAAAATTTTTTAGCATTAATGTATATGCATAGTCTCTTCAATAGTTGATCTAGTGGTTGCAGTTCATTATGTAGTTTTTTTTTTAAAGGCCTATGTTATTTAATGATAATTCCGTCGGCAGTGAGTTCCAGTAAAAAGGACCAATATAGCTTAGAGTTTGTTTCAGTCTTTGGATGAATTGGTCGGATGTGCAATTTCGTGCGTGAGTCTGATACAATCTGTATGATAGAGCATGCAAGTTGTTTTTAATACGCCCAAAACATAATTTTTTTTAATGTTATAGTTGGTTAATTTTAAGAATGTTAAATTTGTTAGGGAAACTCTTGTGCTATTATATAATGAGGGTTGAATATGTGAGTTTGATTTCAGATCAACAAGTCTAATCTGTTTTGAAGTTTAGTAAAATTATATTTGGTAGTTTGTCCCAAAGTTAGGATTGCGTAGTTGACATGTGTCTGAAACATAGTATAATACAGTTGAATGAGTGATTTGAAGGAAAAAATTTAATACCGAGCTGATGAAACCAATGTTATTAGTGAGTTTTAGTAACATGTTTATTCCATCCGAGGTCATTATGCAGTGTAACCCCTGGATACGATAGTGACTAAACTCTTTTTTAGTTGTACCGTTTACGGATAGTATGGGAGGGAGTGATCGAGAAGACTTGTTCAGAGAATACGAGGGATCTGGCTTTGATAGTATTGGTTCGTTGGAGATCAGCCATTTAGAAATGTTATCGAGTGTTGACGTTCACACTTGAAACATATATAGATTTATGCAAAGTACGAAACTCAATAAGGTTAGGTTTTTTTCTATGCAGCAAATACGCTATCTGGACTTCATTCTCTGCATATTAAATGTTCTCTACGAACACTCGAAATAAACTAGGGTTGGCGCATAAGGGCTCCTGCATACTAACATACCATGCTTAGAAGTATTGACAGATTTCTTTCCAACAGGGCAGGTGTTAATGCGATCTTCCTACAATATCCAGATGACTATCGGAATGACCAAGCCTTCATTCAGAATCAACGAGGAAGATTAGAAAGGACGGTAAAGTAACCATGGCCTTTAAATTAAGTACGCAACTCCTATGTGAAGTGATAAATTAGCTTCCTACTCCACCTCCAAATCCACAGCCATTTGAGAAATCAGATTACTAACAACGATAAGATAGTCTCTAGAGCTGCAACGGACGTAGAAACTTCAAATAAAGCCTGTTCTGGGAATTGCGTGCCTATTAACGTAACGTCTCTTGCCGTTTAATGAAAGTCACGTTTGCATCTCTTTGTTGTGCACGTAGACATACCTCACAAAACAGTCCTGGAAAGGTAATACAACACACTCCCGGTTTACGTTCGGGTATGTTACAGTTACACTACCCAGAACAGTAAACCTCTAAGCATCTGAGGGTGTATTTTGGGACTGAATGCTCGGTCTTCAGCAAATCGATGCGGATATGATCCTTCATCTCTAATCTACTAGATTAATCATCGGATGAATCCAAATCTGAAGTCTATGCGTACAAACTTTTCGAAAGTGCACTGTCCAAGCAATATTTTCAATCCACCTGGTATCAGAGTATTTCAGCAAAGCTTAACAGCAGTGCTAGTTTATGTCGTGGAATGCTGAAATTTTCACACGATCCTATTACTGCTAGTACAATAACGTTTGATATGTCATTGCTGTGCAGCTGAAGATTCCTGTTAAAGGAATTTCACAGAACATTACAAAATTAGTTCTTAACGTAGTACTTTCCATTAAGAATAAGTATTTAAGTTTAACCTAAATTATTACACATTTCCGTACATTTGATTTTGTGAGAGTCGCTACTTGGCACCATGACTATGAAAAAATTTCATGCTACGGAAGAAAACGGGGTCGATAAAAAGTGCAGTCTTTCAAACTGAATTCATACGACTACACCGTAGTGTGTTTTAGACACTTTGGGGTATATATAACAGCGTTAAATCACAGGACTGTCCCAAAGCATGACATCTGATGCGTTTACAAAGTTAATCTTTCTGGAACCATGCAGCGCTTTCAGTTTAAAGGGGTTACTCTTGTTTTGCAGCTATCTAGTAAGGCCTGATGCATCAAGTGTACAGTAGTCGTAAGTACGTCTGCGGTGCTTTCTCGCATTCTCAATGTTTATTTTTTAAGTGCAATATGTTAAGTCATTTCTTTGTTCCTTGTGCGTGATCTGTATTGCATTTATATTCATAGGTGAATAGTAGTCTTTATTCTTTAACTGAATTACTTTTACATAAAAACCAGTTATTTTCATTTGCATCAATTTCTGAAGTACTAATTCAGTCTATTGGAACTTTGTTATTGATATTCCTGCATTTCCGTATCACACTAAGGCTACAGAGATGAGACTCAACTGATCCATTGACGAAAAATAATGTACATGTTAAATTGGAAGTAATAAATGCTTACATGGACTGGCGCAGAACCGCAATGCAAAAACGTTTAATTATGAATTAAAAAGACATTTGGGGGCAAAAGAAAGTTATCCTTGAAATTAAGACTGATTTATATGGAATAACTTCAAATTGAGTAATGGATAAGGCAGAAAACCAGTGCTTTTCACTTGAAACTTGCAGATAAAATGCATAGTATATATATAGGAATACAGCACACTTGCACCTCTTCAGAGATTTTGCATTGCCGAGACACTTCGTAGAAGCATGGAGTATTTTACATTGTGAAGTATCAGATTTTAAAATAGCCTGAGTGTAAATTAAGTGAATTAACGAGCTTTTATTAGAGAATTATACAGTTATGCATGTTTGCTGATATCTAAGTATCATTCCTCTGTTAATAGACTTATTCTGTAATATTTAACACAGCACGTTGACTTATCTACATGGAAGTTCATCTTGCCCCCAAAAAATCAGTACGAAGTCCAAATGTTGACCGGTTAAAAACAAAAGGGGGATTAATAACTCAACATGGGTTGATATTTGAATTACATAATTAAATGCAAAAATACTGAACTATAAAGTAATTTTACTTGCGTTTATATTTAAGTGCGAATTCCCCTTAGATATTTTCAGAATATTCAAGCAAAGGAAACAATTTGTACCACTTACTGGTCATCCATCTAACACTTCTCAGAACACTTGAAAATTCCAAACCGCCCTGGTTGCGCAGTGGTTTAAGCGATGGCCTCTGATCATTCGTCCGAAAGGAGCCCGGGTTCGAATCCCGGTGAAGCATGGATGTTGTGTTTGTCTTACGGCACTGGTTCTCTCCATTCTCCGGAACCAGTGACCCTAAATTAGGGACGGGCGACTGCTTATAGTCCATCGAGATGCTCACGGTGGTCGTTAAACCTCCAATTAAAAAAAGAATTTCCAAAGTCCTGAAGCAGGAATCGAACCCCACATCTCCCGATTACCGGTCGAGTATGACCCAGGACAGTGAAGTTCCAAGCAACTGAAACAGAGGAATCAAAGTCCTCAGATTTTTGCTAGTCTAAGCATCCATGCTTCCTCATAGCGCATTGACCCAATTCCCATCCGGACTGAAGCAGGTCGGAGGTCACCAAACAAAGTCTGAATTTCAGATTCCTATGTCTCAGTTGCTTGGAACTTCACTGCCCTGGGTGGTGTAATGGTTAGCATACTCGACCAGCAATAGGGAGATGCGATGTTCGATTCCAGCTCCAGGACGACGAAATTTTAAAGTTTTTTTTTTTTTAAAAGTGTTACATGAATGACCACAATAAGGGGTACAAGCTCATTCAGTTTGCTCTACTATTCTGTGAATTTAGTGTATTACGAAGAATATTTCTTCATTGGTAGATTCCTTTTTCGATATTTAGTGGCGACAAATTTACCTATTCATACAAGAATGTGGAATGATGGGGGTACCTTGTGCTGTGCCTAGGGCCAGATTGTGTAAATCGGGCCCTGGCTAACATGAAGTTTCCGTAATCGAAAGTAAAAGGTAGTCTTTCATTGCATAAGACATGTTTCATGTGTACTTGGTAAAGTACTGCTGTTGCTCTCACAATGAATACAATAAAAGTGGCGTTTTCTACTAAAATGCAGCAAGTTATATAACGTGGAAATTTAAAATCAAATGCTTATTATCAATGATACTTTGACTTGTTTTTACCAAGCAGGACCTTCAGTTGAAACTGAGGACTACACTAACGAAAATGCTCAAGCTATGGTCAATAAGGCTTCGTTTGGTAGATGAACAAATTATAGAAGTCGTAAACGACATGTGACCAGCTTCGCAGGAAACTCATGAAAGAACAAATTTAAGCAGTAAGCTCTATTGGCTGAGAAGGCTTGACAGTAAGATAGTGACTGAAAACGTGCAGGAACAAAATCAACCAGATCTTAGAAATTGCAAATTCTAACCCAACGTTCTTTGTTCTACTCCGTGCAAGGCATTAATTAAAAAAGATCACACCTAGCAGCTACCATGTGCGATCTGCCATCCCAATAAGAATTTTGTAACAGCTCTTAAAGCAAAATAAGAGGATAAACAGTAGAATGTTAAGTATAAACTCTTGTACGCGAGTACAATAATCGGAAAGAGCACAAACAAACCCAGATTTCATAACAGCATTTCAAAGTGAAAAATAACAAATTCATAAGAATCAAAACATTAATACTGCAATATGTTCGCACTAAAAATGAATGCTGGCATTAGAGGAATGAAAGAATAAGTAGGAGTCCCGGGAACAGAATGATACCAACACAGGCAAAAACGTCTGGCTAAAACTGACGATTTTAAAGGAAACTAACTAAATTCAATCATAAAGGCGTTCACATTTAAAACACTAAACAAAGGTTTAAAATATGAAGTGGTAAATCGATTCATGCACCACTAGCAATATGACAACTTTTTTCACAGAAATTGACCCAGGGGCTAAGGAGCATATTACAACCGCCAACTGAGCGAAACAGCAATCCGCTGAAAAGGGAACAATATTTACGAATTAGAAACTGAGTGGGAAGCAAAAAATATAGAAGTACGTTGATTCCGAGAGTTATAAGCTATCTGTGAGAAAAACGTTGAAAGTGGTTCTAGTGTTACTTTTCGTGGAAACCTATGCATCATAAAGCGCGGAAAATCGGTGCAGCTGTAAGCACTGATAATTCAAACTTACACAAGTTTAATACAGTGGGAGAAACGAATTAGTTTTTGCTGAACTGTGAAAGAAAATAGTATAAACCTGTGGCATAGGAGTTTGGGGCACAGATTCCAACATCAGATGAAAACAAATTGCAGAACTATTGTACTTTTCTAGATGCAAAAGAAAAGTGCATGCTGCATGAAGATAAAGATAATTGAAACATATCCCAAGAAGAGTAGAAGCACAAAAACACAACAGATGTATCAACGCTACATGTGTGGGCCTATTTCATTAGTTCCATTATTGAACTCAGCAGATTTACAGGCTTTTATCTAATTAATAGAGAAATAGGAAAGCTGAAGCAATATTGCAATCACAAGCAACAAATTTGAAACTATGCCTTGCACGAAGTAGAACATAGAACGTTGGGTTAGAAATTTAAAAATGCCTTACCAAGAACGGACTTTAATAATGCCAAACTAGTGTACCATATTCACAGTAGAAAGGAAAGATCGATACCTTGTTGAAATGGTAAAAACCATTCTCCTGGATTCAAAAAATAGGAAGGGAATTATGGGGAGGAGTTCTCACCACTGCAACAGACCTACACCAATAGGTTACCAACCATATTTACAGGAAAACATTAATGACTGATATAATCCTTACATAGGACAAGTGTTTAACTGCAAAACATTCGTATGTGCCGAAAGAAAGTCAAAACTTATTTATGACGCTTAAGGAAAATTAGTTGGGTATAGTGAAACAACCCACGGATATCTCATCCAGCTTTCAAGAACAATGATTTAAGAGCCGTAGTATAAAATTTGACGAAAGTTAGATTGTACAAGAGATCGACTAATATCGAAAACAAGAGACATTATTGAAGATAAACCCTTACTTAGAATCCAATGGATCTACACGAAATTAGAAATCCACAACTCAGATCATCCAGAACCATTTAAAAAGAATCCGCCTGGTAGATTAGCATACATTGCAAAAGTGCACCTGTAACCTGTACCTACAGACTGGCACGAATTTAGAAAGTGCCAGAAGAAAAATGACTGAAAGCCGTAAATTAAAAGATTAAATCACTGAAGAATGAAAACGCGGGGACTTTACGTTTCGCTCAAAAATTAGAGCCGTAAGCACGCAGATAGACATTTAAAACCAAACACCATGCTAATGGTGACATACAAAGCAAGACTTAAAAACTTAAAGCGAATGTTTGGTCGTAATCTTCATTAAGGCGTTTGACTGTCGTTAAAAATACAAGACGCATTTTACTTACAAAGTAAAGATGAGAAAAAGGCACATGGTCACCACTGACATAAAAAGCTGCATTTTTATTTGTCAATCTAGATGTCTCAACCAACGGACATACAGGAAATGCAAAGAGACCGAAGTATATAAACTTAAAAATGTCTGGATATAAGCAATCTGTAGCAGTAGGGAGCAAAACCACTGCAAAATTCTTATGTAAAAATTAATACATCCAAGGGAAAGCAGATTCATACTGCTTTATACAAAGAGAAGTGGACTCCACATGCATTGTCCACGTGGAGGATATTAATTTTATGTCATGGAATACAAATCTGGAAAAGTGACACCATGTTTGAAATAAAAGGTCTTTGTAAAGTAAATTATTTGGGCATATAAGAATGATGGAACTTAAATGGGGGGAAAAGGACGGCATAAGTATGAACTAGTATACTGAATTACACACCAATATCAACAGACTGAAAAACAAAGATACACTCGTAGCCAACTCCGTATACCGTGAATTATTTTTGTTGTGCATTCCGACAGTCAGAAAACCTGATAGCTTTTCTACTCTAAATGCTAAATTCTGGGGCTAAGAATCCTACACAAAATTTGAAATCCGTACAGAAAACCATTAAATATCTGAAAGCAACCGGTATGAGACTCCATCTCAGCGCAAATACCAACCCGTTCAAGGAATACGCTGACCTAAATTAAGCCTCTAAAGTCAACGAACTAGAAATCTTCAAGCTGGTATGTATTCCAACTGGGGAATTATTGCACCATATCGTGGAATTCTAAGAAGCACAACTCTAGCTCTTTCATCAGAATATATCTGCAGCACTTGCTCATCAAGAATTTCTGGATTATAACTTCATTGGATGATCTGCATTATCCACATTAAAAGCAAAACACTAAGACTGTTCACAAGTATAAAAATGCGCACTCACAGAATACAGATGTGAAGCTTAAGTTCATAAGAAGCCTCCAACAGTCAGAACTAAAATTGAAGTACTGTATAACCAGCCAGCGGATGACTAATCCACTACAAAGAAACCAGCGCGAGAAGCTTACGTCTGGACTGAGGTGCGACTCCAAGCTCACCGAATGGGGAACTATTGGAAAAGTCATAAGTACGTCTCACAGGAACCGGGGACACTTTCTACGTGCGGAGAAGTTTATTTCGAACTGCGCTAAATTATTAGTGTTACGTTATCAGTTCGAGGAAAGATTAAGAAATGCAACTCTTCTGTTAATAGGTCCAAGTGCTTTGTTGCTACCATTCTGTTACGATGGTAGTTCTTCCTGCAATGTTTTTCGCAAGCGGTCCAGGTGTGTTCCGATACTCAATGCTTATTTTTAAGTACAATATTTCAGAGAAACTGGTCTGAAATTTATTTTCACAAGTGCTTCGATATATATTTGATTTTGTTTTATACGGTGAGCCATTCTGATTTGCATACAATAATTTCAGAAGTATCAAATTAGTCCATTAGAACTTAGCGTTATAAGAATAACGAAACAAAGACTAGGAATATGAAAAACCAGTGTTTTTATATCAAACTAATGTTGCAACAGATTCGTGCTACGACGCATGACCGTTTTAAACTGACCTGAGTGCGGGATACTTGCGAAGCGTCTCCGATATGACACTGTTCAGGAAAGGCATCTTGTAAACTGCATCGAAACAGAGCTCTCCCTGAAACGTAAAGCAAAATTCAATTTTTTTTCCCATGGAATTATACTGAAGAAAAATTGCAGTTTCGTTTTACTACAAGTATATTATACTACATTTTGCGAACTTATCAAATTAATTATATTCATACGCGTATTTGATTTAAAGCAGAACATATCAAGAATATTTAGTACATAGTTATCCTGGAATTGTGAGAATATTAACTGGTCTTCCAGTAATTAGGGCACCATTCATATGGCCCAAAATCATGCGTACGCGCTTTGTTGTGGATTTATGAAATATAGGGAAATGCATAGCCCCCTGTATAAAAGTTACAATTACATTTTGTGTTGACATTTCGGTACTTCACGAGCGCTGAAACAAAGCTCACAATAAATATAATTAAATTAAATTTTCACGGTACTTCAGCAACCGGAGTACGTATGTTAATGTATAAAAGCCAAGAAATCCAAAGTAATATTACAGAGATGTCTGACGGACGTTACATGCGAAGCCTCCTTTTCTGGGGTGAAAAGAAAATATCGCGCTATAATAACCCTGGCCTACATTTCCAAATTTGTGAAGTGAGGTCTATATTCTAATGACCTACTTTAACAAAAATTACTTAGCTGGTTTCAAAATTGCACTGAATTAGCTGTGTTATGTTCAAATACTGTATACAAAAACAAATGTGCGAACGAAACTTTTCTACATTTCCTGTAACAGCACGTCCGTAATCCAATTGCCGTATAAGCCTTATTTATGAAGTTTTTCCTTTGTGGGGAACAAATCAAAAGACTTGAAATAGAATTCACGCCACAATTCTACCTTTTTTCATACCAATGTCTGGTCGAGTATCTGCTTTCATGGCCTTTAACTTATCTTTAAGCGAATCATCTGCTTTTTGCCTCTGAAATAGACCTAATTTTCAGTATTAGGTCCTTTTCAGATTTTATTGGCGATAGCGATATTTTTCTTAACGCTCATTTTTTTTTCTTTATAATGGTGTTCACGATTTTAGGCCAATGCATCGCATTCTGTTGGAATTAGTATTTGGTTATCTTTGGGTGAACATCTGGTAATAGCTCAGAAATATCCTGCGCTTCTGTCTTTAAATTAGCCTTTATTGATCTTCGGAAAATTGTGCAATTTTGTTTTAAATAAGCGTATAGTTACCATTTGGAGTGATCAAAGGATGTGGTTTTGTTTTTAAAACAAACATTTTAAGGACAATGAAAGTTATTTACGTGCTGAGACAGCAGTTTCGTGTCTCTAATACCAAAAGTAATCTGCGATCATTTTGATGGCACATTGTGATTAAGGTCTTACACTTCTTTTATATTGTTACGAAAGTGTGGCCCAAGCTGTAGTTTGGGGGGCGCTTTTTAAGAGCGCCGAGTTAACGCAAGAAAACGCATCCTGAGAACGAAGTCTAATTTTCGCCTCATCACCCAGACAAAAAAAAAGTCTGAAACTGCCTAGACTGCACGTGATTTGGCCAGACGATGACAAATTCTGAAGTGGTTTGTTTTGACGGGTCAGGGAAGCGAGGGTAATATCAAAAGAAATGAGTAGTTGCTGGGTACAATCAGATGCAGGCGTCCAAGGAAAGAGGAAGCTTGCTGAAATTAATAGAACGAGAGCAGTTTCCCCCTACATAACACAGGAAACATGCCGAGACTGGCCTCAGACGCATCGAGCCGATGACTAAAAATTAGAGAGCGAAAGAAAACTATTTTAAGTAACAAGGGAGGTTCAGATATCAAAACAAAAGTTATTGCTCGAATCTTTGAGGCTACACCATTGAAAGCATACGAACAGCTACTGACAGAGTGACTTCTTCGCAAGCTCCAGAAACATCAAGTAACACGCCAGACATTGATGTGGAAGGAGGAAGCAAGACCCGGACTTCGCCAAGAGGGTAGCTGTCACCTGACCCTAGTGTGGTTGCTCGTTTTCACCTGATTCAGTCCTGCCATTGCTTTCGGACTTGCAGACATCTTCACAGAGTGGCCTCCGTTTTCTCTCCGACGGAGGAGCGGTGGGGAGACAAAGGTTTGATCACGGTGAAGTGACGTGTGGAAGATCAGCTTATTGCAGATTATCATCCGTGGTGCGCTCAAAGATTGTGTCACCTGGAAGAGCAGCGGAAAAGTATTAAAAGCCTGCTCTCCCAGAATAACACTAAAACACAAAACGTTGGATTACCAATTACAAGAGTCCAAATGAGTCTTGCTTGTCATCTTGAACTTTTTTGGAATGCAGGGACGACAGTTCAGGAACTCAAACTGAGTTAGCAATTGGCATGAGAGTCCAACTAAGTTGTTAAATAGCCGAAAGTCCAGCCAAACTTTATTTAAAATTTATGTTAATTATCTGTATTAAAAGTTGTTTTAAACGCTACCGATTTTCTTTGGAATGGCCCGAGTCATTTATTCAGTCCTCTCACCTGCAATATTCATAAAAGAACCCGGAGTGCGACCAACTCGCAGCCCGGTCGTAATATCTTGGCAGAAACTTTCGTCCCGATTTTAGATTCCTACTTCCCCTTTAAGTTCACTAAGAATTATTCCGTTTGAGTGTACAACAAATGGGTCTACAGACTTGTGTTTAACTATTAGTTAAAATTTTGAAGGTCTTCTGATGTTCTGGTCTTTTTTCATAAAGGAAAATTTTTTGAAGTTTACGATTCTTCAGTTGCGGTCATTTTCTCAAACTGCTTAACGAAAATTTAAGTCATACCGTAATGATACTGTAATTTAGCCTCATTATAATGCACGAATCCGAAATCTTGAATTAACAGTCGCAAACCTTTAAGGTAATGCCTGCGTGTGCCCAGGCACACGTACCTGGTTGGAATGTTATTTGCGATAGGAAAATAGAGACAGTTACTCCAGAATTCTCTCCGAAAATGAACTTAATAATTTTCCGAAAAACATACATTTTTAGTTATTTTAGATGCGATAGTTAATTAAAAATTATTATCCACTCAGTGTGATATTTAACTTTTCCAGCTGTTACATGCTACCTTATCATTGTCAACCATTATCGATCCACTGCTGGACGAAGGTCTCCAAGTTTCTTCCACAACGGTCTGTCTTGTGCCAGTCTCCATATAACTCCCGCATACTTTCGAATTTCATCCACTCATCTCCCATGTGGTCCGAGGCTTTTCCCGTCCCTTAGAATCCAATCAAAAATTTCGGCTATCCATCCTGGCAATATGTGTAGCCCATTGTCATTTCAGGGATTCTACTCCGATCATAAAGTCTTCAACTCTGGACATTTTTCTGATAGTTCCTCTCATCTCCTGGTTACACCAAGCATGCACCTCTCCCCGCTTCTTTGAGTTGTCTGCATTCTTAGTCTTTTAGTTAAGGTCCACGTCTCTGCACCATACCTAAGCACTGGAATGATGCATTAATCACTTTTTTTTTAGACAGTGTCCTTGAAAATTACACCGTTTCTTCCAAGAGCACTCCAGACAAGTTTTATACGCCCATTAATTTCTTCAATGCGACCTTCACTTGATAGTTTCGCTATTTATTAAAGAGCCATAACATTTCTGTAAGTTAGGGAAAACTTACACGGAATTGTACCAAGACCTACGTTAAGTTGACGATGATAGCCTTACATAAGGGTTCTGCTAGTTTTATAAGTTTAAAGATTGGGTGAAGTAACTAAGATGAAGCATGCACAGAACGTAGTTACTTAACGAACAAATTAAAATGTCAAGGTTATAAGATTTCCTATGACAGACGAATGACCACTAAGTTATTCCTTTAGCAGCTTGGTGTCCATAAGGAAACTGCTAGGGTAATCTTTGAGAGGAAGATGTGCTAGAGGTTTGTGCTGCACACGTTGTACAGGAACAGAAAGCTACGGGTTGCATGTTAAAATTCCATCCATGCAGTTGTTCGTAGTAGTCATTTCTTAAGTAAAGTCACCGATGAGGAATCAACTTTTAGTTCTCAAAACTAAACGCCAAAGGAAGGAATGGAATCAAACTCTTTCATCCAGACAAGAAATTCTGGTTAACACGTTTTAGGACAATGGACATTGCTTTTTTTAAAATGGGACAGTGGTCATGTTTTTTTTAGTTGGACTGCTGGAATTAACCACTGCGAATTTGCTCCTGACTGCATGGCAGTGAATGATCAGTAAGGTGGGTCAAAAACTCAAACGCTCTGATCGAAACGCCCTACTGCGGAAAAGTTGAGTGAGCACCACTAAGAATTGTGCGAAACATTTTTCGAGTCTTAATATTTTTGGCTCTGACCGGAGGCTCGAAGTTTTGAAATCACTAAAAATTAAATTTCCGAGTGTCCGTCGAAAATTCGAGAGTTATTCGGATCGAAATGCTCTAGTGCAGAAGACGTTAATAATCAACAGATGTATAAAGTATAATTAGTCAGTTTATTCGGCTCACCAAAGGCCCGAAGTTTCTAAATTTTACATAAACGTGAAATGTATTGCAATAAAACACGCGTTCACGCTCCCTCTCAGCCAAGCTAGCCATCCTGTCTTTGTCTACCCTCTGAATGAACTTGGCCGCCGCTTTAACAAGCATGGGGTGTGTGGGGATTGAAGCCAGAGACTTGCCATTTCAGCTAGTTGAGCATAATTACCCTGTAGTAGAACTTTGCTGGCATAATTGTGAATCCGAAACGTTTTTCCCAGTTTGGGAATTCCGAAAGATCTGTGCGACAGCTAACTTTCGACATAAGAAAATGTTATAAGCTGTTTCAATGAGATACGCAAAATTAGTTGCGATACGAACAGCAAAGAAGAACTAGTTCCTCTTGCATTGCAGACGCTGTGGCTGGGAAAATAAGTTGTTTTACAGAGCGTATATTCCAACAGTTCCTCAGCAGCGTGTACGTGCTATGTTCTCATATTACAAAAAGTACTTAACATGAAGTGTTAAGTAGAAGTGTTTCAATCAGTAAAAGGTATGGTTGAAAAGTTTAGGCATGAAGCAAATACAACACTGATATAGCTGCTTGCAAGTGCCCAGATAAAAATTAATGCACTTGCTCTTCAGGGAATGAAATCCCAGCCAAAGAACTACTGTTCCTTGTGGATCAGAGATAAACCAGGAAATGTTGCATAGGCCCCGTTGATCTTATCAAAAGTTTTGTAAGTGAATCAAGAGAAAATTACAAGATTCTGCTCTTCCCAGAAAACAAGGTTGCGAACGTTTCAAGTAAAACTGACGATCCAACTGAAGCAGAATTAGTTTGACAAAGGAACATCCGTTGTATCGCCCCAGTACCAGTAAGCTGACTCAATCCCCTTCTCAATCCCAGTTCAATCTGAGAAGAGTAGACCTAGACAGGATGGCTGGATTGACTGAGCAGGCACGAGAGTATTAAAATACATTTCGCTTTATGTAAAATTTCGAAACTTCGGTCAAAGCCAAATAAATTAACTGATTGGAATATTTTACACATTTGTTGGTTATTAAAACCCTTTAAGCATTTCAATCCAAGTAATTCTGGTGTTTTAGACTGACACTGAAAGTTTCATATCTGCCAAAGATATTAACAGATTTGAAATTTATTTCACACAATTCTTAGCGGTGCTCACAACTTTTCCGCACTAAGGAGTTTCGACCATAGAATTTCGGCCCACTCTAATGATCAGTATTATTTTGGAGTACTGCGAAGTCTGTACGTCCGTGCACGACGTGTCAGGGAAGACCTGCTCCACAAAATCAATAAGTTTGTTATTGGACAGCTCGCCTGCACATTGTGCGATACCTGTGAAGAAGTTTCTGGATTCGAAGTCAATCTGTGTGATTGATCATCCAACCCACTCGCCAGATTTGACTACCGCAGACCTGCGTCTTCCGGAATGGGAAGTCTGCTTTAAAATGGGAGCGCACTTTAGCGACATTGATGTTATCCCATGAGGTGTGACCATGACAGAGGGACGTTCTGTTCAGGACTTCCACCATGCCTTCGCACACCTGTACGTGAGATCACCGTTTAGTGGAATTCTGAGGCTTTGAATAGAATTCAAAATAAACTATGTTGCTCTGATATAATCAGTCACTTAACGGACATCCTGTATTTCAATTTAAGCACCTGCGAGTGCTACTTTCTATGAACTTAGTGATTCGGAAGTAAGGGCTATGAAACATTAAATCCATAGAGATGAGATTTCTCCATCGATACATTAACCTTCATGCGTTCCCAGTTCTTACAGCAGCTGTCAATTATGCACTTGCTGTGCAAACAACTTAATACAAAGAGTACGCATTATTAGAACTAGTAGTTGTCTCGACATTTCAGATTTCGAAATTATGGAACAATCGAAAAGCTTGAAACATGAACGCAAACTATGTAAAATGTCATTTTCCTTGAAACATTTGCCGACAAACTCACAAGATGCTACAGTAACCTCGAAATGCAATTTTATATTTCGCCAAGGAATTTCGATGGCAATATTCAATTTGATTAATGATAAAAACATACCTTTGTTTTAAACATTTCATCGATTTCTTGAACGTCGGGATGTGCTGCTCGTTCATAGGCTGTAAGAGTAGTCTCAAATTCAGCATGGAAGATTATACTTTGAGCTATCATTTCGTTATACGATATACCTAAAAATGAAAAACAAATTAATCATTTGGTTCAATTTTAGTGGAACGCTATGCAGTGGCAATATTTTTTTTATGAATTGTTTTACTAGCAACGTTGCTTAATATAATACTAGTATACCCTACAAATATAACAAATTTCTATAATTTATAAGTTATTTTTTCTTCAGGAAAAGAAAATTATTCTCCCATGCTTCTAAGTCTGTTCAAATTTAGCTAAAGGTTTGAAAAAGAAATTTCATTTTCAGAATAAACTACATATTTTCTCACTTCTTTAGCTGCGCCTGTGGAGTTTAGAAAAGCAGAATGGCCGTTACATTCCTGCAACTTATTAGAATTAAGTCATTAGCCCATGCTGAAGCATTAAAAGTAATATTTCAATAGGTTTCCATAATGAAATTGCAAGGTAACAAATCTAAAGCTCTTTTGTAGGAGGCTTGTGGGCGAAAATAAATAAAATTTCGGCAGGAGTTGGGCGATGTATCAGCATTCTTTGAGAAAGCTTTCGAAGTCATTCAAATGACTAACCCCTCTGAGACCTTTCACTAATGTTCCGACCAGAAGGGGATTGGCCCAGCGGGGAATTTCCCGATGGGACAAGAAATAACGCACTTTCTCGTATCCTCTTCGCCCGAATATTGTGGACTAAAGTAATCATGTCTGAACTTAAACCGATGAGCCATTACATTATGGCCACCTACCTAATAAGCTGTAGGACCCCATTAGCCCGCACGACAGCGGCCACTCTGCGAGGCAACTATTCGATAAAGTGAAGATTGGTATCTTGGGGTATCTGGTACCATAATGTCAATAGCAGGTACTCCAGTTCCCGTACATTTCGGGGTGGTGGTAATTTAGCAAAAATCCCGCTTTTCCAAGTCGAACCACAAATGTTAGATTGAGTTCATGTCAGGCGAATTTGGATGCAAGGGCATTAACAATGTCACCAGCAAGTTTCTCGAACCACTCCCTGACTATTCTGGCATTGCACATTATTCTGCTGGTAATGGCCATTACAGCAGGGAACACATTTGCCATGAACGGGTGAACTTGGTCCGCAACGATGTTCAGATACCAGACAGCTGTCAGGGATTGCGCTGTTGGGATAATTGGGATTAAGTGTCCCAAGAAAACATCGCCCACAGCATAACATCGCCGCCCCGGCCTGTTTCCCCCAACAGTGCATCCAGGTGCCATAGCCTCAGAAATCGGCGTGTCAGAGCTCTGCCGTCTAAGTGATGCACCAGGAATCTTGATTAGTCAAACCAGGCCACTTTCTTTCAACCATCCGCGGTCTAACCCCGACGATCTTTGGCCAATTTCAAGAGCTGTTTGCGATGACTTGCAGTAAGCATGGAGACCCGGCTAATTCTTCGGCTATGCAAGCTCATGCGCAGAAGACTGCGATGAACTGTTCTGCAACACATTGCCCTGGTCACCGCTGTTTTAGCTGCGGGTGATTTGCCGAACTAGACCTGTTAACATTGCACGACAGTCATCTTCTGGCATCAATGAGCTGCGGACGACTTAGTTTGGCCATCTGTGCACCACTTTTGATACTTACTCAATACACCGGCACCTGAACAGCGCACAAGCCGCGCCGTTGCAGAGATCGCAGTTCCGAGGTTCCGTGCCAAACTGATAAATCAGCAGCTTTTACCAATCTGAACACTAACCGAAAGCTGGTCCTCTGGTTTTATAAATACTGCTCTGGACTTCGGCTGCGCCACCGTTCGGTCTCCAGGCGCGCGCGCGCGTATTTCTCTAGGCTGGGGTGGTCATAATGTAATTGATCATCGTGTGTAATAATAGTTAGCTTCATTTTGGTAAAACATTTTCTTCAAAATAAAAAAACTTATCTACGTTGGGAGTTCTGAAATATAGCAGAATTCTTTAATTAGGTGAGAAACGCACCGCCTGACCGAACAAGCAGTTTTAAGTCAATTAAGCAAAATTAACTGCAGTTAGACCATAGTTTAATTTGGAGACCAAGGTCATTTGCACTTCCAAGCCGAGGATGGATTAATTGTCCAAGATAGTGACTGCCACGGGAAAATTTCAGGTTCGATCTCCAACAGGTACGAACGCTCGAACCACTATATAATTTGAAGTGTCCGATTGGCACGCTAAGCAGTCGAATTCCGGGTACTGGCCGCCCAGATAATAAATAACGTAGTCGTATTTCCACCTCGCTTCCGTGTCACTTTCCTATAGAGCACTAGCCCAAATTTCGTTTTAAACAATCCTTAGAATTAGTAAGCTATCAGACACCCTAATATCCTGTATATATGATCTCAGATGATTGACATACCCTCTCCCATAGGTTCCCAATCTGTGCGTCGCGATGCCTCAGGCAGTCTTGACTATTAAGAAAATAATTTACAGTGAAATGAGACATGCAAATTTTCAAGATGTTTTAAAGAATGTTAAAACTCATTTCTCTTGTTCTGAAAGCGTTCCCTTCAGAGTTCCGGACTGTAACGCTCTTTGAAAAGTTTGCGTGACGTCATGCAGATCTCTGCTCCCCTTGCAGTCTGAAAATGGACTGAGCCATGCAAAGTCAAGCGATAACGTTCTGCCGCCTCATTGTTGAGGGTTTAGTTTACTACGCAGTCTTCATTCAATACACATGTAGGTGAATAAACATTCGTTAGAACCAGTTGCGCACCCAGGATTTTCCCAAGGGAGGGGGTCTAGAAAATTTTGTGTCTATCTAGTACAGATCAATACTGATCCTAGAAATATGAATTTGACACTTGCCTAATACTTTGAGTCTCCTCAGACTCAGTCAACCTGTAAATTCTAAGGTCAGAAAGCAACTCGTACACATAACATCGCTTAAGCATTTTTGTCAGTCTGTACGTCCGTCTGCTTTCGATAAATATCTTGCTAACCGTTGGAGACAGATCTGAAATTTTATGCAAGGTTTTTATGGACTGCAGGTAAGTCACGCCATGTTTGCACGTCGTGTGTCTGTCCGTCTATCCTATGCTTTTGATTTATATCTAGGAAACAGTTTAGTATGAAAAAAAAATTTCTGGATAGCCTGAAGCAACTTTGTCCGAAGGATTAGAGGTCCCCACAGCCTTCAGCAAGGTTATAGGCTCTTTTACAGAGCAGAGACTGTCAGAACCAACAGTTTCAAAGCAAAATAGTTATTTGGTGCAGCACCTCGTTTCACGTGAGATTCGAGGTTGATGCAATCAAGAGCGGATTTTTAGAATTCTGTTAACGTTAAATTCTGATTGAAGTGCGTTCACGATTGGATTGGTTTCACAATTCATATTTGAACAGTTTTATTTCACTCAGTATCCAACAATCTGTTCACGCGAGTGGATTTCTGAACTATTTTTAAGATAGATACATTTTAATATATAGTGGACTGCAATACATTCTCGGCCTAGTTGTCTCAATATGCCTATGGTTCCAACTTAGACTAGATTGCTGGTCTATGCAGACGGCAAGAAAGCGACGGAACAAACTAGTGTTTATAAGAGACTCAGTGTACAAAATCTTGTTCGTCGAACAAGGCGGTTTGGTTTACCCATTGGTTGAATCTACATTCACGACATGTGCTGGGAAGTTTCAGGTCTTACTTCACACAAGAGAAAATTTGATGTATTAGTCTTGCGCAGACTATTCAATCTCATTTAATTTCGAAGTTTAATCTATGAGAAAATCCTGTCATTTATGGACACTGGTTCCAAGAAAGAAACAGTAGTCAGAAAAACACCACCCAGTGATATCTAATATGTATTTGCCTATGGTTCTGATTTCCCTTACATACAAGTGAAGTCTTCTGTTCTCAGAACCGATTTCATGCTTTCCAGATGCCTTCAACCTGCGAGATCCAATTAATGGTAGAACGGTATGTTCCCGGTAGATCGCTAGGCTGTAAAATTTCCTTCGATGACTGAGAGATTAACCTCTGTCGAAAAGAGATAGCGACCCTCACCAGGTGAGAAATGCCCGGCGTATAGCGATTAGTTTACTATAAAGAAACTAATGCTGGTACCTCGCAACATAAGAGGTTGCCATAACCCCAAACTGACGCGGGCCTCAGTGAAGGTGACATCTTGCCATTAGTCTCTCCACTCAGCTGTTTGTTACGGTAGGCGAATCTGGCATGCCTGGGGCTCTGAGTGCGTTATACAAAGAGCTAGCTTCCGTGGCGTACGAGCGTTAATGAATGGTATCAACATTTACTTATGGTATCTCAGTTATGTCACTGGATATTTCACGAGAAGTTTTTCTTGGTATTAGAAGTTCAGAAAACCTGCCGATCGTGATCCGGAAGACGACCAGTTTGTGTATAACGACCAGAGAATTCCTATCTCGAGCAAAATTTGCACTCCTGTTTCGTATGAGCTACAATTCAACGTAGACTTATTTCACAGAACTACGCTACGACCACTCAAACTTAGTTTATCAGTCTGTCCGTTGATAGGTATCTGATGAATAAGTTAGATATGGTATTTTTAATTTATGCTGTGTTATCGATAACTTTCCTTACAATTACCGGAATCTCATTTTTAATACAGATTCGCAATTTTGCCGTCATTTACACGTACTGTCCTGTACTTCCACACTGATTTACGAAAATGTAGGACCAATTGCTGTTAAAGAAGTATTTTGGATGAGTAGTTTATACGCAGTGAACTTAACTAAAATGGTCAACCTGACCGCGCTATCACAGTCAATCAGTTCATAATTTCGTGAATGACACGAACACATTTTCGGCATAGAAGCTTTTGTTACCTGGCACAGAAATGTAGTCACCCATTATCTTTTCTCACATAGCACTTCAAAACACTTCGCACGGCATCGTCCTTAAGAAATCTAACGCACTCCTGATTTCGGTCCTAGAATGCTTCCATTACACCACTGTGGCAATGTTACTTGTCTTGAAATGTAGTTAGTTTTCCTGGAACCAGAAGTTAACCCGTAGACATCTAGGCAGTTGCTTTCCAGGATTTCGCATGTCATCTAGCAGACAGAGATGTTCTAGAGATAGGAGCAGCACTGATGCTCCCGTCAGGTTTTTCTGACCTCAGTTCCTGTTACGAGGATGAAAGCGTAAGTACAAAAGAACACAGCTGAAGGCCTCGACCAGAGTATTAGGAGGTTTGTTCGGCTTATTCTTTTGTAATTACTTGAAATCCACTTACTTTGGTACTAACATAATATTTGGAAAATCCAGGATTCTAGTTTCGGCTAATTTAGGTTCTGAAGAGCTGAGCATATACATTTTTATTGCACTTCCTATATGATAAGTGGTAAACATATCTATAACTGGCGGAAATTGACATCTGCAACGTATTCCCCTTCCCTACGGGAATGTGGAGCAAACGCTCCGCCCATTACAGTCAGCATTTTATCTTAACAGCAGTTATATGCCCGAAACAAAGCATTTAGCAAAGCTAACTCAGTTCAAGTTATTAGTATGGAATTTCGCACCCAAGATTTTAATTTTAGGAATTCGGGGTAAATTGACTACCATGAGCAATTCAAGGTTACGTGTAAGCAGTTCAGTCCAATTTTAAGACACTTGTTCCAAGGTGGTGAGAATATGTGCCATGGGACGTACTCACTTCGTCCGGGACTAACTGCTTAGTTCGTACACAGATGGAAGCCAATGGCAACTCAGTCACCAGTGTGAAAATTTTACTTCAGTAGGTCTTTCTATGAAAATAGAACTTTAAATACTTCGCAAATTCTTTATTACGGAACTCTAACTATTCGCATATCTGACTAAAATCAGACTGCATAGAAAACATCGAATAAAATTAAAAAATCACTGAAACTTCATGCTCCTAGAATAGACTGAATTTAAGTTTTATTGCACCAGAGTAAATGAAATAGGAATTTCCCAGAAAACCTAATTGAAGTCGTACTTCAAAAATAAAATACCAAGTTTAAACTTCCTTTTAGAACTACCGCTTTAATTTTATACTCTAGGGATTTATTGAAACCACACTCTGCAAAAATATTGCATGAAACCTAATGCCTATACATAGAATGATCACTGAATGGAAGTTTTATTCTGCCTTAAGTTCAGAATCACGAAACATCTAAATCAAGTGGGATTGTTTTAAAATAAAAATTGGAATTTTATGTTTCTTACATTTTGATCTCATGGGCACTTCATGTATTTCTCCATAGAGTTCTAGCTTTCCGTAAGCATCAAGCAAGTACTGCAAGAAGTCACTCTTCTGTAATATAAAAGGTTGAATTATAGTTTAATACACTGAAAAGTATTAAGATTACGTTTTTGGGTAAAGCATTTACAAAATGTCTACAGATTCATGTTTAAACACTGGTTGAGATTTTTTAAATCTTGGACGTGACAAATAAACTTTGAAATCAAAACCTGAACATTATGTTTGTCGGGCACTTTAGGCTCTCTACAGCTTTTGCTGTCCAAACCTTAAGGTTTTTTCGGTATACTTATGTGATGCAAACCTTAACTTTAATGAAAAGTTAATCTAAGAGATCAAAATTTGAGTTTAGGAACGAAACTACTGCATTTCAGATATTTTCTTTCAGTTTCTAAATTTCCCAAATTGACGTTTTTAAACCATCAGAAAATTTAAAAAGTTAGAAGCACTACCTTTTCATAAAGAGAACGCAACCGGAAAATAATAAATTATCTGCTAAGTACATGCAAGTTTCATCATTGAAATAATTTTTAAATGCTTTTTTTAATAACCCTTCAGTTAAGTACAGTCACTCAAACTATGATTCTAGTTTCAATTGCCTGAAAATTGCAGATAAAATAATTTTTAAAGAGACCTGGAATTTGTCTAACTAGTTAACAGTTTCTGTCAATGCGTGGAATTCTAGTTACTGTGCCGCAGCGTCTGAACAGCTGTAGCAGAGGGGGGAACTGCCCCTGCACTTGTGATCGTAGTTAGAAATCTGAGTAACTATTTCATTCCACTGAAAATTTCTCTAGTTAAAACTAACTTGTTTCAGACTTAAATTATGAACTACCTAGAGCTACAAGCTCCTAAGACACTAGACAAACCAAATCCATCTCAAAAAAGCGAAGGCCACGACAAAGGTTACTTCCTTGTTTCTCTGAGGTCACGTTGGAACCGAAGCTTTCTATTGGTTCCCAACGCTGTCTTGAATGAAATCTTACACCAATCCGACGTATCAGGCCGTGTAACATGAATGTTACAAACTTAAAGAATTCATCTTTAAGACATGAACTAGAACTTTCTAGATCAAGTCTCCTGGCTTGTTCATTATGGTCCACGGAATTTATACCTCTTAACTTGTCCAGTACGCGAAGAAAGACTTCATGTAGTACCAGCCTTGTTAAAAACTGTATCCTGAAACTCAAATTACTGTTTTAATAAAAGTCAGGAGCCTTTTCCATTTCATTCATGTAATAAAATTATTTTGATAGAGTGGAAGGAGAAATGTATGGGAATTGTTTATGTAAAACGTAGGACCTACAGTTGTGGAATTCATACGAATCTGGAGGTTTTCGAATTAACACAGTTTAATATCGCTGGAAATATTGCAGTATTTCGTATCGCGAACTATATAGGTAAAATTTAAGGTTTATGTTAACTGAGTTTATGGATATAATAGTTTCCTGTAACATGCCCAAGTAACGTCATAAAGTCCTGTTACACAAAAGCGCAATAAGTTCTGTATACCCAAAAAAATTCATATCCTGACATTACCCTAGTTTCCAAAATGGTTCCGATGCAACTCTTAGTGTCAGTTATTGTGCAAAGGAAATTCCTTTAGGCTGCCAAGTCAGCAATAACACGCAAAAACGCAAATATAAATACGTTGATACTTTAGGATTTCCACAGGTAAACACGAAATACGAGTACAATCCGATTTCGCATATTACAGAAATAAGGTTGTTCCTCAAATTTTGAATGTACTGAATTAGCTCTTCAGATTCAATTACATACTTTAACTTCTATAAGAAGTCAGTCACTCATTTAGAATCAACGCTCCAAAATTTCACCTTTAGCAAGAACCAGCCATTCAAAATCGCAAAAATACACGGCTTTTTGTCAGTAGTTATGTACACTTGTCTTTATAACTTGTGACAAACAGTTGTCTTATGTCACGATAAATTTAACCTTGCAGTATTACACTTCCCACATGTTTTGGATTTAAATGTAAAGTATATTCTCACAATTTCAGTCCTATTTCTACACTTTATATTATGTATTTAATTTTTAAAACCCTGATTCCTGCGTAACATTTGCTTCCAACTCTATGATAATCATGTTACAAAGAATTCGTATCCTCATCCAGCAGGAATAATTTTTGTTGCGAAATATCAATAACTGATTCAAATGTGGTCAGGTCTACTAATACAGATTCAAACGAGATCTGTTTCCGTGAGATGCATATAAATACATAGGCATCGAAAATCGTTGGCCGCACTTACGTAAAGATTTTTTCAAAATGCTTTTCATGACCGAAAAATAGTTTAACTCATGCAACAGTTTTAGTTCTCTCATTCGGGCGTGGAATTCAGAGTACTTTCCACTGAAAGATGCCCCATTCAATCCTTCCCGACGACAGATCTTATTCTCTTCCACAGATTGTACTGAAGATCAGATGCCAGCGGACATCTGTTCCTCAATATCTCGCAATCCCAGAAATGATTCAGTTATCTTCATTTCTGTAGGCCTATCATTTGCGTTCACTGGCAGAGTTATAGCCGAGGATTCACTCATTACATCATTTTCTTTAACATCCTGTATAATGAAGTAAATTTCTCAGTCATTTTCGTCCACGCCGGGCATCGAACCAGGGTCATCATCCCGGAATAAATCGCTCTCCCAACTGAGCTACGCGGACGTATGCTCTCTCTGCTATCTGCCGTTATCTCATGTGCGTCCTGTGGTGCAGGGACGTCACACCTGTATTGTGTGAAGTCATAGATAAGATTAGTGCTGAAGTCACTTTTTCAAGAACATTCCTTTTTAAAGGAATTTCAAGTATAGTAAACCATTTTACTTCGGACTCATTTTCTAGATACTTTCATTTCAGTTTAGTTATTTAGTGGGACGCGGAAAAACAACTGCTATTTTCATTCCGCGGAAACTGCCACAGTCCGCAGCAACCACTTTTAATGATACTTTACCTTTGGAAGAGTATCGTAATGCTTTATTTATGATATTTGCAGCAATAAGTACGCAGTAAACCCTTGCATGGCCAATTGTACTTGCGTCACAGTAAACAGACCACACATGATTTTCACCGAGCATTACAATTTCAAAATACATTTTACTTTTTTCTGAAGTGTGGTTTTTGTAAAAATAATTTTTTAACAGTTGATATGCTAAACAATCTTTTCATCAGAAACTGCTGTAGCTTAACTGACTGGAGCAAAAAGAACAGTTTTGGAAGTTGATTTGCACTCTTTTGCTTTCACCAAAACTGTTCCACTTTAATCCTTTGGGGACACTTCGCAAATAGATGTAGTTTGCTTGTATATTTAACTTTCGACAAAGTGAGTGAGGCATAAGGACTTCGAAGTAATAGCTGCGTATAATTATTTTGCCCAAAACTAAACCATTAAGAAATGACACTCCCATACACCGATCTGCAGATGCGGTGAATAAATGTAGGCACCTGTCGTATACATAATGTTATGTGCCCGACTGTTTTCTAAGTATCTCCACGGGGAATCTTCATGTGGCCCGCACTTTTCCTCAGCAGCGCTGAGGGAGATCTTAATATTTAAGATCTACCTCAGAGTGATCGTATTATCAGCCCACACTTCACTGTGTAGAATGTGTTTTGAAAGTTAAACACTACCATAAAGGAAAATGAATGAGGGTTAGTTTGTTTTAGCGTGTGCGAAGTTTTGCAAAAACATACTAGGAGCTGCAGTATGCCCCTTCGTTCCGTGCGGCCCTGTAGCTGAGGGGTGGTAGTTAATCCACTGGGCTGGATACCTTTATAGAAGATACTGACAGGTTCAGAAATCTCAAGAACAATCATAAATGCCAAAGCCTCCGCTGTGCTCTATTCTCAAAATCATCGCTTTGTAAAGAATATCATAAGTGCAAAACAAAGTCAAAACTTGTTCACGATACAGTATTTTGTTCCATTTCTCTAGAATTTCATGCATATGTACCTATTTCCAAATAATTGTCATAAACCGCGTTTGGTAGGTCAAATAGCTTTCTACCAGCTGCTCAACTCAACCTGCAAGATCTCTTTAAGTACATTCTTATGCTTTTCAGATCCCTTGGCGGTAAGAGTGACGTATGATAGCGTGTGGTCTTTCTATGGAAGCATTGTAACACCAGAGTCTCTTAGATTAGTACGTGTTCTGATTAAAAGCAATCAAAACTTGCTAATACGAAGTCGATTCATTTCGTACAAGTAAAATGCTGCACCACTTGCGCACTGAGTGCCTAGTATCTTTCTTAAAAGATAAAAGGTATCAGATGCACGTGAGAAGTAATACCAACTATTACTAAAGATATTTGGATATATAAAATTAAAGACTCCTGTTTGAGGTGCTGGGGAAACATTCGCGATGTGCTTCTGCAAGATTTAAAATGCAGTTAGTACACCTTATAAGTTGATAATGCAATTTTATCAAAGTAGAGCATGATCAGCGCATCTTTATGTAAAGTGAAGGAACTGCAGGTAAAAGGTGGGGTGGAAGAGTAGACAGCACGCGATGCAGAGCTTTGTTAATCTGTTTTTCAGAAGAGGAAACTGACTTAGACAAAGGTCAAATTGTAGTGTTCAAATGACATTTCCGAGACTGAAAGGCTTATGGGGGTACTTCACAGGTTGATGTGGGTAGTACCTTCAGAAAAGGTATCCTGGAAGAGGTACTTCGAGCCGTCAGCAAGCTGTTCACGGCTCACCGATGAACAGCGAGGGCTATTCCGAAGGTATCAGCCAACAGAAGATATAAGGTGACGCAACTAGCTGGAATTTTAAGGCTGGTGACGAGAATAGTGTCACAATACATCAAGCTCAGATGTAACTGGGGATGCGTAGCGGCAAGCTGCTTGAAGTGCCCACGATACCAAATTCACCGTGGAAAACAATGTGGACGCAAACATCAGAACTGGACCTTGAATGTTAGGAAGGTTTCTTGGCCCGATGAATCTTTTGCTGTTGCATCATGTGGACGGCTGGGTATGTGCGAGTCATTTACCCAGGAAGTTTTGTCATTAGGACAAAACGACTGACAGTGGAGGAAGTATGCTTTGTGCAATGTTCTGCTTGGAAACCCAGGTTTCTGTCATTAATGTGCAGAAAACTGATTTCTACCACCTACCTAAACATCAGTGCATACCAGGTAGTAGCTTTCATGTCAGCAGTAGTACACCACTAGTAATTCTTCATGCCACACTGCCTGGATTGTTGAATGGTTCGCATAACATGAAGACCACCAGATATCACACTGGTCTCCAAATTCCTGAGACATTTGATACCTGGTTTGCGTTGAAACCGTGAATCTGACCTGCAGGGCCAAAATCTAACCATATTTACGCATGTTATGACACAAAGGCAATGGAATGGATCTCTTATGTCCTGACCCTTGACCCCAGTCCACCCATTTTCAATAGGCTTCGTTCCCAGGAGGTTAATTTCATCGAAATGATCCATTTTTACGTAAGTTATCCTGCATAGAAGCAATTGAATAAATCCCGCTCTTATATCCTGCCTGACCTTGAAGACCAGATCTCACTGGTCTCCAAGTTCCTGAGACATTTGACACCTGGTTTGCGTTGAAACAGTGAATCGGACCTGCAAGGCCTCATCGTGTAACTTACGATAGTTACAAGAATCCTTTAAGGGTTTGGTACCCGATAATAGACACAGAAATTGTGTAGCATCTAAGCCTACCTGGGGAAGAATTGCTTTAGTGGCACGTAGAGGACCAGCATCATTAGTCAGGTGGTCATTGTGTTTCGGCTCTTCGGTGTATTATTTAATTTCAAAACTTGAAGTAAAGATTTTACGCTTGATTACAAATTAACAAAGCGCGTTCTGATTTACAATTCAATGCTTGCAGATTTAAATTTTAGGATAATTTAACAGTATAGCTCACTTTAATTCTTAAGAGAAGTTACCAGCATGAATGAGATTATGAAAGTATTTATAACACTGCATAAAAGACTACGGAACAAATCATTTCGCTTTGCTGCCAAGTATACTTCTAAGTAGAGCGGCATAAGCATCAAGAATAAAATGTACACAAAAATCGGGGGCGCATTGATTTGGTATCTTAGTTTTCACAGCGAATTCCTGATCTCGTGATAGTAGCTTTGGAGTGACTGACATCATAAAATACACTGCAATTTTATGGCGTGTGTTAATATAGAAGAAATTCCTTCCATATTTCTCGTGGAAACTACACTGTTGTCCAAAACATGAGCAAATATGAAATCTGACGACTGCAGGCAGTTATGGGGGCTAAAAGAGATTTGTAACATGTGAACCAGAGTGCTGTGTGAAGGTATTTCGAAATGATCACCCAGTATGGAGTGTAACCACGTGACAGTAGCCAATGGTGTACTGTATACATAAGCAGGAGGCCTAAGGTAGTGCTTGGTAGTTTTATTTTGCATGTGTTTCAGGGACGAAGAAAAACTGATCTAACAAAGATCAAGACATGCCTGGTATCTGCCCGAAAACATGATTTGGATAAAAATAGTATTTTTATAAACCACTTTGTACTAAGCATGACTCACTGATGTCAGACGCATTGCGGCGCAGGGGAATTCCTACGGATTACTTCGCTCGTATCAGTTTACACGAAGCTGATTGAAGTCATGAGACGACAATTAAGCCTGTACTTGTATTTTAACTGTTCAGTTTCGAAACCTATTGCGTAGTACTCATTTTACTGATAAAATCATTAACATTTACAGCTATGAAATTTGTTTTTCGGATTTTTACTGCTCAAAACCAGTAAATTTTCTTACAAGTGCGTTCCTCTAATCTTGATATTGGCGATTACTTTCAGATCATTCAAATCTCGAGTTCGGGAAGATTGGTTTTTGATAGGAAGTTTAACGACCACCTTTTGCAACTGAGGGTGCTATAAGCAATCGCCCGTTCCTAATTTAGCGCCACTCGTTTTAGGGAGAGACAGCTAGTGCCACAAGGCAAATATCCATGCCTCACTGGGATTGTAACCCGGAACCATCTCAGACACATGATCAGATGTCATGGCATATAGTTTAACTTCAGATTACTTTTGTAGCTTGATGAAATTGTGCAGCTTGACCAGAAACTACGGATAAGATACAAATAAATGGCGCTTTCTAAGGGCATGTATACACATGTTACATAATTCCTAATTAGAGTAGTTTAATTCATAGTGATTACATAGAGTCTGAAAATAAAGAAACTTGCACCCACCGGGTCACTCTTAATCCTTTCTTCGACCATTTGCACAGCAACATCTTTGACGTAATTGACCGGGCCAGTTGGAAAGGGTCTAATTCGTAACCGGTCTGTTACAGAAGGAAATAACGCTGAAAAGGGGCAATTTCAGTTAGATATTAATTCAAAAAGGAAATCTACAAGTCATTGAGCAAATACACAAGATTAGTGCTTTAAGAAACAAGTTCTTTTTTTTTCTTTGTTTATATGACTAATTTTTAATTATGATATCTACTCTTAAGAATGACTGAAAAATGCAGTTTCATCTCGTAGTGTTCCATTTGCATCCTTTCTAGCATCAGATTCACAAACATTTGTAATTCAATAGCAATCTAAAATTTCAGATTTTACAACTTTCTCCAAAAGCTTTAAGCCAAAAAACTTACTGCACGATAGTTTTCCGAAGTCTTGGTAAGGATCCCAAAACTGAGCCCACTTATGTTACTCCAAATTTTGTTTTACAAAGAAGTTTACTTCATTTCAGAAAATTGTATTTATGAATCAATTGCTAAATATTACGCAATACACAAGTTCAATATTTTGGCCCAGAAGTTATTAAATACTATTTGTCTAAACAAGAAGTCACCTACACAAGTCTTACAGGCTGAAAATCAGCCAAAAGGCACGTAAATTCCAGACTATATAAGGAAAAAGCAGCAGTTGTGCTTCAGAGGAGTTTTTAACGCTGATGCTCTTATAAGATCATGCTACATCGATTAGCATTTTAAAATAGCAGTTTTAAAAGCTTAATCGACTAATTTATAAGGAACTATACTTTAAATAGTTACCTACACTAGTAATCCGAATTTCTTTGCGTACAATAGAAATCTTTCCAAGATTTTGCACATCAACCAAATGGCTTTTTCAAGGAAACTGCAAATTTGATAATAGAACAAGAGTTTGAATGTGGTAACTTCACAGTAAATTAAAATATTCAAATATGATTATTCATTCGAAGAAACTGAGTCCTGTTTTATGGCCACGCGGTACCATGGAAGAAAACTCAGCGTTTTTTTTTGAATTTATTCAAAAATAGTGAACTCTACAGAAGCTATCATTGCAAGCCTCGCTGTTGGTTATGACCTGCAAGGTTTCGCGAATGGCAGATTTGGGTGTGAAGGAAACTAATTTCCTGATATTCCAAATATCACCAGCGGACTTCAACTTTACTTCTCAGGATAGGGCAGTGATCAGTTCCTTTTTATCTTATGCTCGTTGGTTCTAATTCTGCACCAACGTTTGATCATTCTGATGTATCGCTTGGAGCCTTCCAGATATTGTAGTGGGATTTCATAAATACCGCCTCTTGAGAAGGTATCTTCAATATCTCGTAAGCATCGTATATAAAGATACCCTCAAATTTAAACAGAAGTTAATCCTCCTGAGCGAGTTTCAGTTTATATGAAATATAGCAGTGGTAGGTAGCGAAGTTAAGGCATAGACTAACACTGCTGTTTCTGGCACTTTAGATAAATTTATGCATTTGGTTTGAGACGTATTCTTCCGCAGTGGCAGTTAGACGGTGTTTTAATTCGCTTTGTCTAGAGTTAACATCGGAGGAGACTGCGAAGGCTTCGGTTGGAGAAAAGGCTGTATTGTAATCAGGGCAGAATGAACTGCAAAGCATCAGATGGGGACAGACGTGGATTTGTCAGACTTCTGTACGAAGGCGGTTGTCAACCAATGTGCTCATTAAAACGTCGAGATAAGGTACCAATTGGTTGCCATGCCGGACGAACACTTAGTTTTCTTCGAATGAATGATCACATTTGCATCTAATCATTTATTTTTTAGTCATGACGTTCGAATTGTTGGAAGTGTTCCGTTCTTCACTTTGCTGAATACCTCCCTGAAGAAATTGTGGCTGATTTGAGTGTTTGGAAACAGTTTCTATTCTAAATCAAGAAATTAGGATTACTATTGTATCTATATTATTTTAATGGAATATTTTATAGTCTCATTTTGTTCATCTTCCTGTGTATACATTCCGTCATTGGGAGAGTAAGTACTACATATCTAAGTCTTTGCTGGCATATCTTGAAAATAATCTTAACTGCACTTAAAACTGCTGAATATTAGCATTAATTTTTAGCAAGTTTTAAAGAGATCGCGCTTTTGTTACCATTTTGTACGTCCATGGACAACATTTCTACAATTAGACAGATCTGTAAAGTTCTTTGCATTGGGAAGCTCTAAATGTGTGAATCATTTAGTTTTTTACTATGCACAATTTTGCCTCTAAAGCGTAGGATCAAGTTTCAGTTACAGAAATATCTGCGGAAATTAAATTAGATTGAAAGATTTGCTTCGATCAGATACTGTTAACCAGGCAAACCATATTTTCTTACCAAAATTTTGCACTATTTCTCTGCTAGGGGAACGAAAAAGCTTCTGTTTCTTAGTCTCTGCTTCTACATGTAAGATTTAAAAATTGTACACGAGATGCAGTTTACCTTTTAAAATACTTTAGGCTAGTGTGAGGAATTTTGTAGTTCGCAGTTCTGTCGGTAGGTTGTGATTTTAGAAGCGCAGGCACAGCTGAAACCTGAAGTACACACTGAGAATTTTCCTTATTGTATGCCATTGGGGCAATACATTTGGAGCATTATCTTTTTGAAATAATACTTCAAGGTAGAGCCTTACTCGCTATGTCTGCTTCCGGGAGACCCGCATGAAAAGTTACCTTAGCATAGCTTCCCCCCCCCCCATGAAAAAAAGACTCATTTTCAACTTTTGCATTATGCAAAGTTCTTCAGTTAGCTGACAGAAGAAAACATGTCTACATTTATTTTAACTGATTTGAAAATAAAGTTCTGATACCTTCCTTGTTTTCAACAGCAGTATGCGCCATTTGTTAATCTTCGTAACATGCCTTTTAGCTACTGGTGGAACCAAGTAGTCGTTTCTAGTTCTGGATGTTCTATCGGTTGTAGAAACCAGCATTTCGTTTTCCAAACTGGTTCCATTAACTTCGAGTAACTTTAAAACTGGGGGACTGACGCATAACATTAAATTATGGCGGTTTGTCTTTATATTAAAATTTTATTTCATTTCGTATATTTTGTCATAATACGACAATTCAAACAATAGCTCTAGTTTAGAATGATCAGCATCTGAAAACTCAGATTCGTAAGTACACTATCAAAAGTATTCGGCCGATGTTTTTGGGCAGATTATTGTAGCAGTTAGTCCACCTTTTACTCGGATGACAGGGGAGACTCGTCGAGGCACACTAGTTTCCGGTTGGACTACAGGTACGGATTGCCTTTTTTTTTACAAAGTTGCTGCCAGAGTAGAGCGAAGACTAATTTCGTATCCGTCGCTGCAGTTCATCCCAGGTGTTTTATGGGATTAAGATAAAGACTGACGAGGCCAATGTAACAATTTTACCTCATTTTTAAAATTATCAGTCCTGCAAAAGCCGTATACTGTGGCAGAGAGCTAGATTGTGTAGATACAGAACTAATTTCCATTATACTACTATTGTTAGTAGAGCCGAATCTAGAAAATTTGATTAGTATAAACAAGCCGCGCCCCATCTAGGAAAAACAAATCCGTACCAGGATGGAGAGTCTGCCGAACTTGACACTTGAAAGGACAGTCAGACGAACAGTTCGCCGAGTTGTCGACCAAATCAAAACCCGTTTGTCACATTGGAAAAGCGAGACTCATCCTAAATAGCAGCTTTCCAGTCCTGCAAGATTGGAAAGACTACTCCGAATAAGGCTTCGCATTCACTACAGGGAAAGTGGCTGGTGAATCGTTGCTCTACCACACACAACCTCTACGTAGTTATGGTACGAATCGAGGCACAACTTATTTCAACAGGGGAGGAAACTGAAGAGGTAGAATGGGATTTAATATTTCTTACCATGGCCCTTTTGCTAAAGTTCCTTCAGTTTGTGCGGCGTTCTTAGGAGATTTTTTACTGTAGCTCCTGCTTCCATCTGTGCAGGACAGCACTTAGTTGATTTGGGCATATGTTTAATGTATAGTTGCAATGCTCCTCATGGAAAATTTGCTGAAATTATAACTAGCCCACATTGAATATCCACTTTAAAGTTCTGATAATACGACAGAACATCTCAGTTTCTCACTCGCAGCGCACCTTGCTACGCAACCGTTCTTAGCATTTGTGTATTTTATCAGAATTATTCGGATACTACCAAATATTTACACATCAACGAGTTAAATTATTTAAACTACTTTTAAACTGTAGTTGTAGCAAGACTGCTTTTCAGGAAAAGCAGTATTTATAGCGAACTACTTTTTTGAAATTGTAACTATTTGCAGGGATAAATACTTTCCAAAAAGTTAGCTCAGCACTTGTTACACAGAAATTCAGATTTCGTATAAGTTTTCTGCGAAAGTTTAATCTTTCATTTAAAGCGGTTTCAGTACCATTGAAATAACTTCGATTTCTGAACTAATTATCTCTTTGCCACCTCTAAAAGTTCTTTCAAAGCGAGGTCCAGCGATGGGACCGTAATGTGCAACATTAGTGCTTTTGGTAAAGATTTAGTATTTAAGTTTCTTTGAACCCATGAAGAAGCAACTGCGTACAAGAGGAATGTCCCCTTATGAAAAGGCTACACTGTCTTAGGGTCGATACACATATTTCTTGTCATCCTGGACTAGGATTTTAATTTCGCACCAGGTAAGGGAAGTTCCACAACGTTAAAATTTATTTCCGCACTGTTTTATTGGCGCAAGAGCCTCGGTGCGCCAAAGATCGCCAACAGAATCAAAAACTTGCCAAAAACAAAACAGATTGTAATTGGTGCAGAGTGAGGCCTTGCACCGGTATAAAGTTACTAAAATGGTAAAGACTGAACACAAAGATTAATGCGATACTTACCAATTACTAGTGATCTCCACGTTGGATCTACTGCGAAGACTGATCGTACGTTCGAAACAAATTGGTTTGTTGGGTCGTATGAATCGATCTTAGAAGAAAAGACTGCACCAAAAATCACGTCCACGGTAAATCCTTCGAATTCCCTACAGAGAAAAAGTAGGTTACTTGGGATAGACATGCGGGTTAAGAAAGAACAGTGGTGGAAAACTGCGCGAACAGATCTTACCTAAGAAAAATAGTGAAACAGTTACATCCAGGGGGTGGCAGAATCAAACGAAATTAATATCTAAAAGAATTTACAGTGGTAGCTTGCAGGACGATAGTCACGCCCAGGAGGTAAACCATTAGAATTTAGAAAAATCTAAATAAATTATTCCAGGATTCTTTATCGCCGAAGTCTTATCAGGGAGAGAGAATGACCCAAAGCTTGTTAACCTATGGAGAACAAATTTAACTCAGAATAACAATCCCATTCAGGGGTTGGTACAAGGCTACAGACATTTAATCATTGAAACAATGAAAGAAAATGTCACTGCAGAATATATGTAAACATAACCAGTAGCCTTCATTTTAGCTACAAATGTGAAAACGCGGTTTATCATAGTTAACGAATGCCAACTACCGGCTGATTACTGACCGGTTGCATTGGGCAGTTCTAATTATGCTTCGTATGGTCAACCACATAGGCTGGAGTCCTACAGCATGAATTCCCAGCTATTATTCCCTAACTCATGAAATAGATAAAAAGTTAAATAAACTGTTTCTTGTACTTAAGGCTTTGGATGACCTGATTAAATCAGATTAGTTGTCACACTATTACACTGATTTAGAGTTTATTTTTGTCAACGGGCTCAAAACCACAACACTTGTTCCATGCTGGTTGTCTAAAATTCCTCGTGGATGTTCCTATCCGCTCTACACTAAATGGGGAGGGGGACTCCGGGTCACTTCTCGTTCTGTGGGCGAAAACATCTAAAAATGCAGAATATTTCTCAGTCCTGCTGTCCATTAGCTATCTCCAATGCAGCAGCCTCTAACAAATAATCTGAATTTGGCATAGTGTCTAGCCGCTCGGGATAGAATGTACTTCTGTCCAGGACTTTCCATTGCAGTCAATTTCCTGGATTTACAGACGGGCTTTGAAAGGAACGCTGTTGCTTGCCCCAGGTGAGTCTTCACCTTGCCCGGTAGCAAATTACTAGTGACCAACTAGTCCTCCACAACGTCGCTCCAAGCTGTTTTTGTATTGGGACCATCAGTCTAAATCCGTAGACTAACTTCCCATTTGGTCTGATCACTGGTTCATTTGCATACTACCAGCTACTCGCAGGCCACACGCCCTTGCCTCCGGGATAAGTTTCCCGCAGTCTGAGCTTTGCTGACTTCACGCAGTCCCCTACACTTGCAAGAACAATCTTCTTTCGGAGCTGTTTTAAGACTGATCGTGTTCCGGTGCATCCTGTCTTTGCTCGTCCTTACAATTGTCTAGTTCATGGCAAAAGATTTTCACTCCAAGTGCAACCCATTAGCGTGCATATTTTAAATACTGGGTGATTCATAAGGTATGTAGTTTCCAGATGCTGTAAAACAGTTGAAGACACTGACCACAACTGCATACCGTTATGCAGATTTAATCCAAATTTGTGTTCCGCTACTGAGGGAAGTGACGTAGCAATAGCGCGTTCGTGACTAGTAAGTCAAAATGGCAGTGTCTGCAGTGGAAAAGGCGTTGTGTTCTTGAATAGAACAAAACTGAATCTTACTGTTGTGCAACGGCATTTCCTATCACGATTCGGAAAAGAACCTCCAACCAGGAAATCCATACGATTGGCATAAAAATTTTAAAACTACGGGCTGTTTGTGCAAACTTTCAAGTCTTTGACGACCGCGTGTATCGCGTTTGGGCGGAAATTGATTACAGGCTTAATGTGTCTTGTGACTAAGGGTGCACACATAGAACGTATGTGACAGTCTCTAAAAACCCTAAACATTCTCCTACAATTCTGTTACAGGTAACAAAATCTCACATTGTTCTTGTTATATAGTGCGTTGAAACTATACTTTATGAATCACTTTGTATTTTAAGTGCTTGACCCTTTTAAGTGAAATCAGTGGATTCTGCCCTAACCCCCCTCATTTCGACGTATACAAGTATTTCATTGCCAGAACGAATGTCTTTTCGAAATGGTCTTTTATATCAGCGCTATATTTCTTACTCCCGACAAAAGAAACATTTCGGGATAAAATGTCAGCACCCATTCCTGACCTGAGTAGAGTTCAAAAGCACCCACCGGTCCCCTCTTTTCCTCCAGACTCCGCTGTGCTTTCGGAGAGACTAACAGTCCCCTTTCTCTTTCAAGAGCTTAGTTTATTGCCCTGCAATTCTGGTTGCGTTTACCACCCATTGCGCTGACATTTTTCTCCCTTTTCAAGTTTCCTGGCTATTAGCAAACACTCCATTCTGATTTCCGAAACGTTCTAATGATTATCTTCTTAAACACAATTTACACACAATTCGCTCCTATCAACTTGATCTATTTACAAATCTGATTTCAAAGTTCCACCTCTGCGGCTATTTAATCTAACAGACCCCAAAATTATGCATCAATGCTTTTAAGTAAAGCAGATATTAAACGAAATGCGGATTAAAGTTAGAGCTCATTGGTGTTTTCTAGCGCAAGGGCGAATGAGCGTAAAGTCAAGAGACGAAAGTAATTAAACTGCTATATTAGAACAAAATATTTAAACAGAACAGACTATGTAAATGGCATTTTAAGAAATTAAGGCATTGCATAGAAGGAAAAACCAGTACAATGAAGCTAATGATCATAGTAAGGAAGCAGTACTAGAACACTAAAGGCGTAAATGACAGACGAAACAATTAAAATTACTGTTATCCCGAGGTTTTGTACTATTTGCAGTTAACCCTTCACTTTTTACCAAATTTTTAGAAAAGCCGTTATTTGAGGACTTGCTTTTAATACAGTCCCCCCTCAGAGGCTTAAGGTAGAACACATTCACAACTCTCCATAGTACTGAATTAAGTCGGCTGCTCCTGAGTGGGAGCATTGAAAATATAACACCCAGCCAGAAACAGACTTGAGTAACTGGAAAATATAACTAGCTGTGAGACGTGCAATGAGAAAGTCTACTTCAAGTTTGCAAATATTAGGCTCCAACTCCTTAATTACATAAGGTCCAAATTGGCACGGACGCTGATATTCCTGGTAACTTCAAATTCAGAACACGATCTGTATTTAATCCTTTATTTGGTTAATCATTCTCATTGAAGTTATAAGAAGCTGAAAACTAAACGTTTACAGGTTAGTCTTGAAAATGCCATCCGTTGATTAGCTAAAGCTGGGCAAAAGACCGGTTTAATTTATTTCGCTGATAAACAGAGTTACTTTCGTTTAATACCAAATGTTGACGAAGAACTCTAGCAAGGAACTAAATTGGTAGACTTCCTTCAGCTAAGACACTACCTAGGTAAATTTAAGTAAAGTATTCAGAAAGACTTTCAATACACTCCGCCAAAAAAAGTTAAGCACTCCGAGGAAGAAGCTGTTCGATCCTGATTAGTTTTCACATGCAAGTACCTCAAGGCCTAATTTGCAAACGTTTAAAAATAACCAGTGAAGGGCATATAAAGATCAAATCTCGCACGCAGGGACAATTGACAGCAGATTGTGATTGCATTAACCTCTACGGATTGAAAGGATGCTTCGACCTCGGATTCTTTAACACTGACATTAAACGAGTGAGACTGAGCCAATGTGACTCAAACGCTGGTTTGTCAAGCTGCCGTACCGCCAGCCATTTAGATCGGAGCTGCCTCGCAATCTGACGATGTTGGTGCAGATTGATCGCGGATAGCACAAGCCAGCGGCATTCGTGCATTGGACGGCCGAGGACAACTACAAAACTTTAGTATCGAGCCGTTGTGAAGCGTAGGAAGTTTAATTTGTCACTCAACTATCCATGGCCAGGTTGCATAGTACACAGGTATGCAATTTCTCATCCTGACCGTTAGACTTCCAGCAGCACCGGGACTGCATTCGAGGAAACTACTGTCCCATAGCCCCGATCATAGCCGGTTCCAGTTGTGTCGGGACAGATCAACGTGGGGTAGTGTCTTAAGTAGTGAGTCACGGTCTGCACTTGTCCGATGAAAAGAGTCTTGAGACTAACCGGCCACGGACGGATCCTGCCATTAACGTAAAACTGCATATTGCTCGCACACCGGGTTGTTGCATATTGGGAAATATTTCCTAAAAATATCCGGACATTCTTTGTAGCCCTCGGTACCACCTTGGCAGTAACTGTATGTCGACAACAATGTACGACCTTTTGTAGGGACATTCTTGTCGCCGTATCGCAGAGCAGTTGAAGAGGATAATGCCCGGCCACAAACGGCACGGCTGCCAAAAGTTCTTCCGCAGTGTAGACACCATTTCATGGCCATCCCAATATATCACCGATCGACCATGTTTGATACATAACCCGACGCCACCTACACCAATCACAAGATGTCGGCGAACTGGCCCGCAATCTGGAATGTTATACTTCAGAATTCTATCAGAGATCTGCAAGAGTTGGTTCATTGATTTTAATGGCGCAAGGGCCATGGTTGGCCGAAGAGCGCCAAACAAGAGACATCAAAACAAAAATCAATAAAAAAACTTACACAAGGTTAAAAACAGGCTGATTTGGTAAAAATAAAACACGAGATTGAACAAGTTAAAATCTAGAAGAGTTTAAAAAAGTCAATTTTTCGTAAAAACGAAAACACTGCTTTCATGTCGCAGGCTTAGCCAATAATAGTTTGCAGCGTAGCTGCTCCTTCATCCAACAGATGAGAGTGAAAATGACGAAAACGATGATCACAAAACCGAACACAAGTCCACAAAACACGAAGGACAGCGAGAAGACAGTTGCACGCCTCACACACCAGGACACCCTCGCCACACAGCAAAAAGCGGTGAGTAAAACGACAGTGCCCAATGCGGAGACGTGCAAGAACAACTTCCTCACGACGGTTCTTCCGCAAACTAGACTTCCATAGTCCGATCTGTGGTTTGATAGAATGCAACTTATTGCTGCCCTGCAAGAGTCGGACACTGGGTAACAGCTTGTGCCTCTACCAGACGTGGCGCTACAACTTGTTCCAATTTATCCGAATGGTCCCAGCTGCTCTGGAATTGGGATCATTTCCTTTAGATGAAAATTTGTCCAATCTATCGATTCCTTCAGGTTGCTTCGTTTTGTTTTTTTGAAGAGAGTAGTTCTTGTAAACACCGTCTCAAAAAAAGCAGAGTTTCCAAAAAGTGTTTCCCTGAATTTCGATATTACATTAGGTACATGGAATTTTTTTAATCACTTGTCCAGGTGGCGAGCAGAAGTAAATTTCACCTGATCAACTGAGGTTGAGTGTCCAGAATTAGGCATGGGTGGTACGTTTTTCTTACGCAGGCTGGGTCTGTACCGTCCCTGGAACCAGTGGCTGAAAATTAGACTGGCGACTGCTAATAGACCAAATAGTTACTCCTAGTTAAATTAAAAACATCAAAAGAAAAGTTTCAATTGTTTTATACTAATTAGCTACAGTTTCGAGGTGTTAACTTGCCGAGTATTTCCCACCCCCAAGTCTAGACCAAGTGAAAATTCCTTTCTGTAAAGAAGGTATTCTAAATAGATTACCACGTGTTCAAAAAATTAATGCTATGGGCAGTTGCTTACAGAAAAATGCAGAAAAGTATTTCCCCACAACGTTAAGCTATTGTACTTAAATTAGATATACCGTACAGCCGATGATCATTAAGACAAAATTTCACACTTGTTTCTCATGGAAACAAGCGATAATATTTACGATACTAGTACTTGCCTTTTCATATCAACAGGTCTGCACTCTGAAGAAACCATTTTCACGTGATCTGCAAGAGTTTCAGCAGAAACAAACATTTTGTCCGAACTCTGAAATATAGAGAAATTGAAATAGTGTCAGGTATGCGAAATATAGTAGAAATATGTTTACGCCAAAATCGTTTGTACATTAATGTTTATTGGCGCAAGAGCCTCGATGGGCCTAAGAGCGCCAAGACTTGTGTTTTAAAGTACTGAAAAAATGAAACTGAACAAGCGGTGTAGAAGGCCAGTAAAATCAGCACTATACAACACAGGTACAAGTAACCATAATATTAAAAGTAACACAAAACAAGTTAAATGGCAGTCCAAAAAACTAATGAAAAATACTGGTACAACGAAGAAATTAGAACAGAAAGCTGATCACAAGGGTAGTTTAAAAAAGCGACTGAGTAGTTAGAGTGGGTAAAAGTTTCATGCACGTTCACAAAAAAAATTACACGAACATAAAAATATGAACAATGATTATAAGTGCATTACACTTACTGCACATGGACGTGTCGCCACAAAGAGAGGTGAGCAAAACAGCAATGCCCGATTCTGAGACTTGCTAGTACAACCTCTTCCCTACAGTTTCGGCGACAAATTCCATACCCAAGGATTAGTTTGTTACCAATGCTGTTCATTTTCCACCCGTTGGTTTCATATATCTTGCCACGTTCCCTTTATATAAATACGAATAAGAAAACCGTAAGTCACCGAAAGGCGGAAGTGTGTGGTGACCAATGCGGAAATAGATCTAGGAGCTGGAGTAGCAGACTCGTTTCCCGAGATTCCAACATTGCCAAGAACACAGCAGAGTGATGGTCGGTAAAATCTGCAGAAGAGAGTGCGGAATACTAATCCATATAGATCACAACACCACGAGTGCTGGACTGTAGGCGATAGATGGCTGGATAAACAACATGCATCGCCAAGGAAACACCATGGCCTTAGCTGGGATTTACGCTACAAAAAAAAGAAAATGAACAGAGGGGAGGCGGATCATTTCCACAAATTATACAACAGTCAGTGAAAATTAGTTAATTCAGAACTGTACTCTGCAAAGGGCTGCTGGTACACTGACTCAAGGGATGATATCTACGGAGAAACTGGAATCTGCCATGACACTAAGTGGATGTCATGAAGGAAACTCAGCCCCTGGTTTCTTTAATCAGTGAAAAGAAACGGACAGTCCAGATGTTGGAGTGCTAGTTCTCAAACTACCATGCTAGAGATTAAAAACTTGCAACGGATGTTCTGAGGGGATAGAAGCTTCAAAAGATATTGAAGAGGTGCAAACTGCATAATTGTAGCCATGGTCGTTTAGCATCAGCACAGTGACTTGCGAAATGTTCCCGTACAGAGACGTAGCGTCTGATTAACGCAGTGCAAAGACCGGAGAATAGAACGACACGCAGAGCCGTACACTGAACTATAATCCAATTTGGAACCTCTCAAGGGACGGTATACACACATAAGTGTCTGCAACCCCCCCCCTCCTACGCGACTGCCGGAAGGATTTTGAGAAGACATGGCTCTCGGACAGGAATTCCTTAGTCATTGAACGTGCGAGCAAGAAACGTTGTCGCCGGAAAACTTGTATGTTCTCAAAACACCTCTGGGCCAGGAAGGAGGCCAGTTCTCCTGCAAAAGTGGATGGATGCTGTCTTGTAGACAGACCATTTCTGTTCGCCACTTTAATGTGGTTAATTGGAGACCAGCTGTCTTTCACGAAATGCATGCTTTATGACACAGAAAGTAAGTCAAAAAACGAAGAAACCGCAGGAGAAAAAATGTTAATGATGCGAAGGAATAACAATGACCGTTAAAGTGAGATCTCAACGAACTTTGTAGTCTGACTTGTGCCTACAGCGTGGTACTCAGGCACACCTGGGGCACTCTTACGAAGAAAATTTGCAATGAACGTCGGATTTCATCCCAACTCGCATTCGAGGAAGTAATCCGCCATGCACGATCATATGCTTTGTCAAAAAACACCAGTTGCTGCCTGCGCACTTGTGTTTGGCGCTCAGGCGTCTCAATGCGTTGAAGATCACAAGATGAACGATGTCTACAAAAGAGGATTTGCGATGAAGAAATTAAGCATTCGTTCAAGAAATTTGCACGGGCGGCAAGTAAAGGCAGTCTTACGATAACTAGGAGAATTTATCGTTTGGAAGGCTTGGGAAAGGTACCTTTTCTTCAATAGTCCGGGAAGTATACTCCACACAAATGAGTACACGACTCAAGATACGACTGCGATATAACGAAGCTTGGCATAGTTAAGGCCATCAAGCCAGTTAGATTTGGCGCTGGTCATATACAGAGCCACCCTCAATTCAACCATACTGAAAGGGAGTTGTACTTACTGTTTCGGGACTGTTAGATCCCTTCAACCAGTAATTACAAATGGTTTTCCTAAAATCTAAGATACCACGGGGTCACTCAGAACAGCGGCAAAAGCTTCATACAATTATTTACCTATTTTACCTCTATATAACACTGTTAAACTGGAAAGTCAAGACAAAGTTATTACATGTATTTGTCAGTCACAAAAGTAAACATACAACCTTAAAAATCTACCATTTAAGAAATTATGACAGTTTGGGAAACCTAACATGTTTAGACTTATATTTTAAGAGTACAACATTATTGTAAAATAATGAAACAAAGTGAACAAGAATGCATGTAACTTCTGAAGTCACATCACAAAAGTCTGCATACTGCAAGCTATGCCTCGTCACACGAACTCTTTCGCAAACGGGGAAACTAGTGCGCCAATGCTGAAAAGTTAGCCTTGTTTGTGTTACACAAGTTCTTTAGTGTCTCAGTTAAAATATCGCCACGGAGACATTTCTCCGCACGAGAGAAATCCAATAATGCGGTTGCGAAAGGAACAGTAAATCTTAGAGATTAAAAGTTGAAAACAGCAGTAAGAGTGTCCGAACTTATTTGGAATTATGAATCAGCTGAAATTAGTTAAACAAAATTTGAAGTGGTGTCCTCCAGAGTAATGTGTTAAGTGACTGATGCTTGAGCTGTGTTAAAAAAGAAATCAAGTCTGAAGCGAAAGTATCTGCTCTGAAGGTAATGAAACATTACAATGACTTAAGACTGCGAATGTCAAGACTATACAAAAGTTATTCTTCGGCGTACAAGATTTAACGGTAGAGTTCTTAGAAGAAAACCAACTCACAGATTTAACTTTAGCAAAAGGTTAGACGGATTTGTGGAAAAGTTATATTTACTGAGAGAAGTTTTGGATCCGATTGTCGTGGAAAAATGACGATGCTTGAAAATATGGCTCCTACAGTCAAGTTGGGTGGAGGTAATGTAGTGGTTTGGGGATGTAGGGCGACGACTGGGGAAATTCGTTTTCATAGAGGTTACGATGGACCGCTGAAAATACTGGAAGACATTGCAGGCCAATTTACAGACTTCTGTCTATAGCTTAGGATTTGGAAACCAATTGCTCTTAGAACAGTGATCCTAAGCACACATCCAACAATCAAGGAGCGTCGGGTTTGTAAGACACATCAACAGCTCCATTCACTGGAGTTTAATCCAATTTAACACCTATGGGCTTGGGTGGCGGAACTCAATTACAGGGGTGGATCCTACTTTTTCATTTCGTTTAACGACCACCATGAGCAACTGAGTGGGTTATTAGTAGACACTCGTCCCTAATTTAGGGTCACTGGTTCCAGGGAAGGGAAGCGCTAGTGCCGTAAAACAAGCATCCATGCAAGTCTCGCCAGGATTCGAACTAACACCCATCTGACGAATGGTCAAAAGCCAGCGCTTAGGCCACCCGGGCGCAACTTCTCCGAGAGTTAAACAATAAAAAGAAAACCAGTCGGATATAAAAGTATTTACTCGTACATATCGTCATCAGCCCTTTCATGGAGGCCTTAAAGTCTTCATACCTTAAGCTGTCATCCAAGTAACTGTTTTTGAACCAGGCGGTCTTCCTCTGCGTGCTCTCCCTTAGTATCCATTCTAATATTTCAGTTGTCCATCGGTGATCAGTTCTATCAATATATCCAGCCCATTGCCACTTCAAAACTTTTAATGCTCTTAAAGTGAGAAACAACGTTGTCAACTTTCTAGTTGTTTGTGCAAAATCAGTTTTCAAAAATTTACTTTAAACGCTTTCCAGAAAACTGCGGATTGTGATGGTTTCCAAGTAATCTTCATAAGAAGAAGCATTAAACCATGCGAACCACAAATTAAGAAGTTTCGTAATAAGACTTAGTGAGGGGGACCATAAAATTCCAGGGGTTCGCTTCCTTGTGTCTTACTTTCTGCCGCCCATGCGATTAAGATTAGAGAAAAATTCTAAACGTCTGATCGGGAATACGTGAAGGAAGCATTAACGTAGGCATGGTCTGAAGTTACACCAGATACCATAAAATCCGTGTTGTCAATGCCCAGGGGATTACAAGCAGTCATCCATTCAAAATGAGGACCTATAAGTTTCTTAAATGTCTAAATCGGGTAGATTCCTGATCTTTTTGTATGCAGACTTTTGCGATTTATATTCATGAAAAATCTGTACATTAGCTTGATATTTTCTTTGACACATCTGTGTATACTTCATCGTTTACTGTAACAAATTTCACTTATCAAACTAATACTGTTTTGAACGTTGTATGTAGACATGTTGCTGTATATAACCCAAAAAATAGGTCAATCATAGGCTAACATTGTTAAGTTAAACGAAAGAATTTTTTGCGACTGTAGTTTTTGTGCAATGCCCCAGTCTTCTCAGGAAGAGCACATATTGAGGAAATAAAATTCATTGTAACAAAACACTGGTTTTCCTAAAATCACTTTATACTTAAAAATCAAGTTTAAACATTTTTCGCTGCCATAAATATTAAGTTTAAGGCAATGCTTCAAATTATTTCTCTGTCCACCTGTCTACTTTCATGATCGCCTTTTCTGGTTCGATGTGACCACGCACTGTATAAAAGTCGCAAGTTTGACGGCTTCGAATTCTAACTTTTGAGTTTTCCTCACAGTGTGATACACAGGCAAATTTTCAAGCGTTTACAGTCATTTGCAAAAGTTGAAGGCCACATGACAATATTTGACTTAGAATTTCGAAAAGCTAATTACTAATCAGATTTGAAAAGATAACACCACAGATGAATACTTTACCAAACAGAACTCTTCGCTCTTTCCACGCTAATGGAAGTCCCGAGAAATGTCAATCGGCCGCCATCGGGAATTGAACCCAGGGTCTTCCAGTTACGCACCGCACATGCTTCCACAGCTGCCTCAAATTCAGACTCACATGAGAAATTGCCGAACCACATTGCAGGTTACTTTATGAAGCCCCACACAATGCTGGGATTCACCGAAAATGGAGAGCAGCAACTGAACAAATAACTAGGTGAATAAGTAATTCAGATACTACGTGCATCAGAAACACTAAACAGAAGTAATCGCTTTTTCCAAGTCAGAATCATTTTCATTTTGTTTTTAGAATTTTTCCGTTACTCTTATTAACGTGGGAAGAACGAAGACTTCTGTTTGGTGTTATTGATCCACGTTGAGTGTGAATACTTATTCTTTAGGACACACAGATATCAGTACTTCTGTAGCCACATGTTTTTTAATAACTGGCCGAATACGATGTGGCATATTCTCAATGAATGATCTGCCGTAGTCACTTGGAATTTCTTTGCACCACACTTACTTTATCGCGTTAATCAAAGCTTGGGAATTTGAAGGCTTTTCTGCTCCCTTGTTTAAAATGGTTCACAAAGTTTTGATAGGTTAAGGTCGGGACTAGTACCGGGCCAGTCAAGCACAGTTGTACTTTTCCTCTGCTGGTAGTACTTTGCTGTCTGATCTGTGACATGGAGCACCACCATGCATAGGGATGGTGCATCTGAGCACTTGCAATAGTTAACAGCTTCACGCGTAATATTTTCACATAAAAAGATTTGTCGAAAGATAGATAATGAACCAATACCGGATGCTAACATACCACACCATGTCATCTGACTAAACAGATTTCTCACGGTGCTAACCCTTTTTCAGACCTTTTGGTCATTGAACATGTGCTTCACGTGACTCAAATTGACGCACAGTTGATTCACCGGAAAAAGAACTTTGCAGCAATTTTCAGCAGTCCACGATTGATGGTGCATCGCAAACTGGAGTCTTGACAGGTTAGTCTAAGTTTAGAAAATTTAAAAATCTTTGCTACGTCGGGAACAGTGCCGATACTAATATCAGTCCCTTTTGAACGTAGAAAGGTCTGTTTTCTTGCACGAACTCCGCGGGGAACGCATAACTATTTGCCTAAGGTATTATCAAGTAAGGTTTTCCTTGGACGTCCATTTCTCTTTTGGTCGCTAAGTTAACCAGTATCGATATTTCATGATCTTATTATGATTGACTCACATTCGCCTTCCTACTTAGGACACGTTCCGAGTATCCATGATAGTCACTATTGTACCCTGAGTAACACTGAAGGACGCTTTGTCAATTTTTCGCTGTATGGAAAATACGTACAAGAACAGCATGGAAACCACAAGCAAGTTGACGCTCGCACGCTTCCCCAACTGTATCAACACCTTACGTTGCAACACCGACAGCAAGTTGAGTAATACAGACAGTAGCTGATGCAATCAGCCAGCTTTGATAAAATTCAGACCTTTAATATTCTCCATACAGTTTGGATTCAAATATATAGCTTGGGAGGTAAACGTAGTGACAATATCCCTTAGTGATTAACCCCGTTCTTTGTTTCCTAGAAACAATATCTGGGTTCATAAAATCTGCGAAACAAGTATTTGAGATACACTAATACGAACAAACTCCGATTGGGTGCTCTATGTAGAAGAAATTATTCTGTGGGAAGATTAAATTTCCAGAACTGTCGCCAACGATAAACACATTGGACCCAAATATCCAATTGCCTTATTAATTTGAACAAGATTGTTCTCTTCCTTTTCTAGACTTACTAGTTACAAGAACTCATTACCACGGTCTACCGGAAACCCATTTGCCGTTAGTTTTCCATCCAACGCAAAATCAAATCCTTCTATTCAACATAAAACCAATGCATTTTATACATACGTTTAGCGAGCCTTAAATGTATGTTCTAAAAATCTGGAAAAATTTAGACAAGTTGTTTCAAACATTCATTGGTGGACTTAGCAGTCCAAAAGTTTTTAAACCTCAGTATAAATCCACCTTGATCTCAAAATTCTCAACGATACTTGGAGTTTTTCTATTTATCCCTGAAATGTGTTTCAAATTCTATTGAAAGATTTGAAATTTGGAAAGTTATCTTAACTCCTGTACCTAAGATGATTTACTCTGCAAATAGACTTAATTCCCGATAAATTCTTGGGGAATCTATTGCATCCCGTGTCTATGTGGTCTGTCATATATAGGTCAGACACAGATCGCTTAAATTTGGATTAAAAGAACGCAAGTCCTTAAAAATGTGAAATCAAAAGTCTAGCCCAGCCCTCTTGGGGAAAATAACCACTAATTTCTGTGTAAGGACGCCATTTTATCCATAAACGTTTTCTGAATTAAATGTAATTATGCAATGCTTGTAGTTCAATTATGTAATTAACTCCTATTGGCCAAGTCTGAACACTGGTCCTGTCCCAAAGCTTACTCTTTTACAGAGCAGCAGGACTGGCAAGGACATAAGAGCACATACGACGGTTGCCCAAAATCCGCAGTTAAGAAAATAAAAGCAGTGTTTGCTGGATTTCTATTTATTGGTATTCTTTAGGTTCTGGCGTGCGAGGTTGTGGCGAAGTGGAATGCAACCCGCGTCTAAAGATGAGTTGGAGTCTCCCCTGTCTTTTCCGAAACTGGCCTCTCCAAGTTGCGTAACAGAGCAAAGAATCTTACGATGAGAGGCGTGTCAACTAAGCATCCATCTTGCCTGGGAAGTGGAAGTCCGAATCCTGAACGAGGCAACAGTTTGGGCGAGGTACGAGACTCCCGGAGTATATACATCTTGCAGAAAATGCACTTGCGGGATTGGCCGATTGCGAGAGCCGAGTGAAATCACATTTCGGAACAGGGGCCCAGAAATTTGGCGGGCACTTGTTTTTGCTTCAAGTGGAAAGATGCTAAAGATTGTCCTGACGGCCGCGGTCAGGAGGCTGTAGGGAATTTTTAGTGGCCGAGGTCATTCCTTAAATATCTTCGTACATAGAGATCACTCAACTGTGGTACAGATACTAGTAATACCAGATAATTGGTACGGCGGATTTTATTCGAAGGATTCCGTCACATTAATACTCTAAAATCTTTGAGTGTTACCTCAGATGAACCCACTTCTGAACTCTTCATTCTATGAACTTGCTGATGAACTGACCACCCGCTGGACTCCATTCATTCGGATATTTTGAATGTGAAGGACTGATTCATAGTAAAAACCCAAGTGGATCAAATTTTTATGTAAATAGTCTACACCCCTCTGCACAGGGGGATGATTTAAATAAACATCTATAAATAGATCAGGTGAGTCTTGCTTTCGTTGATTTAGCCTGAACACCTAGAGTATGTAGAAGATCAGTATTGTCAGACCTAGAAAGGTTTGGCTGGCGGTAGCAACTACCAGTGAACGAAATCTGAACTTTCAGTAATTGCCCGATTGCAACGCTCCGCACCAAGGCGATACCAAGCCAAAAAACCATGCCACATAGCCCCCCCCAAAAAAAACCCCTCAGTTTACATCCTCCACTCTTTCAAATAGGTTACAACCTTCTGTTGGAAAGCGAGAAGAGTAGGTTTCCAGTCATAACCTTAAAATTTTTCACATTCATGAAACGGCAAACTGAAATTCGATTTCCTGACTTCCTACCACGTTTGCCTCGTGTAAGTATATTTTTACATTTTGTAACAATATTTAAGTGTTACAGTAAGTTAATAGCGAATTACATTTAATGAGAGCTTACCTTCTTTACACTTGGTAAACTAAGTGATTGAGTAATGACAGGTCTCACTCTCTTCCAGTAGTCTCCATCTAGATTCAATAACACGCTGTCGAAACCATCGTCGTGGTTGCTTATTTTCTGAAAATGAAGAGAAAAACTTCACTACTAAAACGCAAGCACTTTAATCTATTTTCTTGATAGGTAATCACCCGCTCCTAAGTCATAACGTACGTAACAATGCTTCGATTGAGACAAAACTACCATGTTATTCCAGAGATGTCCTGAACCGGTTCTGTTGAATATCATCGAAATGGGGTCAAATGACAGGGCACAAGAGAGATTTATTCCACTGCCATTATCCCTCATAACTTGAGGAATTATTTCTGGTATGTTGGAAAGCGTACCATAATCAACGTATTGCATGATTTTACTAACTTCTTTTATATAGTGCATGGGTAATTAAGGTATTTCCGGCTAAGCCACGGAGTCCTAATGTGCACGTGTAACTCATACCAGCAGTTCATTGAACAGCCGATCTTCGCACTTTCCATCTGGCCAAAATCAATCGCTTACTGCCTTTACTAATCTCTTCCGCAGTGGAACGCAGTGGGGATGATCTAAGGATTAGGGGTGGGCAGTTCCCTTGAGCTAAATGTAACTTGATCCTTCGCTTTGTTATTGGCTGGTTATGTTTAAATTTCTTTATATATTTTTACGAATGATTGGAAATGTACTAGGGATATTTGAATCATTTTCCAGTATTTTGAGATATTTCTCCGAAGTAATTTTTCCTTAGTTCAATATTTTGGGCCACTCATATGAAGAAATCCTGGGTGAGCCACTGCTTTTCCGCGTCTGGTTTCCAGTGAGTAGAGACGTGCGCTTTTTTCTATACGAATTACCAGTTTCAGCTTCCCACGAGAGTAAATACTTCTGCTTTGGGTATGGTTATCAAGGTAAACAGATGTTTACGTGTGGGAAATGTTCGATTTACCAGTTTCGTACTAACTACTCAAATAAGCATTTGATTCTCCTGGAGAATCACTTCAAAAGAATGCATTTCACAAAGCTCAGATTCAGAGGTTAGAGCCTCAAGAGTATCTCCCAGATCAACTTTTGGAACTAGATTTTATTTACTGTTGATTTATCAATCTTTTGCATTTACAGCCATCTTGGCATACAGCTATAGATTCACCGAAATTCATTGCACAAGATCTTTTGTACTTCATTCTCATGCGGACATGCGTTAATCTGGTCCTACCAAGATTTCCTGGGCGTTCCCCTTGCTCTGAAAAGATTCTTAAGAACCTAATTTTCAAAATGGCCAAACCCCTAAAAACATTTATCTCCAACTTACTAGCATTTTGCCTCATATTACACATCTGGAACACATTCCTTGCATCAGTGAGTGTCTTACTACAAACCCTCGTATGCAACTCATCTCTCCAACACAAACGATTGCTGTATGCCTTCTATAGTACCCAGGTTTCAGTGTCATACATCAGTAAAACATGTACACTTTCATACACAGCCATTCGGACTTTCCTTAGAATACCTCATTTCTGTGAAATCCTAGAGCAGCTCGACTTAAGAGCTCTACTAATTTAACCATTTGTTTTCTGTCAAACATGTTGACCAAATATACACTTAACTGATAACTGCCATTTAGACTTATCCTGCATTCAGTACTGACAGTTCTTCGCTCAGAAGCCATAACCGGTCCCCCCCCCCCTTATTTTTATACTATTTCAACAAACTCCGTACATCCGGGACAACATACTCTGCAACTCAATTGGCTCTCCAAACAAGACTCAGCATGCAGCAATCTGCACACACAGATTACCAGTATTGTACCTCTGAGTTTAACAGTATTGTCCATCTTGGCATCACGCATGCAACAATAAACATTGAACAGCAATAGGCCGGATGTGGAAGGATCTCCCATTTCATGTCCTGAATTGCTCATTTTGGTCATGTTTGCACTATGAGAGCGTGCGTTATTACTGAGAAGGACACCATGGCGCCGATGTGGCAGTTTGTTGAATTGTTCCCTCCACACGGCGGAGTTGCTCACAATAGAGTGCTGAGTTAGTGGTCAGATTCCTCGGCTGCATATCCCATGTTCACTAGGAAATTACACAACCTTGTCAGACTAGTTCCAATGGAACATCATTTCAATGCAACACCATTTGTACACATGCTTCACTGCCAGCATGCATGGCAGTTACCCCATTAAGTAGATTGCCAGTAATACCATATTCAGAAACTTCCACAGAAGTATTCTGTTTACTATGTCATAACCTTTAAATCTATGAAGGCAGCAGAAACCTTCAGACACTTTCGATTATGCTTAATCAAGAATTTAGTGCAGTGCTCAGGCAAACATCCACTACATACAATACATTTTCTCCGATAGAAGATTTCATATCTTATCAATAACCTTGCCGAATACTTTCTAGTAGACCAAGCTGATACCACGCTAGTTCTTGCATTCAGCCTGATCACCTTTCTCATCACACAAAGGGGCAACGATAGGAATTGTCCATCAGGATTGGAGTAATGCTAACTCCCACCACAACCAGCAAATTTCAGTTAGCCAGTCAATTAGAGAGTAGTCATCATATTTTAACATCCCAGCACTTATACCATCTACTCCCAGAGCCTTTCCATAGGTAACTCAACCTCTTCTCTTGAGTTACCTATTGCGCTTCCATTTCACCTTAACATCAATAGTTTGATTTCATAATCTGATAATTCACACAAATATTCACCCATCTTTCACTGAACTCAATGACTCCCATATCATGCCTCCGGTCCTATTCGTTACACAATTAAACTGTTTCCGATTTCTCCTGATCGTGTACTTCCAGAAAGCCTTTTCAAAAAGCCAGTTCCTGCCTTTCCATCTTTTGCCTTACTCTGATGCACGAGCTTTGCAGTATTACGCTTCTTACATTGATACGCATCACAGAAACGACCTTACAGCATCCAGAAATGTGCTTTCTCTTTACTGCTTTAAATCTCGCTGTTCCACCAAGGATCACCTGTAGTGTTATTAATCATTGCAATACTATGAGCCTTTTTAGCAGCAGTTCTTAAAACATGTCCTTTTTTGCATCCCTCTCACAAGGCACCATATTTTAACATCTCAGCAGTTATACCTGAATACTCCGGAACTATTAAGTCGTTCTCTAAGAACGACCAACGCTGATGTTCTTCAGCCTTTCAACCTTCATTCATTTTATTAGGAGTCTTCCTATTATTCTTTCTCCATCCAACATTCAGTTTCACTTGTGATCAGTCAGGATCAGTGACAACATCTGAACCTCATGAATATCAAGTGTTTCAGACGTTGATTGTAAACAACCATTTGTCCTATGTACGATTTACATTACTTCAGAAATTCACATGATTTGAGAAACTGAAGTTAAATTGCAGGGTATGAGAGTCAACACAGCGACAATCACGATAGCTTGAGATGAAAGGGCGACGAGACATTTCAGCCTGGCTAACTTTCGTAGATTTTATGGCGAAAGGGCCAACTGAATGGACTGCTAAGGGAAAGGTCAATTTGAAAAATCGCTTCAGGCCGTGAATATGGTACCCCAACATAATGCACTAATTACAAGAACTTGTTGATATTGTATGAAATTACAGTACATCTGATTCGAGTAACACCCACTGAAATTACCTCTGAAAGCTACGTAACACAAACGTTACAAAGTGCGTTTACAAAACGTATTGCGCAATTTCGGCACACATAGTATACTTACGTTTGGAGAAAGCGGGGCATGTGTTCGGTACTGCGAGAGCTCCGCATTTCTTTATGAGAAACTTCGGAATCTACGCAGTGACAAGCAGAAAGACAAAGCTCGTCAGATGCAGCTGGCCATGCCACAGTCCATTGGACTGGAAAGCGTTTTAAGCGGATTGCTGAAACTTATTGGAGAAACTGAACAGTTCAAACCAGTTTGTCATTAGAGTATCAACAATGACACTTAGATATGATACTCGTTAATCTTCGACGATTCATCAAAATCTCCTACTGAATACTCCGGAACTTCAACACACTTACTGGCGGAACCTCCTAGGGAGGTTTATTTTTGGCATGACAATTTCGTAATGCCAGCGGCCCTGTTGTAGGTTCTTTCCCGCTGTGGTAGGGCCATCGTTAAACGTTGAGTTTAACGCACCCTGTAACAGTTGCAGCACATAGGTGAAGCGGAAGATACTAATGATCACTCTTTCGCGAAACAGGCTATAAATAGGCTAAGAAAGTAACCTACGGTAAATCGACCGACTTCCAACGAGCCCAGCTTCCAGAAACTAGCAACACTACTCCGCACAGAGGAGACAGCTTAACACTACCGACGTGCCCATAAATCTCCCTCTCCTTAACAGAAAAATCAGCCTTCCGACGCTACACCGCGTTAATTCAATGACATCCCGATGATATCGCGCCCGCTCCCATCTGTGTGGGGGGCAGGTTGCGGGTCATTTCCATTTGCCCTCTTCAGCTCGACCTATGCCTGGACCTCATGTCGCGCAGTCTTTTAAGGAAAGTTTCCTATGGCACTGCCACCACGTAGTATCGCGCGAGTTTATTCGCTGCCAGTTGCATTTGTGAGGGATGATCTCCTAGAAGTTTCCTTGCGGTACAGGACCTTTGAGCCTAGTCTACCAGATTAGGCAGTTTTCAGTCTTCAGCTCTATGCTGTTCTCTCCCCTTTCAGTTCCTTCACGTTTAATGAAGTTATGGACTGCCTACCATGGTCACCAATCTTTGCTTGCTAAGGAAGCGCCTTTCGATACTGGGAAGATTTTCCGTATCTAACCACCTACATGTTCACAGGAACTGTTGGATGAACCTTTTTATTACTCTCGAATGGGAATATTTTCCCTCCAACTTGGAGGCAAGAGTTTTAGCAGTTTTTCAGCTTGTCGGGCAAGATCTCGCTTTGCTTCCTCTTATGTTTTCGCTTTACCCAAAGCAACATTAATCCTTGCCTTCCTTCACTACTCGTATACCGTCATTTGTTTCTTCCACTGGCATTCATTAACATTCAGTTTCTACAGCGCTTTCCTTTTCCACTGTAATCCAGCCTTTCTCCATACTTTTAAATTTTCTAATCTGCATCTCTAGTCTCGCAGATGCCTACTTAGTTCTCAAGTGTTGTCTGTCAGGCAATCTGGAGCTCGCACAGGTTTCCGCTTGAGCGGGTAGTGCAGTGACGCTTCCTCCGCCTCCCATTCTGGTCTCTTCACCGCTTTTGTATTTCTCTTTGAAGCAAGCGGAACAGTAGAAATACGGCGAGAATTTTAAATTTGGAAGTTTTTCGGGACAAATTCAGTTTCCCATGTTTGTTCAGCTCAACTTACCTTCCAAGATTTTAATTTCATTCTTCCTTCAGACTGATTTACTTCACACAAAGGAGCAATCTGTTAGTTTATTCGTCCTAGTTAGAGTTGACCACACTACTGGATTTTGATTTATGACTTCAGACTGATTTTGTTCACTTTCGTGTAAAAGTATTTCACACGTGAATTAAATATATTCACTTTTATGATTCATCCAACATTCGAAATTCAAACTGATCAATTACTATCAAGTATCGACGCTTCATTTTTAAGAACAATTCACTCAAGCCTGATATTGAACTGTGGACGAACTACAATTAAATGTGATAACTACATTAGCAATTCGAATTTACTGTATCTTCCTTGAAAATGCCATCTTGACGAGCAAATCCTTTTAACTAATTTCTATTAGGTGTGCAACCTAATTCTCGGCCCCTAACAGCAAGCGATCATAGAATGTCTGCGATAATGGCTGATTGCAGCGTCATCCAACAGCTTTCCAGACAACCGTAACAACTTTTAGCTGTAGTGACAAAAGGGACGAAATTTGACTGAGAAAGCAGTGTCGTTCAAGAACCACCGTTTGAGGCACTGCCTCCTGTTCGCGTTTAAGCTGAAAAATGCCGCCGAAGCAAAGAAAATGATTTGCTGCTTTGGGTGAGGCTGCTGTGTCCCACAGTAAGTGTAAAAAGTGGTTTGAGCAGAGAAATTTCTATCTACGTTATGCAGAACGTCCGGCACGGCCACAAAAAGTTGACGATGAGGAACTGTTGGACGCGGATCCTTGTCTAGCACAGAGCTCGTACAGGAACACGGAGTAACACGGCAAGTTATTGCAAAGCGTCTGCACAAGCTTGGACGGATTCACAAGGGCCGTTGGGTGCCCCACCAACTCGCAGCTGCGAACAAGTCTAGGCGCTACGATGTTGCCGAGTCCTTTCTCTCCAGATTCAAGAACAAGGATTTCCTTCAAGATTTTGACCTGTGATGAGAAATGGATACTCTACAATAATCGTAAGCGGCGCAAATAGTAGGTTTATCCAGGTCAGCCTACCACCAAAACGAATATCCATGCCAGGAAGTTGTTGCTGTGCATATGGTGGGATACGTGCAGGTGTCGTGCACTAAGAGTTGCTCAAACCTAGTGGAACACTAAATGCTGAGCGTTATTGTCAGCAACTCATTCGTGTGAGTGACGCACTGGAGGCGAAAAGTCCATACACCGGCAAAGGCAGAAAGTCTGTCTTGTTGCTTTAGGATAACAGGTGTCCTCGCATTGCGAAAACTTCTTTAAAATTGATCACACACCTCGGATGGGAGATTTTGTTCCACCCGGTTTATTCTCCAGACTTCGCCCCGTCGGATCACCACTTCTTTCGCTCCCTGCAACATCACGTGAGTGATACGCACTTTACTTTTGTCGAGGAGGTCCACACAAGTATTGGTGCCTTTATCAACTCGAAACAGCCCTCTTTTTCAGCAGTGGCATTCTGTAGCTCCCTTACCGATGGCTCAAATTTATCCAACACGACGGGGATTATTTCTCCGATTAGGTACGTATTCGATTTGCTATAATTTGCAGTTATCGTGTCGTGCGCACACCTGATATTTTAGGCCAATAAACTAAATTCAAGTATAAACTATTTTAAGTCAAACAGTTTGGCGTTCCAATTCTCGATAAACAACCTACTAACTTTAGTTACTTTTTGGAATTAGAATTTTAAATTTATGCCAGAGAACGGCAGAAAGTCACAGGATATAACAAATATTTAAAACGTTTTTCTCCATTGTGTATTGTGCAGCAACCAAAGAAAATGTATCTAACAAAATGTCTTATTTTGTAGTTACTATAAACAGAACACAGTAAATATTGCTTACCCTGCGGTTTATGAAACAACTGGAATCAACTGTAAGAATGTCTTTGACAACATCAGGATCTGCTACAGTTAACGTAGGTCGGCGGCCTTCGTATAGTCTTGAAATATATTCAAAATATTAGCGACCACACATTAATACAAACACGACATTTCAGTTATGCACTGAACACAATATCCGAATGGCACCTCGTAATTTTTACATTGTTATCAAGGTATAATGGGAGTTCTATAAAATGTACTTACAAAATAAGAAAAATGAAATAGTGGATCGCTTACACCTTTATTGCCCAATCAGATTACACACCAAGATAATATACTAATCTGTTGGTTTCTTTATCTCAACACAAGACTGCCGAAGTGATATTTATAACGTTTGTATAAATTTATAAAATATCTGCCAGTTGCTTATGTTCCAAATTATCAGCAAGGTTAAGTTCTGCGTATTCATTGTCAATGCTATTCAACAGTTAACACTACTTCGAAAGATCACAACCACACAATGACGCAACAGCTTATAGACCATTAGCACTACTGAAAGCTTTCAGTAGAAAACTTGCGCATAGAAAATCCAGAATCGGGAGAGCAGGTTACGCGTTATCACAAATTAAGAAAACTGCGCGATTGGGAACGTGCGCCATAAGAAAAATTTAGACATGAAATCATAGAAGTGTAAACGGGTAACTTAAGTTGTCGCAAAATCACCTAGATGATTTCACGAGGAAGAGTTACAGGGAAGCAGGAAGGCCGCCGAGCGAGTGAGTTCGCCAAGGAGTCCGGAATCGTTAGTCCTGTCCGGGCAGCGTTTCAAATTTATGTTCCACACTCTTGCTAGGAGGTCCTCTACGACGCTTGAAGACAGATTAGTTGTAAGAGAAAATGTAATCGCCGAACCACGGCTGGTCAGTAGTCTCAGTTCTAGTACATGAACGCAGGTATTCCAAACCATAACTTAAGAGGGTTATATTTAAAGAAAATGTAGAACACCAATAAGGTGTAGATGACCGACGAAACGTTAAATTTTTGTACGAAGGAAAGACACTGGATTAAAGAAACTAGAATGACGCGTCAGACAACCTTCAAAAGGAGGCTTCAAAGATCTTTGCTCTTTCCACGTTTATAAGTGAGTCACAGAACAAATTCTCATTGGCCGCCACCGGGAGTCGAACCCAGGGTCTTCCAGTTGCGCGCCGGATATGCTTCCGCTACACCACAGCGGCCTCTAATTTCTCCAGACTGACACACGCTAACTGTCAAGCCAAGTTGGCAGGTTGCTTCTTGGAGCCCCGCACAATGCTGGGGATTCACCGAAGATGGTAAGCAGCAACTGAAGAAATTAGAAGCCTTTTAATTATTTCTTCAGTTGCTGCTTACCATCTTCGGTGAATCCCCAGCATTGTGCGGGGCTCCAAGAAGCAACCTGCCAACTTGGCTTGACAGTTAGCGTGTGTCAGTCTGGAGAAATTAGAGGCCGCTGTGGTGTAGCGGAAGCATAGCCATCCGGCGCGCAACTGGAAGACCCTGGGTTCGACTCCCGGTGGCGGCCAATGAGAATTTGTTCTGTGACTCACTTATAAACGTGGAAAGAGCAAAGATTTTTGATGTTCCTGGTCCACGTTAAATTTCTGTATTAAAAAGACTTTCTGCGTAGTCTGGTAAAACGAGTAAGAGAAAGTGATGCGTACGTTCACGAACAAAACCAGATGCTTACAGAGGTCTGGGCAGGCAAAACTGCTGTCCCGGGCGCAGCTCAAGAAGGCGCAAAAATCACTGCTTACAAGTTGAAATGTAATATTTTAAATCAAGTTCATGATAATTGCTTCTTCGCGTTACTATATCTCCACTTACAGACTTTGCTTAAAATACGTTTCGCCAGTTCCGGTAACCTGTGCAGCTTAAAGTTTGTATTGGTTGCTCAAGTTGTTCTGGGGAAGTTAGCTGCTCACAATTAAAACTGAAGGCGCAATCACGAATATATCACAAATTAAGGCTGTCACATTTACACTATTCTCTGAGGGTCATTCCGTCATTACACGACTACGAGCCACGATTACCAGCTGTATTCTATTAGTTTGACGTTATACCGAATGTCCAAACTAGGAAGCAGTTGGGAAAGCTGTAGTCACATTTTGCACTGTCTAATTGTGCCTCATACAAAAACAACATTTAGATGTTACGTTCCTTTTGAGGAGTGGGGGCTTAAAAAGATGCCTACATGGTCCTTATTTGGTGATCCCGGCCCCAGTCCTTTAATTTAAGGCCCGGCTCGTCAGTTTCTGCTATTTAGGTCAGGCGTGTTCCGTTTTTGTATTTCAAAAATAAGGTGAGATTTAAAATATTTAATTGAATGTAAGCCGAACGATATTAACCTTAAAGGTTCTTACTGTTAAAAGTTCAGAGGAAAGGAGATCTGGAATGCGCTTCATATCAAGCTGCAACACTTCAAAAATCAGTCCCTACAAGGATTAGGGATATGTAAAACAATGTCGTCCTACTCGAACACTGCAGATACCATGTCCCCACACCACTCGCTCGGGGACAAACCTTTGTCAAAAAGCCCCGAAGGTGTTTTTCCTATATATGGTAAAAACATTCTGTGCCTCTAATTACGCCCTGAGCTAAGTCATGGAAGTAACTAATCCAGCAGAACAGTTAAATAGGAAATCGGGACCACTACTTTCTTCACCATTGCGAAGAGAATGTCTACATGGTCATGCCCGGCCGTATGCGTCAAGGAATAAAATCTTCCTGTTCAGACCTCTAGGTTTACTACCACGTCAGCAACTCCAGTACTATAGGCATTACCCAGTCACTAACGTAGGTGCGACCGGTTCCACGGAAGGGAGATAGCCAGTGCCGTAAGATAACAAAGACTCCCGGGATTCGAACCACATGAATATAAAGACATGAGGCGCAATATTTAGTCTTAGCCCGGGGGGGGCAGAACTGCCTAGTTACGCCTCTAAACGAAAATACAGGAACATAAAATATGAACTTCAGTCAAAAGTGTACCACAAATCTTACACACAGAGGCAGTGTCTCCACACAAACAGCGGTAAGGATGTGATGACCAAATAGGCTGGTTAGTAAGGAGATTCATTAAAATTTCTAAAGCGTTTCGTTCCCTTCACGCGCATATATGGGATAGACATTTAAATCCAAGATTTAAGCTAAATTTGGTCAGTATCCTGAACCTGCTCAGATCAGTTGATTAATTTGTTTGCGCTAAGTGCTAAAATTTGACTAATGACCAGAGTTTGGGCTAGGTGAGGGGTTGCTTTAGACAGGTTAGATATTGTGTTTAATATTAAATCACCGGTACTTTTAGATGTTAGATCTAAAAAGGGGGCAAAAATAAAGAAAAACAAATAGGAAAATGCGAGGGTGCCATCAGAAGATACCTGTTCGAAGGCGATACAAGAATCCAGTATATCCGAATACCCTTACTAACTTATAAAAAGTTTTGATGAGTGGGATGTTTGTGCTAGAACTTTCACATAATGCAAAAGTAACTAAGATTGAGTTCGAATTCCTTGCTGTGCCGAGAGTCTGCATTGAAAATGATCAACTGCAGAAAGCAACTAGAAAGTTAAAGCAATCGAATCTGAATTCCGTAGATTCAGAATTCAACATGAAATGCCAAGATGTCAGGAATAGTCTTCCTCAGCAAGTTCTCTGCCTATTGAAATTGATTGTGTAGATTCTGAAGTCTCCAAAATAAACACTGATAGTGATACTTCTACGGACTGAGATAATATCTAGTACTTATAAAATCAATACCGGTGTTACTATTTACGTGAAGAACCGCGGCCGTGATCTAAGAGATCACCGAGACAAACATGCGCAACTTAGTTTCTTACAGTGCAATGGCTTTTATTGTGAACGCAACACTTGGAGCATATTACATGGCATTCGGGAACAGACAAGTTCCAAGAACAACGAATAAAAAAATAAGATACATTTCCTACATTTTTGATGGTGGATCGTGTTATACGCGTAAGGATCTTAAATGCAAGTGGGTGGAAAGTACTACATTTTTAGAAAAACTGAGGAGCTTCTCTCCACATGATCTCTTCCAGGAAGATTTATTGGTCATGTTCTGAATGATGGCATAACGCCATCTACTGCAAACTTTCTTTTATCGGCGAGAAAGACATTGTTCCGGCATATGATACAGCAAACATTGGAGCAGAAGGTGGTGCCAACAATTTTATTGAAGCAACTCGCGATTTAAAACCTACCTGAACGTTATCTCAATCAGTTTGAAAGCTGTTACCTAGTGTATTGGACTTTGTCATAAGATACAAATAGTTTCAACTGTATACGTCTTACAGAAACGCACGAAGTTTGGAAAACTCCATTAAATGATCAGAAGTACGTGTGGAAAATTACTTCAGCTCTCAAGAAAGTTTGGAAAGTAGTTGGAGCTCCTTAAGATAGGAGCTCGTGTGCGCAGTCACAGCAGATATTTGAAAACTTCCAGCCGTATATGTCGCTTGTATGCATACATAAAATTTTCCATGTTCTAATTGCACTTGCTGCATACATTTCATTTTAAAAAGGTATATAATACCACGTGGCTCAGTAAAGTACCAGAACCAACAAAATAATGGACCCATGAATTTGTTCTTGAAAAGCGAATTTAGGATTCTGATGCAAGGAAAATTGTACAGGTGTATTCAACGAAATATCTTTTTGCCCACTCAGAAAACATCCTTCTGTCCCAGTGTAGCTTCACCGTAGCAATCAGACAAAATCCATGCTGTTCAAACAATTATTGAAACCCTACCCGGAAAGGGGGATAAACCATTAGCTGATGTTAGTCCTTTTAAGGTACTTCCTATTGGCTTCAAGGCAAGAAAGTAGCAGCGCACGATTAATGAAACTGACACCTACAAGACTCCAGTTAGAAACGTGTCCAATGCAGAGTTACTGGTAGTGAAGTCTTTAGAAGCACCAAGATTTAAGTGTCAGACTGTAGAGCGTGCAGTCGAAGTATCAGGGCTTTACAAAAGGTGCTTAGCTTGAAGACTAGACAATCCAGCAATGGACAAACCAACCGAATATGCAAGAGAATCCAAAAGATTCAGCAAATTGTTGTGAAACTAGTTCGTGAAAGTTATTGATAGAAAATATGTTAATAAACTACCAAAAAGTCACTGTCGAGGAGTGAAGATAAATATTTCACTTGTGTTGCAAGTTCCGAAGATTTCCGTTTTAATTTTAAAAAGCAATGCTCTTCAATTTTCATTACACTTACAAAAATAGGAAGTTCTGACCCCGAACACTAGAATCAGTAATTTTAGAATTCCCCGTAAGCAAATTGAGATCAGCATTGTCAGGATATTTACTAATTTAAAGGAAGTTTTGGGTTAAAATTTGTGTTCCCATAAATATTAGAGCGCGAAGGGAGTTAGCCATTTTTTTTAATCAACTTATCGGTTTAATTGGCGCAAGAGCCTCAAAGGGCCAAAAAGCACCTAGTCAAATAAAGTAACATGAAGAATAAGAAACAAGAATGTCATACAACCACAAGCGGTGTAAACAGTCGATCAGGCAACTCGTTTAACAGAAAAAACACCGGTAGAAAGAACCCTATGATTTAAGTCGATCAGAAAGTTGAAGCATCTGATATCAGCTACCTCGTTACCTGGAATTTTAATGGGGACAGGAATCTTGCAGAATTTGATCTGGAAACCAGCCTCAAGCTAAGAACGCACCAACCATCTCAGTAACCGTGAATGGAATTACTTACCCATATACATGTCCTGAGTTCTTGTAGCGCTCCACTTCTGCTTTTATCGTGTCCTGTAAAAGCAAAAACAGTAAACTGAATGATGTCACCTAGTTACCTTGTGCAAAAGTTGCATTACGAAATGTTTCAGTAAGAAAAGAAATGATACACATTCAGTTTTACAGGGAGTAAGCCAGACTGATGGGTATGTAAAGTATGACGACACGCGTTATGTAAAGTATGATGCATGTAAGAATGTTGACACTCGAATGACGTTCCACTGAGCGTTTCATACTCGAAGAGCCAGTTGTCATTAAGGGCGGACAGGAATAAGGGCGCTAAATATCTTTGCTGTTAAACAGCGAGTAAAGGTCATGCTTTGAACATGTGAAGCAGACACCGTTCAACCGATAAATAAAAACCCCTAATCTTAAATTGCATATTAAGTCCTGCAATTCCAGACAGATGTGGCTAGTTGGCTTCGTGTCTCGAATGGTTGTCAACAGACGAGAGAACACCGCTCCCGAAAACAGGAAGTGTTCTTAGATTAGCTATATCACGTGGTCGAATGTCTATTTCCGTCCTCGATGACCACTTCCTTGGTTTAACTGCAAGACTCAACAGAAGCACGCCATCTCGTTAGCTGGCTTTAGTTCACTGCAGCAACTGGACAATCAGTATCTCACTACAGTGACTACAAGGCTTCAGGAAAGCCTTTTTGCCCGAAGGGCTGTGGTGTACGTGCGTCTAACATTTTTCCACAGGATAACTTACGTTGGGCTCCAATATCTGCACTGGACACTTGAAGTGACCAACGCTCACTTTACAGACTAGTCGCTTCTCATTGCAAACTGATTTCAGACGTTTTCATTTGGAGAGAACGTGCCAGAGCGTAAACATCGATCAAACATCCGGTAGAAGGATCTAAATGGTTGTATGGTATGGGCAGGCATAAAGCAAAACAGACGAGCCGACATGCACTTTTTTCCCCATTGTTCCATCAATCCTGTAGAGACTAGATCTTATCTTCATTTATTTTCAGCTGAACCTGCATTTGTTTTACCGCAGGGCAATGTCCGAATCTATAACGCTGGACTGGTGCTGGAATATCTTCAAAATGAAGGGGTTATGGTCATTGAACACAAGGTCACCCGAGCATAATCTTAAGGGATGCTCAGAGACTCACCAAGAAGCGTACAGGTGCTGCGAAGTGTTCTTTTACAGTAGACAGACTGCCCTCAGACCTAAGGAACTTGAGGACAGCATGCCGTGATGTCAGTCATGTCACCAAGACAGGCGATCACACATTAATATCAAGGTATGTTTGATTTGTACCTGTGTTTAGATCGAATAACACGGTTTATTCGAAATTCAGGATTTATCTCAATTTTGGAGTATATTACGTCCTGTGGTGCAAGTTATCGTTCTGCAGCGTTTCGGTGTAGTATCGAAGAGTTTTCGCACAGCGTTGGCATGTTTGAGACTTCTGCAAATGTAGTTTCCCAGTTTCTCAAGCAAACATCTTTGGTCTTGTGGACGAGTTACCTAATTATACCATTTGTTTTCATCCACAAATTATTTGTCAAGAGAAGACTAATTCATATGGGATGTAGTTATTGAGGAAGTTGTTTCATGTAAACTACTCTTATCAGTGAAATGTCGAACCTTACGAAGTAAAGCTGCTCCGCCCATAATCATAGAAGTTCCAGTCCTCCAAGTTATTCTAAACGAGTTCTTATTTCCTTGGGATTTAATTCAACTATCCGTAATTTAGAAAGATAACTATAAGTTAAGTACTGTTTTTGGTGCTTTCTCTCCTTGTAACGAAATTCCTTTAAAATTAAACACTGAGAAAGTTTTTCATAGATTCAACTGATTTTATTGAATTGGCTACCACTGAATATTCATCGTAGCGGTTCTTAATACTGCTCAACCGGCAGTAGATGATTGGCTTAAAAGCTTAATATATACAGGCAGGCCGTTGGATCAGTTCCCGAATTTTGCCTTTGATACAGGTGCTTATACTGTATTTCGTTAGCAGTTCATTAGCGGCGATCAATGAACTTTTCAAAAGGTTCATCCGGTTAGTAAAAACAGAATGTTCGAGGATCAACTAGCAAAGTCCTGTGGGTAAAAATCCTGCAACAACCCCACTCCTGCTATTTTGCTTTGGGGTGTGCGAGAACACTGACGTCCACAGAAATTACAATAGGATGTTAAGAACAATTTTCTTTATTAACAGGTAGTACCCGAGCTAGTTTATTTCTGCACACTGATTTAGTGGTTTCATGACTAACTTGGTGGTGCGTTATACCGCTACGTGTTACACTGGTAAAACTGTTAGATTTACCAGTCATTTTCCCTCCACGATGTCTGGAATCTGAACTTCCAAGAGTGCGCTCGTAATGCATGTCTTATCAGTTAATAAGTGTGTGGTCAGCAGCATCAAGTTTCAGATAAAATTACTATTTCAAATGCCAGAATGCGGCGTAAGGTCTGCTGCTGCAACTCTCACCTTATCCAGTATGTCTTTAGGATATTATAGTCACAAAAGTAAGCCAATAACGCTGAAGGAGGGGGTCAAACACTGCTTCCATAACCTTGTTCTACCGCGAAACGCTAATTACAGTTCGTAAGTTGAAAAGCCCACCTCGATGTAGCGTGTTTTAATCGTGAAACGTACGATCCTGCTTCATGTTATGACCCACCAATAGTGAGCAAGTGTTCTGCATGTTTGTGTCAGGCCGAGTGAAACTTCCAGTGAAACAACCGTACACACTCCGAACACCATGTTTCATACTCAAACTTGTGCCTGTGTCAGTCAGATTCAGTTTGATTTCATTCAATTTTGCCACTGGGAAGTTCACAATTTGCCGAGAATCTAATGGATCCAGATTCTTAGGAGTTAGATACTCCGGTGTGCTTAAATAGGTTAGCCAGGGGAAGGTCTTTTTAAGTGGCATGCACATGAACAAGGCCGATGGTCTGATAAGTTGTTTCAATAAGCCACGTGATATCTTTCGCCCCCCCCCCTGTTTTCAGCTGTCCCATCCTATTCAGTTGCAACTAAATTTTCTGTGTTCCTTTTGTTGCAAAAGCTGTATAATTGATATTTTCTACAGTTTAACACTGGTGTCACAACCTATGTATTTGAATGTAGGTTCGTCCACCAGACAAGTATGTTCTTACAGTCTTTGTGAGTATTCCTCAAAACGTATGCTTCACGCCCGTCAAAATATAACGCTTGTAATGGATTTGTAACTTTCTCGCTCTTCCTCCACGAAATCGCTTCCTCTTCTCTTAGTACCTATTGACTGCTCCGAACGTATCAGACCGATTCAGCAAGCCCGTGTTCCAGTGTAGCAGTACATTGTGTCCACACCGTTGTTTGATGTGTGGAAACAAAATGGAAATAATGACCTTTCAAGTGCTTTCCCCTTTCAAAATCTTTATTTCATATTTACCATTAGTGAACATTTTAACAACTCTGGCTTAATTTTACTTTTCTAGTGCACTGTGTCAGACTTTCAGAACCTTGGGTTTCCTTTCCATTGTGCCAAGTCTTCCTATTCCGGTAATTAAAGTCTGATTACAAACATTGATATGACGAAGTGGAGTTTGAGAGGATGAACTGAAGTCCATATCCAGCAGAATACCGATATCCATCTTAAAGGAAGGGTTCAGAGTTACTGTGCGTATGAGATATATACGGATGATTCAAGTTAACTAAAAGGTTGGACCGAAGTTCTGAGTCTTCTCTGAAGGAAATTACGATAATTCCGCCTGTCAGGTCTTTCAGGAGGAAAAACAGGCGGTAAGGAAATTTCATGATTAGACACCTACTCAGAACGGAACCCAGACATAATTTTTCAACAGTCAGATAGAGTTACAGGCACTCAGAATTTCGACACAGGAGCCCAGTGATGAAGTTACAAATAAACTGATTCTAAGAGGGACACTTAATCTTATTCGATAAAAAGCCACTCCTTTAAGAAATGGAGTGGATGGTCTTGATAAAGCAACTAAGGAAACCATGAATGGAATGCAACATGGGGATTTCTTTAACTCGTGTAAAGAAATTAGGAGAGTGTGTTACGAAATATTGGATAGACTTCTGGTAGAGGGATTGTAAAATCTTTCTATCTGTCCCAACAAAAATGTGCTCCAAATACAAGTTTACTAACTGGGCTTTGTAAGGACATTGACTGATTCCGTATCTTAACATAATTTGAGATTTCAAAAACAGATGTTATGGTAGTATGTCATCAGGAAACAGCCACGTATTGTTCGGGACACGCAGACTAGAGCAAGGGACTATTGTAAGTAGTGACTACGGGTTGCAACTCTTGCTCAGGTTTTAAAGAGCTTTACACTAAGCAAAGATGAGTTGATTCAAATGATCTCTTTAAGGGGAAAAAAGAACTTTTCAATTGCTGAAGAAAGCCTTGAAGAAATTGAAGGCTGACTCATTAACCAGTCTAATTTTGCTCAAGTGAGAATTTTGTTAGTTTAACAAAGAATTTGTATTTCCCCAGGCTCAAGTGGAATATTTAGTCCCGTTTGGATGAAATGTATTAATCTCCCATTAAACGCTAAATCAAATGTGCTTCTGCCCAATTGCTTTGATTGTTTTCTTCAACTTTGTATTTGTTTCCCATGGTATTTCATTGTGTTTGTAAAGGAAGTGTTGAGTTCATCGTTTTAGACATATTGGTTGTGCTCCCAATGTTGAATGAAGTGCCTGAAAATTTTAAGCCGTTCGGTAAAAAGTTAAAATGCTTAATTGTCTTCAGATGAGCATTCGCTTAATGTTTCACACTAAAATAAGAAATTTGACATTAAATTAAATAGTCTGATGAATTAACTTCGGTAAACAAAATTTAATGTAATATATTTATTAACGTTTTAAAATTTTAATTGGCGCTTAATGATTAGATCCTGATTATAATATGCTAAAATCCTCCCCGGTTAGGTCAATTCTTTTAGATTGATTCATCCGGATCAAATTTATAAAATGAATAACCGCTCGATTGCAAAATTAGTCACAGGTTTTACTTTCTATCTAGTTACTTAAATGAACCTCTTGGTTCAACATTTATCAGAAACGCGTTTGATCGGGTTAATTGTTCTATTTTCCGTCCTTGACTTCCCTACCAGTTAAAGCTACATGATTTTTAATCTCCACCGTGACAACTTCACATACCGTAACTTCCTTCTTTGACTGCTGCCATTTCTTTTAATACTGGTATTACACAGGGGATACCCCTTTTCTGCTAAGCTCTTTGCCCTCGAATCGATCCTTCAAATCTGTTGATCTCAAGCCAAGTATTTCTCATTTTTTCCAGTACTCGACATAAATATCGTTCTTGTTTCGTATGCTGACGATATCAGGTATAAACTGATTTCACCGAGATTGAATCTGAACTTCATTCATCAACTGAATCTTCTTAAGAGACAAGTGCACTGGCCACTTGTTAGTTGCTTGGGCAAACAGTACTGATCAGCTACAGGGCGCGAGGTTGAATTATGACCGTCAAGAACAGAGGTATTGTAACCTCGTTTGAATCAGTAACGCTCGGCACTCAACCGCCCAAGTTCAATTACTGCAATCTCTTTAATACTCAACGTTTTTTACTCTCAAAACAACGATACTGCAGACAATTCCTGAACTATTACACATTTGGAATAATCACATCAGTTCAGCAGTGTTTCATCGCTCCATTTAGTCTGCATTCACGTTTTAGGACAGCGAATTAGTTTCCAATAAGTATAGGTTTCGTAATAACCACCACTAATTTTGGTGTTCCTACTCTTCCACCCATTCTAATCAAACTAAGTCGTAAGTGAATAATCAGAAAGGCTTTTTCTAGTGACCATTCGATATATTCAGTTCTCTGCAATTCGTAGATCACACTACCTGTACCTAGGTATAGATTTTCATGGATTGTTACCCACTTACTTTCTGGACGCCTATCCTCTGTTCACTGCTATTTCTTCGAAGTTTACGTTTACATAGCATCACCTTGACTTCTGCATACTTCAAGAACCTTTTGTAAATCGTCCCTCAATTTACCTACAACTACATCGCTACTTCCAGATATGGATTAACTCGAGTTATGGTTGCTAAGATAGCCAACAGTCGTACTTGGAAGAGCCTCTCCTTGGAGTTCATAACGAGGAAAAGTACAATTATGTAAAATATGCTAGTAATCGGATTTTAGTCCAAATTCCTTGAAAAAGCTATCTGGTTGATATCTTTCTCCTAGGAGTTGTAATTTATATCTAAAAACAAAACCGTTCCAGCTACGATATTCCATCTTTTCATAATCTTCAGTTGATCACTCATGCCTTATGTACAGTCCCTCTGTTTAACTTCCGTTAGATTCAACAAGGCCGCTAGCTAAGAACCAGCAATATTCGTAACTTGCTCTCAGATGCTTCACAGGTTCCAATACACCATTGGCCTGTACTTTGTCTTCCATACTTGGAGTGGCATTTGATTCCTCAGTCTCTTCATCCAAAGACTGATTCAATGGCTTTTCCTTCACTGTATCACTATCACCCAGCAGAGTGAATATTTCTTCTCCGAATTGTAGATTCGGTCACTCAAGGCGATCTACTCATGTGTGCCATCTTACCATGTTCTCTTACCACTGTATTACACCTTATGTTGCTTTCGTGTAGTTCAAGCAGTTGCGTTATTCCCACGCAGTACGCGTTTACCAGTACCTGCCCTAAAACGTTTAGTATGAATTTTTTTATAACCCGTCAGGCCACACACACTACGGACTTAAGAAATGAAATAGTAACATTTACTTACACCTATGATGACATCTTTCCACATAGATCCTAGGATCGGAACTGGTCTTTCATGTGGGATGCCAACTCTACTCCAAAAGTTGTAGGTAGAGAAATACCTGCTGAAGAATCAAGCTGTGTGTTAAAACAGTATCTTATGGAAGTAAATTATGCACAATTAAACTGTTGGAACTATCCCTTATACAATAGCATCTCATGTTTGTTACAAGAGCACTAGTTTTCGACACAAATGACACTTCAAAGCGAAAGAAGTCACAAAACAGATGTAAGACAAGCATATTTCAATTTAGCTTTCGATTGAAAGTCTGAAAAACCCTAGTGATTGAGCTTTAAGCGTGATACTTGGAGTCAGGGGTGCCAATTCGAGCACCTCCAAAACTATCGTGCTTTCGAATTTTCATGCACACCCATACCAAGAGTTTACCGTAATAGCGCAACGCGAAACTTCCAGAAAGCTCATGATGAAAGTCTGTACCACCCAGAGGGTATCGCATGTAATAACCAAACTCACTTAGGATGGAAAAGAGAAATTGCAATCAATTTTTACAGAGTAATCCCAGATCTGGACAGGGAATGATAACGTATGCATTCTCCGCACAAACAGGGATAAGGAGTTTTGAACAAGAAATAGCTTCAATTATTTTCAAATAAAATTCAAAAAATTCTTGAACTACATATGAATAAATTAACGAAAAACGATATGCAAGCACAGGAATTTTCAGATAAGTTCACCATAGGAGTGATAAATTAGCTCATGAATAAGTCTGGCATACACAGCTACGAAGTGTTATGTAAGAAAAATGAAAAGCATCAATTCCAATATAATCAGATTCCGCAGAGAATATGCACGAGTAACCACAAATGACAAATTATCACTTAATCTTCGTAATATAAAAAATTCAATTACAAAATTATGTATAGAATATATAACTATGCTGCTTTAAATAAGTAGAAACCAAACAACGTGCAAATTAACCCATGTTGTGGAGTACAATCAGTTCCATTCAATAGAAGACGAATCCGATGTATCATAAGAAATCCAAGTCATGAACTCTTGCTTGTCAGACACCAAATATAAATTCTTAAATATTTAAGATTTTAATCTCAGTTCCCGAGAACCAATTCCCTGTAATACTGTGATCTAGAACATTCCAAACAGACGAGAGATTGTTAATGTGTTGATTCGACGGCAACAATTAGTTTATAGTGCGGAAACTAAATATTCTGGACTACAACCATGTTCAGTCAATTTATTCAAAATAGTCGAAACAGTGCTTCCCAGAAAACCAGAGATTAAATTATGCCCTACAACCAGCGTCTCCAGAATCACAGCATTGCTGACCAAGATTTAAACCCCAATTATACAGAGAAGCAAGTTAACAACTTCCCACTAAGATTAAAGAGTCTTAAAATCCCTTTTTCCGTGAACAAGTCTTTCAAAACTCGCGGTGTCTTAATGGCTCAGAGTCCAAACAGAATCGTTGAATAATATTCTTAATGTCAGACCTGCTGCAAGGATGAGTAAAGTCTGCCGACTAAGAATGAGTACCATTCATCGGCGAATTTGTCGAAGCTCCCTTCGAAGCAACGAAGATTGCAGATTTACAGTGAAAGGTGCGATATGCAGAATTTCCAGCAATCTACATTTCAAATTCTCACCGTTGGATTACGGGCAGTGGGCAGCAACTAAGGACCCACAAATCTCCCGTAAAGTTACAGTATTAGCTAGTTCTGGAATCCCGTAAAATCAAAATACGAACAGTAAATACTAAACGGTCATTTGAAGAGAAATGCCAGTAAAAATGAAGTTTGACCGTATTCAGTTTTGTCTATTTCAGATCAAGGAATGAAGTACCATTTTACAAAGTCAGGCCTATAATTTAGGCTAATGACTACCACAACGTTTTACTATACTCTAGTCAAAATTCCAGAGCAATGCGGCGATTTTTAAAGTTTTTTTACCATGTAGGGAGATTGTGCGCGCATGTATGTTTATCTGCCCTCAGCATGTCTGGCAAATATAATTTGATAGCCGATATATATAAACCAGCTTCTGCATTTAATTTTCTCAATTCTCACATGAAAATGGCAGAAAGAGGGAAATAAGTACCTGCCATGTATTAAAAAAGTAACGCACGAGAAATTAAGATTTGCTGCTTTAAATATATCTAAAGTCAGAATATAACGTGAAACTTGCCATCAACGCTGTGGTCAAATTTAGTCGAGGAATGTGCTTTAGCTTAAGGGATCTTATCACTGGGGGGGGGGGGGGGGGGAGAATTTAAATTTGTAGCACCATGCATTTTTTTTTTTACAACTACGGGGAAGTTTTAGCATTACTTGCATTAGTGCATCTTTAATGCAAATGTTTCTAGATCTCAGTTAGAGCCAGCTAATTAGTAATCACATAGAACACAGCTTAGAAATTAGTCACTTATCCATTTCATATATACGTATGCGTTAAATGTAGCCGGTTTAATTTTTTTGACTGGGGATGTAACGACCATCGTAAGCAACTTAGGGGACTAAGCAATTGCCAGTCCCTAATGTAGGGCTACTTGTTCCAGAGGGGGAGGGGAGTGTGCCGTAAGACTAACCTCCACGCCTCATCGGGATTTGAACTCTGACCCCATTTCGGATGAATGATCAGAAGCCTACGCCTAGAACCCTTAGCTACCGGGGCGGCACCAAAATTCTATGTTGTCCTTAACGTACTAAGTTCTAAAAGTCCTTTCATTGTCACTTAACATAAAGGTGATTTCACTACACAAAACAAGCCTATCCCTGCTATTAGTTGTTTCATTCCTGCATTAAGAAGTGTTCTGTGTCTCGTCCCATGAAAGTATCACAAACTTGACTTCCTCTCAGTTAAGTCATTTCAAGGGAGTCTAGTTCTAAATGAAAGTGCGTTACTAGGAAGAAAAGCCCTGAAATTTAATTTGGTTTTCCTTAAAACTGCGTAATTTCAGCAACTTCGAATAAAGTAACGAGACATGTTAAGATTATCAGTTGTTTAAATACGGCTGTTCTACACGATGTTAAGTATGCGTTTACAAAATTTGAATTAGCACAGTAATATAAAGCCAATGATTAATGCGTCGTTTTTACTAAAATTATGCGTTAGATTTTTTTTTTTTTGTTGTTGTCAGGAGTGAGCTCAGAGGATTACTTTTATTAAGGTAGATACCAGTGGCGAGTTTAATATAAACTCGCATAGCTACAGTTTTCAGAGCAGTGCAATCACAATCCCACGGAGTAGCCATCTCCTGTAGTGTTGTTTTGACTGCCATGATAAAAAAGGAGTTCACATTCTATGTGAACTAATCTTATTTTAGACACCCCACTGCGTTATCCAACTGCAGATAAATTACATAGCATTGTGTTTGAGAACTACCATAGACAAATCTTATGGCTGAAGCAGCCACCTGTCCCTTGTTTCCAGTGACTTCTAAGGAAGAAATTCAGCCCCTTTAGGCATTCACACCACTCGCAACTCATCCGGGGTTGGGAATCAATCTTAGTTGGGAAGAACGGGCAAGAGCCTGCGCCTCCGACCACTGTACTGCCGGGGCAGCCATTTCTGCAGATGAACATTCGGTTAACATACGACTATGTCTGCCTACAGAACAGTTTTCCCTATTGCATTCGTGATTATTTAAATAAGTTGCTTTGTCCAGATAATCTTACTATGTAACCATAAAAAGTGCCTTAGCGGCGCTAAAGCACCATTTTCTACATCGTAGAAACGATTTCTGTATTTAAGGAAAGTTCAACGCAAGAACACTCCTGAGTGCCAAAAGGTTTCATTATTCGAAATTAAATTTTAGGTCAGAGCTATTAAGATGAAATCCGCTACGGAGCTATAGAAATATTTAAACAGTGCCGACAAAATGGAGACAGCTGTACTTGCGTACACTAAAACTGAAGTTAAAAAATTATCTAAAATGCATACGTAAGTATGCGTCGATAACAAGATATTCAATACTGATTGCTTTCTCAATTCATACACGTTGGCTAAAATTACCTGTAAAAGCAGTTCATTTAGCTTTTGTTGCGTTTAATTTCATTTTCTATTTATGTTTGATTTCAGTCTTTATACTCTGGTAAATCAGAAATTAAATGGTATTCTGAAAATTACGTGATAACCGAATCGGATAGAAGCTGACTCCATGGAATAAGTTTGGGGTAGTTTATAGGTAGTTCGAAAACCCACAGCGCTCTGCTGTTCGTCTAGTTTAACGAAAGGTTAAATTTGCACGAGCGCTCCTCTGCGGGAGGGCAACAATGTTGAACACGCCGTAGTGAGATGTCTTTGGACAGAAGGAGTGAAACATGTTAAAATTTACCAAAGAATGTGGACTCAGAACGAAAGTGAAAACAGCATCACCCAACCAGAAGTTACGTGAGTTGAGAGGTTGAAAGCAGGAAGAACGAGTTTATCCGACGAAGTTCGATCGGGTTGCGCAAACAAGCCCACAACTTTAGACAGAAAATTCCTTCATCAGTGAACAGACTGACGAATTACGTTGCTGCACATTTGGATATCGGCTATGGATCCGTATATGATCCAGTGTATGGTGACTTGGGGTACCGTGAAATATGGTACCAAGATAGGTACGCAAACAGCTTACTGATTTGTATAAGCAAAAGCGAGTTCATTTTGACCACTTTATTCTTATCAGCAAGTTTCTGGATCATACTCTACAGCAGTGAAGGGGTAAGTTACAAAAATAACAGCTAAAAGGAGAGTTAATCATTTTAGAATTTACTTAACATCTGTCGCGTACCCGGTTTCTTGCGGTAAAAATATAGAACAGCTGGAGAAAAAAAAACGAGTGGAAAAGATTTTCTGTGCCATAAACATTGTGCTATTATCATAAACACAGTATTAGATTTTGCTCAGAACTTGAAAATCAGATTCTACGACCGAAATTTAATCGCAAATCAAATTTGAAATAATCCCGTGAATTGCTTTCACCGGAAAATTTTCGTTATATCGAAAGAGTTTTTCCGTTAACATACGAATGTTATTGCGGGAAGGTTTCTATACATTCAGAGTTTTCGTAGCGTACGAAAAATGCGCGAAATTCAGGTACCGTTGTATCATGGCCAGACTATCCGAGATTTCCTTCCTGAATTAACGAGACATTCCAGAAGATCGCACTATAAAACATTTAAATATTAAGAGCTAAGTTTCCATTTTAAAACTTATTTCAAGTTAAGAGATGTTTACTCCCTGTTTAAATTGAATGCAACTAGCGATTATTTAATAGTTTTTTTACTTTTTTTTATTGGATGTTTAACGACCACCGTGAGCAACTCAGTGGGCTATAAGCAGCCGCCTGTCCCTAATTTGGGGTCACTGGTTCCAGGGAAGGGAGAGAGCCAGTGCCGTAAGACAAACAACATCCATGCCTCACCGGGATTCGAACCCGGACCCCGTTCGGACGAATGATCAGAGGCCATCGCTTAGACCACTGCACCACCGGGGCAGCTTACTTTGTTCTACACAGCCTTTGAAGATTTGTTTGGCTTCAGCAGAGAAGTCATCCCTCTATGATGTAGAAGACTTATTTTAATAGTCATAGATAAGCCTACTTTTTGGAACTGCGAAACTTTGCTGGTTGTGCTTAGACGTAATATTTTACTTAAAATCATAAAGACAACGGAAAATGGATAAATCGGAATCCAACTTCGCACAACCCGTGTAAACTGCTTGTTTTGTTCAGCCAATCTAACCAAATCCAATTTATTCGAAGCTCATTTAAAAAGCAGCAACAGCATCTATACGGAAAAACCAATGATAGTCAAATAGATGTTGCAGTCAGATGGATGCCAAATTAATCATTTAAGCAGACAAGCCTCGGCACACAAATTAGTTTCCCGAGTCTTGATACGGTTAAGGAGTCTTACACAGGTTATTTAAACATTCTAACTTCGCAAACGTGGGTTGGAGAGAAGTCACTTATGTGTACATACTCTAAAATCAGGGTAAGAGATAACACCCGTGCGTTGTTTTCTGCTGTATAACAGTTAGGACAGATTTAGCTCTAGGGGGCCTGTGATCGTTTTGTGTTTCCCCCTTTTGTTGCTCTAGTTAGACCATTTTGGGACTATGTTAGCCAGTCTTTCCATATTTTGTTCGCACAAATGTTTGTAAATTTGTAGTGTGCCCTTTTTGTACTGTTCATGTAGGTTCGACCTTTGCTATGTAGCTTTTTCTCTTCATTTTTGCTCCTGTTTCATTGCCTTCTTAGTTTTTCAATGGGTATTGCACGCAGTTTGTGTTTCGCCTGAAGTGTGACTATTTTACCTTACGTTAAAGTCCTAACAGTTCTGGATTTTACATTTGCAAGCTAGTTCATGCTGGTTTGTCAGGATTCATTTGTATGTGTCATTCATCGAGTTATGACTTATGGCCAGCAGTTGGATCGCTGCTTCTTATGAAGAATTATGTCCTTATTCTTTTAGTTTACAAGTCGTGAGTTTTGTTTGGCCTGCAGGAGCTCGGCGCGGGCTTTTACCCGGGTAATTTAAATAGCTAGCGCGTCTGAAGTGCATTGCTGAATTGTTTGCAATCATGTAAGTTGATTGTCCATGTAATTTTCTTTTACTCTTTGTATCTTAATTCTGCTGTTTTAACACAGATTAATAGAAAGATCGGCACATGATTAAGTTCGCTGAATGTGATAAGTTAATTCTTGTCTAAAGTGGCATGATCGAAGAAATACCGTATAGATCCTTTTGATCTTGCCAGAAACAGGAAATCTTAGTGCTAAACAAAATTGACTTGCTGACAGAAGCGAGAATTCTGGAGATTGATTACCCCTAACTAATTACAAATACCAGTCTAACAGTGTGGACAACTGAATCCAGTGCTAGTTTTGAATATATTTCCGAAATAAGATATTTACATTTTCCATGTCCCATACAAATTCCTGTAATTGTTGAGAGATTCCTGCGGAATCAAAAACTTCAAGTGAATCCATTTTGCTCAAGTTGACAATATTTCTTTAACTGGTAGGGCAAGGATTTCACCTTGGAATCAAAAGACAAGGAAAGTAGAGAATAAAGTATTTCATAAGTAAAGCAATTTGTCTTTTTAGAATTATACCTTTGCTTTTTATCAACCTATAGACTAATTCTCCAAACATTTCTGGAATATCAAAAGATGGTAGCGCACTATTTTTTTTTTTGAGATTGTGGTTTTAAAGTTACATAAGCAGGCAGAATTCAATTTATTCATATTGAAACCGCAAGGAGTGACATCCAAAACGTCAAACCGTTCGGGTAAACTAAGAAAATCGTTTTAAAAAGAATAAACATTAGCAAAATTTAGACTTGTATGCCCATGTATTCCAACATAGATTTCCTGAATTTATTCCATCACTTTAACGTAACACACGCGTTTATAACAAGTTCACTGGGAGACATTAAATGTGAGGTGTAGAATAGACCTAAGCCGAGAAGTATTTATCTTTTAGTTCTTTCAGAGTTGTTTTCTGAACATTTTACCCGTAATTTTAATTAACGTCGCAAATCGCTGCTGATATATACGCAGTTTTTCCTTCCTACTTCATATTTCTGTAGGTGCTCAAAGTAATGAAAGCTGTCTTAGCAGCAACAACAATGCCGAAGTAATTTTCATTTCTTTGCGATCGAAAGTCCCGATTGACGCCTGATAGGCAGCCTCGGGGGCTAAGAATTGAACTATCGCCACAATGTTCTTGGAGGTTAAGTCAACGACGACAGAGGGCAACTTTTAGGACTATAAGCAGCACCCCTTCCCTAATTTAGGGAATTCTTCCCAGGGAACGGGAGAGCCATTGCCATAAGACAAGCATCCCTGTCTCACCGGAATTCAAACCCGGTCCTATCTTGAACTGCGCCTGAGAGGCGGCCCACAATACTATTATGCACTTCTTGCAAATACTGTCGCTCTTTATGCAACTGAAGCTGTTAATTTACCCGGCAGCTTTTAGAAGGCAATTATTTGAGAACGTTTGATCTAAGGACCTTGTGTTCCGAGAGGGCTTTGCTGTGCTCAGAATCAGACAGTGGTAGTAAAGGAGGTATTGGGAATAGAGTTACAAAGCAGACTTCCTTATGACTGAGAAATGCAGTGTTCCATACTTCCGTTAATTAGCTTTGTCTTACCAATAGGAAGTTATTATTTGTGGTTTTTCATTTAACCTTATTTAAGTACTGCAACTGCAGGCAGAATTGCTGTAGATTTATGTCTTGACTTGTTGACGGCCAGTAAGAAAGCCATCATCAAATAGAAACATCAAATCAGCTGGACCTCATACGAAAACAAACATCAAATAGAAGTCATCGCTCCTTCCACGTTTAGAAGTGAATCACAGAAAGATTAAAAGTTGAGAACATACCCTTGTTTTATAACAGAACATTTTCCTTTATCTAACAAAGCTTCCGTTCATATTTCGCAGATTTAGCATACAACTTGTAACATTCCGAACAAAACATGAGTCAGCCTCATTTTACTTTATTAAATTGAACAGTCACTGCATACTTTCTTTGCAAGTCAATGTCATTTATTTTGCTGAGCCAAAATCCAGTATTACAAAAATATCAACTGAAACAAAGCGCAGCAAGGAAGCAGGGGGAAAAGGTCAGCAAGGCCTATCAGGGTCCCACGCTCCCTAGACAAATTTTACACTGAGGTCATCAGTTGAAGTTACAAACAAATCAGTGTTACAAAAAAAAAAACTGCCACTGGACTATGACAGCCTGGGACTAATAATTCTTAAGCATTTTCTTATGACCTAAAAAAATTGAACTGCAAAATATTCCCCCTAAAACATCGCCATTCCGAAAATACAAGTCTACAAGAATTGTGCATAATTAAAGAAAAATCAGATTTAATGCAAACACAATCAAAGAACTTGCCTACAACGCAGAGATGAAGCTCCGGTGAACATTCTTACAGATTTCGGGGCAAACAACACAGCTCTCCAAAAAACATTCCGACCGACAATCCTTAAATCCTGTCCTTGAGTCGACCATGCTGACGTACATTTTCTTACTAACCCGTGATTGGGTCACTCAAAGGAAACGCCCACTGAAAAATCCGTTGCCACAGTTAAAAAAATATCAGTGGCTAAAATCACAGAAATATCGTTCCGGCGGCACAGTGGTCTCAACGATGGCTTCTGACCATTCGTCCAATATATAACCGGGTTCGAATCCCGTGAGACTTGGATGTCGTGTTTTTTTTTTTTTTTTTTTTTGAGTGGAGGTTTAACGACCACCGTGAACAACTCAATGGGCTATAAGCAGTCGCCCGTCCCTAATTTAGGGTCACTGGTTCCAGGGAAGGAGAGAGAGCCAGTGCCGTAAGACAAACACAACATTCATGCCTCACCGGGATTCGAACCCGGACCCCTTACGGACTAATGATCAGAGGCCATCGCTTAGACCACTGCGCCACCGGGGCGGCGATGTCGTGTTTGTCTTACGGCACTGGCTCTCTCCCTTCTGTGGGACCAGTGACCCGAAACTAGGGACTGATGACATCTTACAGCCCACTGAGTTATTTACGGTAGTCGTTAAACACCCAATAAAAAAAGGGAAGGAAATCAGAGGGGTACAAGCAGCAACTGTGCCGCAACCTATTACGTAGAACTACGTCAATTGTCGTACTTCATGGTATTATCTCACTAGTTCTACGTCCTTAAAGTATTCAGGGAAGGACAGCTGACGTAACTCTACGTTGTACGTTGCGGCACAGCTACTACTGTGCCGCTTTGACTTTTTGAGATTTTTAGGGGGGGCGTCACTCAAAAGAAACGCCCACCGATAAATTCATTGTAACAGATTGAAAAAATATCAGTGACTAAAATCACGGCAATACCTCCCCGGTTTCTCAGTGGCCATTTTTTCTTTTATTGGGGTCTTAACGACCACCGTAAGCAATTCAATGGACTATAAGAAGTCGCACGTCCCTAATTTAGGGCCACTGGTTCCAGGGAGGGGAAAGGGCCAGTGGCGTAAGAGAAGCACAACATCCATGCACCGCCGTGACACGAACCCGGACCCACCTCGAACGGATTATCAGAAACCAGCGCTTAGACCACTGCGCCACCGAGGCAGAACATTGCTTTTAGTAATGGCTTCTGACCATTCGTCCGAGATGGGTTCGGGTTCGTATCCCGGTGAGGCATGGTTGTTGTACTTGTCTTACGGTATTAGCCCTTTACCCCCCCCCTGGAGTCAGTGGCCCCAAATTAGGGAAAGGCGACTGCTTATAGCCCGTTGAGTCGCTCACAGTGGTCGTTAAACTCCGAATCAGAAAAAAATTAATGTAAATCCAAAATAAAAAGATCAGATATCACATATTGTATTTGCAGGAAGACCAACGCAATAACCGTGCTTTTCCGCTATTTGAACCCTTCTTCCATTTTCGAAGCAGCTGAAAATCGAAGAAGGCCGCCACGGTGGCGCAGTGGTCTGAACGTTAGCTTCTGATCATTCGTACGATATTGGTCTGGGTTGGAATCATTGTAAGGCATGGATATTTTGTTTCTCTTACGGCACTAGTTCTCTCTTTCTCTCTCTCTCTCTCTCTCTCTCTCTCTTCCCTGGAACTTTTGGGCCTAAATGGGGAACGGACTATTTCTTCTAACTCATCGAGTTGCTGACTCTTATTGCTGAAACCCCAAACAAATTGAAAAGGGAAGAAGTCAAGATATTAGTGCAAATAGGATATATTAGACAAAGCATGATTATGATACACTTTCAAGCGCAAAAGAAGCATTCATTGCCATCTGTTTTTCTCTCTCTTAATTTTATTAAATATTTCCTAATCACTCGATATTTCCCTGTTTAAACTTACCGCTACTCTAGAGATATAATATACACTCACGGTCAATGAAATTTGCGCACCAAGAAGAAAGCATCGGATTGAACTGAAATTTTATGGACGGAATGATACAGATCAATGATACACATGATGGCAAAAACACAGCTGCAGGACAATTACAGAGGAATCTGTGGCACGCAGTCCGGTCATCTTCAACAGCGCGTCGCACCGCCTCGTGCGGCGATACATGCTGCTATATGGTCCGGCATGGAGGTGAACACACGCCTGATATTGTCCTGCGGCAGACTGGCCCACACGTGTTGGCACGGCGGCTGTTCGCGTTTCAACTGGTTCCACACATGCTCGATGGGGGACATGTCTGGGGAGCGCGCAGGCCATGGAAGTGCCTGGACATGACGTAGGCAGTCCTGGGAAACCCGAGCCGTGTGCGGCCGGGCATTATCCTGCTGGTATAGCACACCTGGAATCCTGGCTAAGAATGGGAGCATATGGGTCGTAAGATCTCATCCACATTCTCTGGCCCGTCAATGATCCACGTACACCTACTAGAGCTGATCCGCTATCGTAGACAATGGCTCCCCCAGACCATAATGCCTGCAGTGGGAGAGGTGTGGCGCTCGATAGCGAGGTTGGGATTGTGCCGTTGACCCGGGACCTCCACACCCGGAGAAGATTATCATCTGTCCCCAAAAGCAAGTGGCAGTCATCTCTAAATATACCACACGTCGCCAGTATGTGACATTCCACGTCGCTCTGGCCAGTGTGATACCGGAACATCGCCGGCTCCGTGTGCATAGGGTGGGCCGTTCAAATAGGCGAATTTTTTTTTTAATTTTAAATCTGGAAAAGGGGGAAAGTTACCTCTTTCCTTCAAATAAATGCCCATAATTTTTTTGATTTTTATTCAAAGTTTTGAGCCCACTACCGGACTTTGTATTTTAGCGTTTTCAGCCTAAAACCTAGATTTTCCAAGAAAAGTTAAACGTCTAAAAATTTACAAACTATTTCAATAATTATTAGAAATTATATTCAAAGAACTTAACTGATATTAGAAAATGCAGTTTCAGGATACAATATTATTTTAGCACACTAAAGAAAAATTCAAATGTTGTGAAATTTTGCAGATTTTCTTTCAATTCAAGAATGAGTGAAACATGTTGATAAAACAAACATTGAAAAATAAATAAATTGAATTGCATTTTTAAACACTAAAAATAAATACATAACAACTAAACATAAAAAGGTTAATGATAATTATTCAGCCAATTTATACTGATTTGTATGATCAAAATTTGGCATAAATTGTCGGGACTGGATTTTAGCACGAATTAAGCCATCGCGTGCTTCTGGTTCAATGACAGACATTAATGCCTCTGACACCAATTTTACGCACCTTTTCACAGCCTGTTGACAAGGGTATCGAAGAAACTCTAAAGACCGAGTAACTGGAGATTTATAAGAGATTCAATGTCTTCATTTGTAGCGTTTGTCAAAATAGGAGGAGATACAAAATGACACTCTTTCCAGTTAGTCAGATCGATGTAGTCAATAGCTTCAAATTAATGTTTGGAATTTTGAATGTTCTTTCTGTGTTAGTCATTCTCTGTCTAGCCCTCAGAATCCTCCTTAGTCCCAGCTTAGGAATGGGGCGGCGTTCATCGCTGATCATCGCAAGGAGAATATTCTCAGGGTAAATAAAGTCTGCATTCCTTTGAAAAATTGGGTTAATTACAGCTTTCAATTCGTCACTTAAATAACGAGTTGCCTTTATCGTCTTGAAAACATGCAAAGCTGCTCCATCTTTGCAGGAAGGATGACATTTTATCATGGACCACATTGGGGCATAAACTCTAAAAATAAATTCTGAAATAATTTTCAAGTTTGCTGATGGATTATCACACGAGATGCAGTATCCTAGAACACGTTTTGCAGTCGTCGTCAGCCAATGAGCATGAGATGGCGTTTCAGGTTGACGATCAGCTAAATTCGTAGAGCATTGTCCTAAAGAAATAGCCTTGCAAATGTTATACAAATATCTTTGATCTGAACTGAATCCAGCAGGTCGACTTTTGGTAAATCACAAGAAATAGCCATAAAGTTTGCAACTGGAAGCTTTTCGCATTTATCTAATGGTTTCCCGATTGTTCCCGAATATTCTTTTGGACCTGTTGTAACTAAATCTAAATATTGAAATAAGTGTCTCGGAAGCAATTTGTTGGCATGCAATTGGCATATGAACCATTGGAGCGAACGATTTAATTTCATTCGAAGACAAACTATAACTCCGTTTTTGCTTCCAGTATTGAAAGCCGTCCCATCACAACTTATTGCCACCAGGTGGCCTAGACTTTAACTTTCTTTCGCTGAAAAAATTCAGAATACTTTCATCAGTACCTTTAGCTGTACCTGAAGGTGGGGTAATGTGCCCTATATAAGATGAACCTGGCTTTTCTATAAGTGAAATGGCCGCGGATGGCCTGGTTGTCAATGTTCGTAACTGCCACGGAGAAACCTTAGGTTCGATCACAGGCAGGTACGAACGCTCGAACCACTAAATATCCGTCGTATGTTGGATGGGCACGTTAAGCCGTCGGACCTTGGGTACTGGTCCCCCGGTTATAAATAAGGGCGCCCTCCCTTTCTACCAATGCACCAATACATATGGCAATACGCCCTTTCTACCTTGTTTCCGTGTCACTTCCCTATCGGGCACTCCAGCCCAAATCTCCTGGCTTCCTATTTCTAAGGGTTGTTTAAGACCTGGGGTCAAAAAGTCCCTTCCAAAAATCCTCTACATATGATCTGATCTGATCTATAAGGGACATATGGCGCGCACCTCTTTCAAGGTCAAGTTATTGTTACATTCCGGGGACACATGATAATAATTGATAGAACGCCTAGACCAGTATGATTCCGCCATTGCGATGTAGTTCGCACTTTCTCCTATTAACAGAGTCGGTAAAAGATACATTTCAGACATAAAACATTAAAATAATGGTTGAACTGATAAAACGTAGGTATATTTGTGCAATTAATATGTATAATTAAAATGCAAAAATGGCAATATGACTCAATTTCATTTTTAATAATATTTGTCATTACTTAACGCTTGGTAGAGTGTTCAAGACCTTGATAAAAAAAATATTTAAAAAAATATAGGCATACATTTGAAGGTAAGAGGCTACTTTTCTACACTTCCAATTTTTTTTTTGGGCCCACTCTAGGGTGCAGTGTGGCACCAATGTTCCGGTGTTAGTAGCACACGTAAAAGGAGCTGAAATCGCAAAGGAAAGCCCAAGAAATCAACGGGCACACATACACGCCGGAACAACTCAACCCAAACTTCTACCAGTCCTTCCCTCAGATAGCACGCCGCCGAGGGACCCAGTCGAACTCCCTGAATAACTGCTGGACTCAGAGACCATTTAGGCGTCCCATTTTTTGTCATCGCTTTTCCTTTTTCATCATTTCTTGTATCATCCAGTGGAATTGCTTAGGCCTCTGATCTCAAATTGACGATTTGCAGGGCTTGCTGTTTTCTCATTCACCAGTGTTCCTGTATCTCCAAGAGACGAAACTCAGCCCTGCGGACGCTCCTTCGGTGCGCAGAACTTCTTGAGGAGCTTACTAGCCAAGGAGTGTATTCCGTAAGGATCATGACCACGTGTCTATCCCATGTGGAGGAGTAGCCGTTCTTGTGCCTCATGGTGTTCCCGTCACGGCCGTCGCTCTGCGTACCAATCTGCAAGCAGTTGAGGTGAGATCGACCAGCGGCAGCCTCCTTTTTTCCTTCTTGGAGATTTTAATGCACATCATCCGCTGTGGAGAGACCACAGTCGGGACTCACGAGGCCACGTTGTCGAGTCCCTCCTGTCCAACACGTACCTTTGTCTCTGCAACACCGGGACGAACACCTACTTTCATGAACCCAGCCGCACGTACTCAGTCACTGATCTGTCGCTCTGTTCGCCATCCATCTTTCCTGTCTGAACCTGGAGCGTGTCTGATGATCTCCTTGGCAGTGATCATTTTCCAATTTTTTCGCCTCGCGGGTGACGGTTACTGCTCTCCTACCTATCCGGGCCCAGTGGGACGCATTCATTGTTTCAGCGACAATCACTCTTGATATGGTGTCCATCACAGGCACGCTGTTGCCACGGTAACGGATTGTATTGTGCACGCGGCAGAACTTTCCATTACGAAGACGTCGACTAATCTTCCACGTTGTCTGAAGCATTGGTGGAAGTCCGAATGAAGGGCAGCACGTCAGGCCATCACCCCCTTATAGCTTACAGGCCCGCGCACCGGATTGTGACGTCACTAGGGTAGTCCGTAGTCGGAGAGAGGGAGATGCTAGGAGCTGCACGGCGATGTGTGAAACCAACGTACAAGTCAAGCGTTATTCAGAGTTTCACTGCATTTAAATAAGGACTTCTGTGTCGGATTTTTTGAAATAACTACAGAGTTTGCACGTTTGTTTTATAATCTTTCAAAATACAGAAGTGTAACGTATACTCTATATTCACTTTCCTTTTGATTTTACTATCTCTGGTTATTTTATTTTACTATGTAAATTATCTTCTTACTGAACGAAATATTATTTCACCCGCTGAATGAGATCTGGCAATGAGTGTAAGTCATGACGTGGTGGTAGCTAGTATATAGGCGCGTTCATCGAGACTTAGGAGCTGGTGTGTTGTTATGAGGAGAGCTTGTGGTCGTTAAGAGAGAGCGTGTACAATAAGAGGAAAGATTATTCATTATTGTGTACAAGAGTTATGGGTGCCTTAGTTGACCAAGAGTCGTTCAAATAAAGAAGTTTTCAGTAAGTTCAGTCTTTCTCAATTCATAGTTTGTCAGACCTCTGTCTGGCTGTTAGGTTTATAATATTTATTTGATTCCTATAAATAACCAGCGTTGAGACTTTGTTTACGTTCGTAACTAACTAGTAACAACACCCTTTTGAATTCATTATTTTGAAGCTTAGTACAAGTATATCATTAGCTAGCTGGTAGGAAGAGAATCATTCATAATAATTAGCTTAGCGGAAAGTAAATAAAGCTAATTCATTATAATTGGCGCCCGAACTTTTCTCGAACACGAGATCCTGACTATTATTATCCATGTCTTCCTTACCTGAGACAACTTCAAATTTCCACCATTCGGCAAGTCTCGAGGGTAATGGTGTTTTTTGGACAATTTGCACGAAGCCTGTGGCTCTGACTTTGATATGAATGATCTACACGTACCCAGGCATTCTTCACCATTTCGTAATGCACCGGCTTCCTATCACTCTGAGTCGCGGGTCGTACCTGAGGGAGTTCAATCCTCTCAGCGAAGCAGAATGCTTGCCCATTTCGTGCCGCATGCCGGAACAATTCATTTCAATGGTTTGGAGGGGTCCTTAAAGTTCCTCGAAGATCTGGAAGATCATTTTGATCTATATAATATTCCTGAAGACTGCAAGGTCCAAATTGCCGGCACTTGCTTGAGGGATACCGCTAAGACCTGGTATCGGCAGTGGAGAGGGTCGAACCCGGATTCTCATTATGAGAATTTCCGTGCAGAATTCTTGGAGGTCTTTCCTTTCGGCCTCAGTCGAGCTAGCCTTGCTCAACAGCTTTTTTCGCGTCAGCAAGGTCCCAATGATAGCCCTGTTGCATTTGCGTTGGAAACTACACGCCTATATAACCTATGGGATCCACATGCCAGTCATGTTGACATGTTGGATACCCTCGTGCAGCAGCTCGACCCATTCTTACAAGATTTTCTTGAGGTTCGACACCCTGCCACAATTCATGAATGCCTTCGCCTCATACGCACGTATGAAGAGCGACATGGCAAACATGGTTCAACTCACCATGCTCGGGCACCCCGCGAGGCTTATTACGAAAACCCTCAGCGGCATAATAGACATAACTTTCAGCGCGAGCATACACAAGTGCCCACCCAAGCTTCATACGTTCCACCACACAGAAGAGTGGCAAACCAACAGCGAGTTTCTGCACAAGCTTCGGAATATCGTAATAATGCACAGTATGCTCGACCCCGTTTCACTCAGCAGCATTCGGAACGTTATCATGCTCAGGGCAATGATAATTTTTCTGCCCGTGCTGAGGGCCGACGTAACGGATATGAGAATGTCAACAGACACGCGGAGTTCCCGACGCAGGTTTCACGCAGATCTCCTCATCGTGAAAATTTTCCCGATACCCGGCAGGGTCGAGGTTTCCGACCACATGATAACCCCACCAGGATTCCTTTAAACTTCCACAGGAAGTAGACGAAGGGTCGGTCCTGCTTCCTGATACCAAACATTCTGACCCTAAAACAGTATTAGTGACTGTTCAAACTCCTCAGTTGCCTGATGTATTCTTGACACTTGAAGACATTATTGTCGAGACAAAGTTCGACACTGGGTCTGAAATATCAGCCCTAAATACAAAGTTTTGCACGGACACTTTTTCTGCAATACACGTTCAGCCTGCAACACAGTATTTGCGAGGTGCAAATAATGAAATCTTCAGTATCGCAGGAACTGTCACATTATCTTTAGGGCTGGGAAAAGCTCGTTTTACACATTCTTTCCTGCTTATAGACGAGCTACCCGTGAAATGTTTAATGGGTATGGACTTTATAAACAAGTTTCAAATAACTTTGAATTTTGTACAACATGTGATTTCCTTTCCGGAACCTGTCGAAATGATTCCTACGGTTCCTGTAGATATCACGGGTTTATTATTGAGTACCCAATTGAATGAGGAGCAACGAGACCAGCTTTCTCTCCTTTTACAGGAAAGCCCTGGTTTATTTTCGGATCAACCTGGTTTCACACAGGTGGTTTATCATGTTATTGACACTGATGGTTCGAAACCAATTGCGACGAAACCTTACCCTTGTGCTCCACATAAAAAACAGGAAATGCAACGTCAAATTGCTGAAATGATTAAGCAGGGCATAATCAGGGAATCAACAAGGGCCTGGGCTGCCCCTGCCTTTTTGGTTCCAAAGAAACAACCCAATGAATTTCGTTTCGTGACAGATTTTCGCAAGCTCAACCAAGTTACAAAAACGATCAATTATCCCCTACCTGTCATGTCACATATTTTAAATGATTTGTCGTCAACCAAATGGATGTCAACTTTGGATTTGGCGAGTGGATATTGGCAGGTGGCAGTACATCCGGACTCTGTCGATAAAACAGGCTTTGTGACTCCCTTTGGGGCCTATGAATATTTACGTATGCCTTTTGGACTAGCTTCTGCACCTGCTACTTTCCAAAAGCTTATGGATACGGTTCTCAGACCTGTCCTGGGTCCCCATGTGCATGTCTATTTGGATGACATTATTATCACATCAGATACTTTTGACGAGCACCTTTCTCTGCTCAAACAGGTGTTCCAACTTATATACAATGCTGGCTTGACGTTAAAACCCAGTAAATGCCAGATAGCGCGGGACGAGATTGTATATCTGGGGTTGAAAATCACTCCCCACGGCTTATTCACTGATAATGAAAAAATTAGGCCTATTGTTTACTTTCCTCGGCCTAAAACAGCAAAAGAACTATCCCGCTTTCTGGGAATGACCGGATGGTATCAGCAGTTCGTCCCCGCTTATGCTACAATATGTGAGCCATTGTATGCTTTAAAACGTAAATACAAGAAGTTTATTTGGACACCTGAGGCTAACGCTGCATTCGAAACACTGAAGTCTGCATTGACTCAGCCTCCGGTGTTGGCTTTCCCGGATCATACTAAGGAATTTGATATTTATACTGATGCATCCGGAGTTGGTCTTGGTTGCGTTTTGTCACAAGCTGGGCATCCAATAGCTTTTGCGTCTCGTACTTTAGCCAAAGCTGAACGCAATTATTCAGCTACGGAACGTGAATGTCTTGCTGTTGTGTATGCGCTGAATAAATTTCAATGTTATCTTAATGAATTGACAGTTAACATAATTACGGATCATTCTGCCCTTCAGTATTTGAATTCTGCTAAGCACCTATCTCAAAGACTTATGAAGTGGGCTCTGAAGTTACAAGAGAGCAATATCAAAATTTCGTATCAGCCAGGTCATAAGAATCAATTACCGGATGCATTATCTCGCGTTCCGATTAGTGGGGTCCCCACAGAAACTACTCCTGGATGTCAGCCTTTACTTCTAATAGCTGATATAACATCCAGAGAGCAGATAATGGCAGAATTAATAAATGATCCAGATTTTGGGGATATCTACAATTTTTTGCTTGCGGGTTCGCCCCTACCAAGTGATCCTTCTCTGGCTGGAAGGTCACAACATTTTGAAGTAATAGAGGGTCTTCTTTATTATACAAAATCTAGGACTACTAGAGCAGAGTTTCGCCCATGTATTCCGCGAACCCTTAGAATGGCTCTTTTAAATGAATTTCATGACAAACCTCTTGCAGGCCATTTAGGTATTCGCAAGACCCGTTGTAAATTGCGGGATGTTGCCTATTGGCCTGGCATGTACCAAAGTGTGCTCGCATACGTTCAATCATGTCACTTGTGTCAGATTAATAATTATCGTAATGTAAGACCGGCCGGTCACTTGAAATCTAGTTCAAGTTCTCATGTGTTTGATATTATTTCCATAGATTTATTGGGACCTTATCCATTATCTGTTAAAAATAAAGCTCGCTACGTTTTAGTACTAACTGATAATTTTTCTAAATGGGTTGAAGTATTTCCCATTAAAGCCGCTACGGCTGAAGTTATTTGTAATGTCTTAGTTAATGAAGTATTTTCTAGATATGGTGCACCTAATAAAGTAGTTTCGGATAATGGTCCTCAATTTATTTCTGACATTTTTGAAAGAATGTGTGCGAGACTACACATTAAACATAAATTCATTTCCCCATATCATCCCCAGAGTAATCCTGCGGAACGCGTTAACCGAACGCTAGTGAAAATGATTGCGACTTTTGTAATGGATCATCATGAAAGATGGGATGACCATTTAGAACTTTTGCGTTCGCCCTCCGCTCGTCTGTCCACGAGTCTACTAAAATTACTCCTGCAGAACTTTTTCTGGGTCGCAAAATTAAAACCCCTTTTGAAAATTTAACGGGGATTATCGACGAACTAAATCAGCGACCAACTCCGCAATCAGTAAGAATTATGGCAGAAAAAGCTCGTGTTGCAATGCTAGGAGCACAAGCGGCTCAAGCAAGATATTATAATTCTAGGCGTAGGGAACCAGATCTTGTCGTTGGAGATCTCACTCTCGTGGAAACGCACTTCCAGTCTTCTGTTTCGCATACTTTAGTGAAGAAATTTGCACCCAGCTACGAAGGTCCATATCGGGTGGCAAATGTCTTTGAAAATAATATTGTTCTGGAGAAACCGGACAACCATTTTCAATATGTACATGTTGATCAATGTCGCAAGTATCATGAACGGAATATCGATTTCATTATCAATCCTACTCAACCTTCTGTTCCACAGACTCAAGAATCTATATCTCACGTTCAATCGCCAGAAATTTTGGACGAACCAACAAACATTTTTGAAGAATCTCCAGTGATTTTTCCTTCACCCTCCCCCTCCAGACGGGTTTCTACACACGCAACCTGATTCTCCCATGAGACCAAGGCTCGAATCGAGTTCGTCGAATACTAGTATCGTTCCTTTCCCTCCAACCATTGCCAAGACTATTGCTGCGCCGTTTCCGGATAACTCTGCACCAACGCGGGCTACTTCTTCTTTGAATACCTCGTCCGAAAGTATTCCTATAGGCAAATCTAAACATCGCCCTGCACGACCACTGAATTACAGCAGCGACTCAGAGGCTTCGGACATTTCTGACTTATCAGTTATGAATACTACATTTCCGGTTCCAAACCGTCCAGCACCACCAAAGGCTGGGCGCAAACGTGACTTGTCTCCCCAATCTGCTTCGCCGCAACAGCGACGAAGGCAGAAATCTTTGCATCCGCCCGGGTTTCGCCCCTGGAACCTACGTTCAGGGCAAACAGGACCGATGCCTGCTGCTACTCTCATGCCACGTGGGCGTAAGCGAAAGCAAACGATGTGGTCGGAGACACGTCCGTCCAAAAAGATACTGGAAGGACACAACGGGCCCCAGCACAAAGGGACTTCATATCCAAAGCCTGGGGGAGCCCGTTCCTATCAGCTGCAGCAAGGATTTCCGGACCGCCAGACTTCTGACCGTTCTTCTCGGCCGCAGGGATTTCCAGACCGCCAGACTCCTGACCGTTCTTCTCAGCCGCAGGGATTTCTGGACCCACAGACTTCAGCCGTTTCGGACAGAAGGATTTCCGCCATTCCTGACCGTTCCCGTCAGCCGCCGGGATTTCCTGACCGACAGCAGACCGATGTTCCAGTTCCATTCCATTCCCTGAAGAGATCCAAGCCACCTGATTTTACCAGTCCAATTAGGCCTGGAAAACGTTATCGCACTAGAGTTTTTTATGCGTCCTCGAGATAAGTAAGTTCTCGTGGACAGGTTCTTTCTCAGTTTGTTGTTTTTCCTGAACGACCAGTTGGCGTGTCAGAATTTCTTTTTTTCGTGTGGGCCTATGCATTCTTTTTTGTGTATATATGTGTGTTTTTTTTTATATTTCTTCTATGTCCATCTACTAATCCACTTTTTTTATATATATCTATGTGCTTAGGGGTAAAATAATAAAATTGTTACTGTTAGGCAGCTCCAGGTAAATTTCGCTGCTGATACAGTTGGTATGTATTTCAACGAATCATGCGAACGTAATTTGAAATGAAAATAATAAAATTGTTACTGTTAGGCAGCTCCAGGCAATCTTCGCTGCTGATACAGTTGGTATGTATTCACCGAATAATGAGAACGTCTTTTGAAATTAAAAAAGTGATTCCTGCTAGGCAGAATAAAAGGAAAGTATGCCGATGTAGGTTTGTTTTGTTTAACAATACAAATTTCACAGTCGAATACAGATTTCGTAAATTGTCATGCCAAGTTTGATAATGTAAATACGGCTACCACCAAACCACAAATCAAAAAAGAGGTCGAGAAACGTCAATCAACGAAATGTAAGACTTACACTCCAAAATTGATAGGTTTTTCGGAAACAAAAAGAAAAAAAAAGAAAAGAAAAAAAAAAAAAGAAAAATTAAGGGGGAGACGACGTAACGTATACTCTATATTCACTTTCCTTTTGATTTTACTATCTCTGGTTATTTTATTTTACTATGTAAATTATCTTCTTACTGAACGAAATATTATTTCACCCGCTGAATGAGATCTGGCAATGAGTGTAAGTCATGACGTGGTGGTAGCTAGTATATAGGCGCGTTCATTGAGACTTAGGAGCTGGTGTGTTGTTATGAGGAGAGCTTGTGGTCGTTAAGAGAGAGCGTGTACAATAAGAGGAAAGATTATTCATTATTGTGTACAAGAGTTATGGGTGCCTTAGTTGACCAAGAGTCGTTCAAATAAAGAAGTTTTTAGTAAGTTCAGTCTTTCTCAATTCATAGTTTGTCAGACCTCTGTCTGGCTGTTAGGTTTATAATATTTATTTGATTCCTATAAATAACCAGCGTTGAGACTTTGTTTACGTTCGTAATTAACTAGTAACAACACCCTTTTGAATTCATTATTTTGAAGCTTAGTACAAGTATATCATTAGCTAGCTGGTAGGAAGAGAATCATTCATAATAATTAGCTTAGCGGAAAGTAAATAAAGCTAATTCATTATAGAAGAAAAAGAAATTACAGCATAAATTTAGCGTAGTAATAATTTTGACGTAAAAAGTGTAAGCAAGACAGATTCGTCTACTTAATGAAATCATCGCTGTCATTTCATTGGAAGTGATAACCCATTCCTGTAATCCAAATTATAAACTGTCGTCATAGTTTCACTTGAAGTTATATATGTTCATTGAATCATTCTTGTACTTGAAAGATTAGTTTGAGGGTGCATTACGAAGTACCACCGTCGTTTCAAAAGATGTCAGTTGACGAATTTAAGGAATCAGTTTTTTCATTCATTGTGAGCTTACGGCTACGAAATATTGACTAATGAAATAATTCCTTTAGTGAAAATGTATTTTCATGTTAGACAGTAACTAGCAATTTATGTGCTATCCATGTTCACTAACATATTGGGTGTACAAATAAATTTACATGGTTTTTCGGTCGAAAAAGGTAATCGTTTGTGATAGACAGATAACGATTACTTTATTCAAAATATTTACCTTCGCAACATACAACCTTCCCCCACTTTTCAGGCAATAAGTGGATTCCGCGATAGAAGAAGTCCGGTTGTTCGGAAGCAATCCAGTTAACAAGGCAATTTTCGATCTCCTCATACGAACGGAACCACTCTTCACAGATCGAAACAAATGGTAATCTGACGGCGCGATGTCTGGTGAGTACGGCGGATGGGGTAACACATCCCAGCCAAGCGCTTCTACAGTTTCCTTGACCCGTATCGCGACATGAGGTCTGGCGTTGACATGCTACAGAACAACCATGCCATGTCTTTTCGCATATTCCCGACGTTTCGCTCTCAATGCACAGCTCAAATTGATTAATTGTAGTTGATAACGTTCAACGTTTCTGTTTGGCACGGATCTTCATCCAATAATGCTTCCGAAGCAGCATCTTCAAAATTGTTTAGTACACCTTCACATTCTTTGTCTTCCACGTCGAAATCATTCCTTTTGAATTGTCGGAACCTCTGTCTACACGTGCTTTCAGCTAGAGCATGTTCACCATAAGTTTCCACAAGCAAACGGTAACTTTCGGCAGCGGTTTTCTTTAAAAGAAGTAATGCAACAAAACTTCCAGCATATGCTGTTTTTTTTTTTGGCAAGACATTCGACATTTCCAATGCACTGACAAACAATGATGTTCACACTGCAACGAACTATCCTCCACTAATTATCAAAGACTTTCTTATACACCTGTTGTACTTCGCAATTACATGAAATCTGTGCTAGTTACGCCATCTATTCGCAAACGATGTAAACTTATTTGTACACCCAATATAAAAAAGATCAGGAAGAAAAACTAAATTTTTTCCTGTGTGTTTTTAAATTATTTCCAAAGGCTCAATAAAACACTTTAACATACACACAGTGAATTGCTGCTTGATTCACTGATTGTATAAAATAAATTAAGATTTAAAAAAATCTGCAGTTGGTTGGTTGGTTGGTTATTTGATTTTATTGGCGCAAGGGCCATGGTTTGCCAAAGAGCGCCAAACAAAAAACATCAAAACAAAAAACATCAAAACAAAACATAATCAATAAAAAAACGAACACAAGGTTAAAAACAGGCTGATGTGGTAAAAATGAAATATGATAGTGAACAAGTTAAAAGCTAGATAAGTTTTAATAAGTCAATTTCTTGTAAAAACGAAAACACTGCTTTCATGTCGCAGGCTTCGCCAATAAGAGTTTGCAGCGTAGCTGCTCCTTCGTCTAACAGATGAGAGTGAAAATGACGAAAACGATGATCACAAAACCGAACACAAGTACACAAAACATGAAGGACAGTGAGACGACAGTGGCACGCCTCACACATCGGGGAACTGTCGCCACACAGCAAAAAGCGGTGAGTCAAACGACAGTGCCCAATGCGGAGACGTGCAAGAACAACTTCCTCACGACGGTTCTTCCGCAAACTAGACTTCCATAGTCCGATCTGTGGTTTGATAGAATGCAGCTTATTGCTGCCCTGCTGAGACCACAGGGACTGCCACTCGTCCAGGAGAAATGTTCGGATCAAAGGTCTAAAATCGCGGAAAGACAGTGGCAGCCGAGATGGCGACATGGAGGAAACAGACCTGGCAGAGAGATCTGCCAGCTCGTTACCCCGGATCCCAACATGGCCAGGAACCCAACAGAATCGGACCAGGAAGCCATCACCCTCCAAAGTTCCAAGAAGACGACGGACATCACTCATGACAGGTGAGTCCGTGTCCTCTGGAGAAGATAAAACTTGAATGACGCACTGGGAATTAGAGCAAACCATAGCGAGACGATGTGACCGAGACTGTATGTGGCACAAAGCGAGGTGTACCGCACGTATCTCTGCCGAAAAGACCGTGGATTCAGACGGAAGCCTCTCAGCACGCGAGGCATCGCCACACACAAAAGCGGATCCAACAACATCCCCGGAGTTCGAGCCATCGGTGAACACAGGCACGAAATCCGGGTAGACAGACAGGTTTTTAGAAAAGAGCTGCTGGTACACCAGAGCAGGAGTGGACGACTTTGGTCACACACAAAGAGATAGGTCAGCCGTTGCTTGAACGGGCTGCCAAGGAGGATGGTTGAAAAAGGTGGTTAAACCAATCCCTGACAAGTTTAGACCAGCATCGCGCACTATGGCAGACATCCGAATCCCGAACGTCGGAACACAGGAGGGGCGGTGGGAAAACAAGCGGGCACATTCCGGTTGAAAGACGGAACCATGCAGTGGATGATCAGGAAGAGATTTCAGTTTTGTAAAAAACTGAAGAGACAGCTGCTTACGACGGATGCATAACGGCGGCTCATGAGCCTCCGCATACAGGCTATGCACGGGAGAGGTGCGGAAAGCACCAGTACATAGCCTCAATGCCTGGTGATGGACGGGGTCCAAAGGCTTTAAAACCGATGGACGCGCTGAACCGTACGTAATGCATCCGAAGTCTAACTTTGACCGAATGAGAGAGTGGTAAATGCGAAGCATTGAGCACCTGTCAGCCCCCAAGATGTTTGCGAGAGGACCTTCAGGATACTCAATGACTTCGTGCACGACACCTTCAAAGACTGGATGTGAGGTAGGAAGGTGAGTGCTCGGTAAAAAGTTAGCCCAAGGAACTTGGCTTCTGACACCACAGGAATGGTGGTACCATCCAGACGGAGACTGGGGTCTGGGTGAAGGCCCCGTTTGCGGCAAAAATGCACGCAAACCGTCTTCTGGGTCGAGAAGCCAAATCCATTGTGGGAGGCCCAGATAGAGATCTTATTAATGGCCGACTGCAGCTGCCGCTCAATAGTGCGCATGTTGACAGCTGCGCAAGAGATCTGCAGATCATCCACGTACATGGAGCCACGAACCGTCGGAGGAAGTAGAGTGAAAATAAGATTTACACGAAGGATGAACAATGTCACAGAAAGAATGGAGCCTTGAGGGACACCCTGCTCTTGTGGGTAGAACGCAGAGAGGGTCGACCCGACGCGCACACGGAAACTCCGGTCCTGGAGAAATCCGGCGATGAAAGATGGTAAATTTCCCCGCAATCCGCACTCGTACAGATCACGGAGAATGCCGTATCTACAGGTGCGGTCGTAAGCTTTCTCCATATCGAAGAATACGGAGACCATGTGCTGACGCCGGACAAACGCCTCCCTGACAGATGTCTCAAGGCGAAGATGATGATCTGAGGTGGATTGGAATTTCCGAAATCCACTCTGATGAGGTGAAAGAAGGTGACGTGATTCCAAATAAAAAACTAAACGAAAATTGATGATGCGCTCTAGGACTTTGCAGAGGCAGCTCGTCATAGCAATTGGTCGGTAGGTCAACGGGTTAGCGGGATCTTTACCAGGTTTGAGAACAGGAACGATAATGGCAGTGCGCCAAGAATCGGGAAAGTCACGCTCGTGCCAGATCAAATATGCAGTTGTTACATTATTAAATGTACCATAACATTTTAATTACGTAACAAGTTTTCCTAATTTTAGTACCATCTAGTTACATGTTTGGACAGCTTCATTTTGGTAAGCAAATGTAAAGTTTATAATTTTTGTCTTCCGAAGCACTATTTAAAAAAGTTACCTTGTCAAAGTTTAAAACATTAAGTATATTAGTATCATTAAACAAAACTATTTAAGTCCAGAATATAAACATTATTTTTTATCTGGAAAAATGCGAGTATTTATTGGCATACATTTCCTGAAATTTGATTTTCAAGAAGTTTTCGCTAAAACTGCCAATGCACAAATATTTACACTGCTGGCCACCCAAAATGCAAAACCAAGAAGGAAGCATCCGATTGGCCTGAAATTCGCAGCATGCGTCGCCCGCGAGAGGACATGCAAACAATTAGCATTGCAGGGCATATGCAAATCATGTGCGCCCGGCACGGCACCGAGAAGCACTATAAGAAGGATGCACAGAAGGAGGGGTGTAAGTAGTGGAAGTGTGTTGTGCTGCCGGACCTGTCCGTGGGAAGCTTTCTGATGCAGCGTCGCAGAATACGGCAGTCATTCCAGCACGTTTCGGAGTTCGACAGAGGAAGAATAGTGGCTTATCGCAACAGCGGTTTATCGTTATGAGACATCGGCGCCCGTGTGGAACGACATCCAGCCACAGTGAGGCGAGTATGAATTCGGTGAGTGCAGGAGAGACGGGCGGACCGACGTTAGCGATTGCCGCAGCCGCGACACGCCACCGAACGAGAGGACTGGCATGTTGTTCGCCGGGCTTTGACGGCTCGCACCGCCACATCACGAACGTTAGCGCAGGAGTTAGGGTGTGTTGCGCAACAACCTGTGTCAGCACGTACTGTTAGACGTCGTATGCAGGAGCGGGGACTTGTCGCACGGCGCCCATTGCCATTGACGTTACACCACCGGAGAGTGCGGCGGCAGTGGGCAGTTGAACGCCGCACCTGGACTACGGAATGGCATGGCATTGCCTTCTCCGACGAATCCCGCTTCTGCCTGCAACACCACGATGGTCGGATACGCGTGCGGCGGCACCGCGACGACGAGACTGTGTGACGCCTGGATTATGCATCGCCATACCGGTCCGCCGCCTGGCGTTATGGTTTGGGGCGCAATTGGGTATGACACCCGCACCTCTCTGGTACGCATCGCCGGCACACTCCACAGCTACATCTCCGACGTTTTGGAGCCTGTAGTCCTCCCTTACCTGCAGGACATGCCAGCGGCCACGTTTCAACAGGACAATGCGCGCCCACATGTGGCACGCATCGTGCAACAATTCTTCACTGCCCACTAAGTGTCAGTGCTGCCGTGGCCCGCCTGTTCTCCCGATATTTCGCCCATCGAACATGTGGCAACGTGTGAAAGCAGCCTGGACCGACATAGCCCAAGCCCACATCCCAAGCCTCTTTCGTTTGATGCCGCGACGTGTAGCGGTCGATATTGCCAGCCATGAGAGCCACACGAACTATTGATGTCTGCTTGTTCCGCAAGTCCCACAGGCCTGTAAGCTCAATCGTTTCATCTTTGTATCTGTTGTTATGTGTCCGGTAAATCTGGCTTTGCTATTTCGTGTCCTTCTTGGTGTTGCATTTTGGGTGGCCAGCAGTGTATGTTTGTGTAACTCTTTATGTATCACAAACGCAATTTAATTATTTGTCCCTTATCTGTCCCTTGAAGAATTTCAAAGACAAATTTCTAAGAAAATTTTAAATTTGTTCCAATAAGTTTTGAATAAAGTATTTTTCCAGATAAGAATTAATTTTTTTTTTGAGAACCTGACAAACGCACATGCAGTTATTGTACTGGATAAACCTAAACAACTGTTTTGGTACTATAGAATGTTTTTTAGAAGGTGAACATGTCTCATTATAAATTGACTAACTTGATGTACTCAGAAACTATAAAAAGCAATGGCATAAAATTCTGTGCAAATGTTTTGTCATTACTAAAGCTATTGAAAAGACTGTTTCTTCCTTTTTGTCATGATTTTGGGTTCAAACTAAATTCTATGTAGGATTGGAAAAGTTTATCTCGATACAAAAATTGAATCCCCCCCCCCGCCCGTAGTTGGAAGCACACGTTCCAGTAGTTATCGGATAATATGAGATATATTAGTTCCAGTTATTATAGCTGTAGCTTGTGAAGAAAATGTGCAGGAAGTCTGGAAACAGATAAGTTTAGATAAATGAACCAAAAATTGATCTCTCATTTTAGGCAGATGTTTTCCAAAAAAAAAGCCAAGAAAAATACGGGTATATATTTCTACTTGTATTTTAAAAATCTTGTTTGTTTAGAACATAGTTTCCACAATATGTGGATTCATGCACATCCAGGTACTTTTTTTCTCTTAAAAATAACAGTATCCAGGGCTTGAGAATACCATGCCCCAGGCATGTAAATCATTGGCCTGGGCAGGTAAATAAAAAATCTACTTTTCCATGATAGGCAACTAAATTTTAAGATAAAACAGTTTGTAATAGAATTTCTTACTACACAAGAAAACAGATAGTCGTCGCATGTCGGTTGGTTGGTTGGTTGGTTGTTGGATTTTATTGGCGCAAGGGCCAGGTTTGGCCAAAGAGCGCCAGACCAAGAACTATCAGCCACAGATTTTTAAAAAACGTGGAAAATGATTAAGAGCAGACAGGCTTGGTAAAAGTTGAAAAAGAGTATGATGAAAGCTGTGAAGACAAGGTAGTTAATTAGGTTTATATAAAAATTTATTAATTGACTATTATAATTATAATTTTTTTTTTTTTTTTTTTTTTAAACAGAACTACACAAAGGATGAGTCACTCTCCTCCCCCCACACTCCCCTGCAATGCTGGCAGAGGGCGGGGACGAACTGTCACTCTCTTCTCCCCCATGTTCCTCTGCAATGTTGTTTGAGGCTGGGGACGAACTGTCACTCTCCTCCCCCTATGTTCCTCTATAATGTTGGTTGAGGGTGGGGACCTCGCTGAGGCCGAGACAGTTGGATGGACACTGCACACCTTTGCGGATTGAGGGCCGGGTCGTCCGCACGTGCAGGCTTTCTGCTTTAAACTGGAAGAGAGGGTCGGCTGCAAAAGAGAAGGCCCAGAATCAGGTAGTCGAAAAATCGCGAGCTCGGGGAAAAACACCTGTGTCGCTTGGTCAGCTGTAGATCGCTTGGCAAGCGCTGCGAGAGCTACAGGGCGCGGAACAAAGGGCTGCACGGGTTGTGGCAGAGACTTAACAACTGCGGCAAAACTACGCTGTCGGGTGTTGGGAATACCCAACTTGGCTTTGGCAGCAGGGTACGAGAGGCCTTCCAGGGTCTTGAGGCGCTGGATCGCCATCTCGTCCTTCCATTTCATACAGTTGCGGGAGTAAGCTGCATGGGCCTCACCGCAGTTAACACAGCAGGCCGCAGAAGTGCAACCTTCCCCGTCATGTTCACCGGAGCCACAATTAGCGCAACGAGCGGAACTCTTACAGAATCGTTGTGAATGCCCGTACCTCTGGCACCTGAAACAGCGCAGAGGACTGGGAATGTACGGAGCGAACTGCACAGACCAAGTAGCCTGCTTTGATTTCTGTCGGAACTTTCGGGGAGTCAAAAGTCAAGATGACATTTTTTGACTTAATCATGGAACCATCACGCCGGAACATCATACGACGTGCAGCAATAACACCTTGATCAGCAAGTTCAGTCACGAATTCGTCTTCACTGCATGGCAAGAGATCAAACTCCGAAATAACACCCCGAGAGGTGTTAAGAAACGGGTGAGGTGTCACTTTCACAGGAATGCCTTGAAGACTAGTGAGGTTCAGAAAAGTGTTACTCTGAGAAACACTGCAAGTTTGGACAAGCAGGTCCCCAGAGCGAAGCTTCCTCACAGACTTCAAGGGGCCAACCGCAGCGTCCAAAGCTTTAGAAATGAAAAAGGGAGATCTGGTGGACAGTCTCTCATTCGGATCGATGGATTCTACAAGCAAGTGAGTAGCATGCGTAGTCACAGCAATTGAGGGGAGACGACGCTTCGGAGCGACTGGTACAGCTGCCGAAGAAGAGGTTCCACATTCTTGGTCCAGGTCAAGGTCTAAAGACCGTTTAAGGGTATGAGACTTGGTAGGTTGAGAAGACGAAGGAGTGTCGTTGGCAACTATCATTTTGTCAGGTGACTTAAATTTGGAGTTTTTGTTCTTTTTACCCATGGAAAAAAAGGAGGAAGATTCGTCTGCAGACTACTCCACCCACCACCGAGCCCTACAAGGGAGAACTGGAGGTCTGCAAGCCAAGAAAATGACGCTGGACACAGTTCTGGAGCTTATACGTTGCAGATATAGTCCGTTGGCTGTGATCACACGCACTCGGCGGACACTTCGGCCTCCGGGTACCGTCATGCCAACGCCTTTGGCATGATCCCACAGCCCCCGGGCTCACCCTGCCGTGCTATACGACAAAAAAGCCGCTAAAGTCGTGTACACAACTTGGTACAAGACTTCTGACTAGAGGTGGGTTAGTCTCTAGCCTCCCGTTTACAGCGAAGCCGGGGTCGAAGAGGAGTGTTGGTACACAGGAGGCACTTATCCGGTCTCCTGCGACCTCAGCCGCCAGACATCCCATTTCCGCCTCACGGGTCTCCGCACGCGGCAAACATGCAGGTAGGTCTAGCACCCAAACCAGCTAAAAGGAAAAAAAGAAATCCAAAGAAGACAAGTCCTGGAAGGGAACCTAAACGGAATCTCAGCAACCTACGAACTGAGCGGTTAATATTAAACAGTTAGTGGTGGAGGGTAACAAAACCACAAGACCGGGGTGTTAGTGCATAACGTGGTAGCGATTAGGTAAAGTATACAACACGGGCAACTAGCCAGTGGAGAAAATAAAGAAAAAACGAAAAAGCGAGACACAAGACCAGCTCGGGATCGTGGGGCCGCGACTCCCCAACAGCTGGATGAACAGCCGTCCCTGCAAACACCATCGGCACCAAAAAGAAAAAACAAGCGGTGGCATGACATCAGATGTTGACCAGTCACAAGGTCAGCTCGGGCCGTGGGGGCGCCGCTCCCCAAATAACTGGAAAACCAGTTATCCCCGTGCGGGGGTCGCATGTCGTGTTCCATTTCATTGTTAATTACCAGAAGTTGTATTATTGTTACGAAGTGCCAAGGAAAGACAAATATCACATCTTCAATTATATTATGCTCTACGCCCAGAAATTTGAACCATATGTAGTTTTGCTCTAAATGCTGTTTATAATCAGCTACGGGATGCATGCCTCAGTTTAAGTTAGGTTCACAAAAGGTTGGTTGGTTGGTTGGTAAATAAATTTCCGTGGCGCAAGGGCCACAGTTGGCCAAAGAGCGCCAAACACAAGACACACAAAAAGAAAACAAAAATACTGAAAACCGTACACAAAGGTTTAAAACAGACTGATTGGCTAAAAGTGAAAGATGATCATGAGCAGGTTCACAAAAGGTTTCCACTTACCTTAGAGCTCTTGTCACTTGAAAATTTTGCCGCTTTATTGAAGTAATCCATTTTCTTATGAGGTCCCCGTTAGTAGGGAATTTGAACATTCTGACGATTTTTAGTAACCACATAAGGAAATAATAACACGTGGTTCATCGTCATAATTACCGTGAAAGTGGGGAACGCTGCATCTAAACGGCATAATGGATTTTCTTCCGGAACTGTTTGTCCTAAAAATATTCCTTTACGAGAAGTTTTAATAAAGTATTTCAATTGACAATTTGACAACGACAGACACGCACATTGACGCTTATACAGGGAGCGAGCAAGCTCGACTACCCACCACGTATTAACAGACTATCCTTCCCTACGTCACTCAGCTTCCGGTATTCGGTGCGCGGGCCTGTAAGCTGGGGTGATGGCAGTGACGTGCATTCCACCCAAGCAGTACTAGGGCAAAGGAAATGAAGGATACATAAAAAATCTCTAATTCTTTGCATTTCTGTTATCGACACAGAAATTTAAAGAATTATAGATTTTCATGTATCCTTCATTTCCTTTGCCCAGAGGTATAAGAATGGATTTATAACTTTCACCACAAGTTATAAATCCGTTCTTATACCTCTGAAGTTTTCATAAGTGTATAATCCATGCACACCGGCAGTAACAACGAAGAGACAGGAGAAACAAATGATGCTGCACTCCGATTGGTTGCAGCTGCCGAGCGCATGCAACACCTGCTTCCGTTACCCAAGCGTCACCGCCGCTGAAGAGGTGTTGCTCTGACAACCTGACGGCACTAGTCTGCTGAAATGCTCCCTAGAAACGACCGTCTTAGCGTGTCCAACCAGTCCAGTGGACTGCTTGGGTTATGGGAGCTGAACTGTGGATGCCGTGCTTGAAGTTGTTTTTACACCATGTGCTGTGAATTAGTGAATATGTCATGCATGTGTATTAAAAAAGAATCTAAACAGCAATGTCCGATTCCCTAAACGAAGACATTATAGCCGATTTGTTGCAAACTCCGTTTTCTCTCCGAACTTTTGAAGGAAAGAAAAATATGATTTCCAAAGGAGGACCGAATTGCCAAGTTTAACGCAGCAACAAAAGAATATAACTCGACATTTTCAATACGCCAATTATGAAAGATGCGAATGGCTTGCCGGAAGTGTTAAGACCAACAAACTGTTTTGTTCGAACTGTTTGCTGTTTAGCTGTGACAGAAGCTCCACTTGGACAACAGGATACAGCAAGCTAAGCAGTTTATCTAAAGCAATACGGGATCATGATGTTGCTGTTAAGCACATTCGTGCGTCCGTTGCACTCGCAACTTTTGGAACTGATCGTATTGAAACCGAGGTCAGTGACCAGATACGACAAAACATAAGTCAACACAATGAAAAGGTAGAACGCAATAGATATATTTTGAAACGGCTTACAAATGCCGTTTGCTTCCTTGCAAAGCTAGAAATTTCATTTCGAGGAGATGACGAGTCAAAATCTTCCAACAAGCGCGGAAATTATTTGGAACTTTTGGACTACGCTGCTCAGTATGATCCTGTACTAAAAAACCATTTGGAATCTTCGACAGTATTCAAAGGAGTATCAAATCGTATTCAAAATGATTTAATTGATTCTGTCGCCAATGCACTGGGTAATGAAATTAAACGCCAGTTAAAGCAGTCCGATTTTGTTGCCATATTAGCAGATGAAACTACAGACGTCTCGAATAGGTCTCAATTTTCTCTTGTTTAACAGTATGCAAATGGAGGGTGGTAGAAAGATTTGTGTGCTTCCAAGAAGTTAGTGAAGACAAAACAGCGGCAGCACTTTCTGGTCTTATTTTGTCCCATATTAAGGATTTTTCAGACTGTGGTGGAAAACTCGTCGCTCAGAGCTACGACGGAAGTGCAGTAATAGCCTCTTCCTTGCATGGTGTATAGTCAAATATTAAGGTATCCTTTCCACAAGACCTCTTTGTTCACTGCTATGCGCACTGTTTGAATTTAGTACTTTGCCAAAGCGCTTCAAGTGTTCCTGAATGTCGTATCTTTTTTGCTACTCTTAGTGGGCTTGCAGCGTTTTTCTCGAGATCACCAAAGCGCTCAAAATTTCTTGATGCCTTTTTGTGACGCCGATTACCCAATGTTTGCCCAACAAGATGGAATTATTCATCACGACTCGTCAATACTGTCCACGAAAAAAGAAGAGCTTCGCCAGACTTTTGTTGCCATGTTCGAACATCAATCACAAGTAGAAAGGGATATTCTTGCGGGTGTTCAGGGGGACATTTGTCCAATTTAAAAAACTTTGAATTTTGCTTTCTTCTTGCGACCTTTCATAGTATTTTTTCTCTTAATGATATTTTGTTCAGCGTGCTTCAGAATGTTTCATTAGACATTGTTTACTGAAGAAGTAAGATAACGGAAACACAAAATGCTGTGAAATCTCTGAGAAGTCGTTTTCAGGAAGTGTACGAAGGAACCATTGCTGATGTTGGACTCCCAAGGAAACGAAGCCTTTCTGAAGATATTACGATTACCACTAAATACAGATTATATTTTGAAATTTTTGATGCCGCCCCGGTGGCGCAGTGGTCTAAGCGATGGCCTCTGATCATTCGTCCAAAAGGGGTCCGGGTTCGAATCCCGGTGAGGTATGGATGTTGTGTTTGTCTTACGGCACTGGCTCTCTCCCTTCCCTGGAACCAGTGACCCTAAATTAGGGACGGGCGACTGCTTATAGCCCTTTGAGTTGCTCACGGAGGTCTTAAACCTCCAATCAAAAAAAAAAAAAAAATTTCGACAATGTCGAACAACACATTAGTACAAGATTTCAGGATTATGAAAAGCTTACATTTTTGAGCTTACTGGATTCTTCGAAGTACAGCTCTTACGTTCACACACTCTCAACTGATGGTTTGAAAAGCTTACTTGAAAATTATGGTCGCTACTTCGATGAAGTACGTTTGAAAAACGAATTAGTCGTACCATACAGTTCACACGAATTTTCTGACAAGTCACCTATACAGCTTATGAAGATGTTAGCGACTTCAGCACTTGGAAAATCGATGCCACAACTTTTCCTATTGGCTTCACTTAAAAGTGTTATACCTGTGTCAACTTCAACAGTTGAAAGATCGTTTTCTGCATTAAAGCGAATTAAGACATACGCACGAAACAGGACAGAAACGACTCTCGCATCTTGGACTGATATCAATTGAAAGTGGTCTATTAAATACTCTGAAAGAAATACTTTTTTCGATTCTGTAATAGAACATTTTGCTGCAAGTGATCGAAGAATGGAGTTTACTTTTAAATAGAAAGTTATGTTAAGTGACGTCAGTCTATTTGGAAAACAGAAGACTTTTGTTTTAGATTTTGCTATGTTGTGTAAAAGTACAGATATAAAAAAGTAGCTATGGTATCTTTATCGAACGCCATGTTTTTCCACTTTCATTATTTCAAAAATCTGAACCTAATGTCAATTGTAAAAAAGTGAAAAGTAATTGCCTTTGCGACTGCTTGGGTAGTCTGTTGGGTCACCGCAAGTCACTGGGTGATGGTCAGGCTCAGCATAAGGCTTGGGGTAGGTTTCGTCGCTGTCCCGCCGAGCTAACCTTCTTGCTTCCAAGAAAGTCAAGGCTCATGCGCACCTGGTCCGTCGTCGTCATGAACGGGAGACCTGGATCTAGTATGCTTCCAGTATCAACACCTCTACCAGCTCTAAGACCGTTTGGGACAGGATTTTTTTTTTTTTGATTGGAGGTTTAACGACCACCGTGAGCAACTCAATGGGCTATAACCAGTCGCCCGTCTCTAATTTAGGGTCACTGGTTCCAGGAAGGGAGAGAGCCAGTGCCGTAAGACAAACACAACATCCATACCCCACCGGGATTCGACCCCTTTTGGACGAATGATCAGAGGCCATCGCTTAGACCACTGCGCCACCGGGGCGGCGGACAGGATTCGCAAGGAAGGGGAAAGTACCCATCCATCTAAGGAGATGTCCATGCTTGAGAAAGATGGGCGAACGGTTGCTGATGCTCAGAGTGTTGCTGGCTGTGTTGGCACTGCATTTTCTTCAGTGTACAGTAGCAGCAATTATCCTTCTTCGTTCCAGCAAATTCAGACGCGGCTTGAGAGGTTTGGTTTGGTTAATTGATTTTAATGGCGCAAGGGCCATGGTTGCCAAAGAGCGCCAAACAAAGACATCAAAACGAAACAAAATCAATAAAAAACGTACACAACGTTAAAAACAGGCTGATGTGGTAAAAATGAAATATGATAGTGAACAAGTTAAAAGCTAGGTAAGTTTAAAAAAGTCAATATCTTGTAAAAACGAAAACACTGCTTTCATGCCGCAGGCATCGCCAATAATAGTTTGCAGCGTAGCTGCTCCTTCGTCCAACAGATGAGAGTGAAAATGACGAAAACGATAATGACAAAACCGAACACAAGTACACAAAACATGAAGGACAGTGAGACGACAGTTGCACGCCTCACACACCGGGACACTCTCGCCACATAGCAAAAAGCGGTGAGTAAAACGACAGTGCCCAATGCGGAGACGTGCAAGAACAACTTCCTCACGACGGTTCTTCCGCAAACTAGACTTCCATAGTCCGATCTGTGGTTTGATAGAATGCAGTTTATTGCTGCCCTGCTGAGACCACAGGGACTGCCACTTGTCCAGGAGAAATGTCCGGATCAAAGTTCGAAAATCGCGGAAAGACAGTGGCAGCCGAGCTGGCGACATGGCGGAAACAGACCTGGCAGAAAGATCTGCCAGCTCATTACCCTGGATCCCAACATGGCCAGGAACCCAACAGAATCGGACCAGGAAGCCATCACCCTCCAAAGTTCTAAGAAGACGACGGACATCACGGATGAGAGGTGAGTCCGTGTCCTCTGGAGAAGATAAAACTTGGATGACGGACTGGGAATCAGAGCAAACCATAGCGCGACGATGTGATCGAGACTGTATGTGGCACAAAGCGAGGTATACCGCCCGCATCTCTGCCGAAAAGATGGTGGATTCAGGCGGAAACCTCTCAGCATGTGAGGCATCGCCACACACAAAAGCGGATCCAACGACATCCCCGGATTTCGAGCCATCGGTGAACACAGGCACGAAATCCGGGTAGACAGACTGTTTTTCAGCAAAAAGGTGCTGCTGCACCAGAGCACGAGTAGACGACTTAGGCCACACACAAAGAGAAAGGTCAGCCGTTGCTTGAACGGGCTGCCATGGAGGTTGGTTAAAAAGGTGGTTAAACCAATCCCAGACAAGTTTAGACCAGCACCGCGCACTATGGCAGACATCCGAATCCCGAACGTCGGAACACAGGAAGGCCGGTGTGAGAATGGTGGTTGGTGGTGGTGGTGGTTGGTGGATTGAGTTTAATGGCGCAAGGGCCATGGTTGGCCAAAAAGCGCCAAACAAAGACATCAAAACGAAACAAAGTTAATAAAAAACGTACACAAGGTTAAAAACAGGCTGATGCGGTAAAAATGAAATATGATAGTGAACAAGTTAAAATCTAGACGAGTTTAAAAAAGTCAATTTCCCGTAAAAATGAAGACACTGCTCGCGTGTCGCAGGCTTCACTGATAATAGTTTGCAGCGTAGCTGCTCCTTCGTCCAACAAATGAGAATGAAAATAACGAAAACGATGATCACAAAAACGAACACAAGTACACAAAACATGAAGGACGGCGAGACGACAGTGGCACGCCTCACACATCGGAGCACTGTCGCCACACAGCAAAAAGCGGTGAGTAAAACGACAGTGCCCAATGCGGAGACGTGCAAGAACAACTTCCTCGCGACGGCTCTTCCGCAAACTAGACTTCCATAGTCCGATCTGTGGTTTGATGGCATAAAGTTTATTGCTGCCCTGCTGAGACCACAGGGACTGCCACTCATCCAAAACAATTTTCCGGATCAAAGGGCGAAAATCCCGGAAAGACAGAGGCAGCCGAGCTGGCGACATGGAGAAACAGTCCTGCCAGAGAGATCTGCACAGCTCGTTACCCCGGATCCCAACATGGCCAGGAACCCAACAGAATCGGACCACGAAGCCATCACCCTCCAAAGTTCCAAGAGGACGACGGACATCACGGATAACAGGTGAGTCCGTGTCCTCCGGAGAAGATAAAACCTGGATGACGGACTGGGAATCAGAGCAAACCATAGCGAGACGATGCGATCGAGACTGTATGTGGCACAAAGCCAGGTGTATCGCACGCATCTCTGCCGAAAAAGACGGTGGATTCAGGCGGAAGCCTCTCAGCATGGGAGGCATCGCCACACACGAAAGCGGATCCAACGACATCCCCGGACTTCGAGCCATCGGTGAACACAGGCACGAAATCCGGGTAGACAGACAGTTTTTCAGCAAAGAGCTGCTGGTACACCAGAGCAGGAATACACGACTTTTGCCACACACAAAGAGATAGGTCAGCCGTTGCTTGAACGGGCTGCCAAGGACAATGGTTGAAAAAGGTGGTCAAACCAATCCTAGACATGTTGAGACCAGCATCGCGCACTATGGCAGACATTCGAATCCCGAACGTCGGAACACAGGAGGGGGCGGTTGGAAAACAAGCGGACACAGTCCGGTTGGAAGATGGGACCATACAGTGGATGATCAGAAAAAGATTTCAGTTTTGTATAAAACTGAAGAGACAGCTGCTTACGACGGATGCATAACGGCGGCTCATGAGCCTCCGCATACAGGCTATGCACGGGAGAGGTGCGGAAAGCACCAGTACATAGCCGCAATGCCTGGTGATGGACGGGGTCCAAAGGCTTTAAAATCGATGGACGCGCTGAACCGTACGTAATGCATCCGAAGTCTAACTTTGACCGAATGAGAGAGTGGTAAATGCGAAGCATTGAGCACCTGTCAGCCCCACAAGATGTTCGGGAGAGGACCTTCAGGATACTCAATGACTTCGTGCACTTCCCCTTCAAAGACCGAATGTGAGGTCGGAATGTGAGCGCTCGGTCAAAAGTTAACCCAAGGAACTTGGCTTCTGACACCACGGGATGGTAGGACACCCCAGACGGAGGCTGGGGTCTGAGTGAAGACCCCGTTTGCGGCAAAAATGCACGCAAACGGTCTTCTGCGTCGAGAAGCCAAATCCATTTTGGGAAGCCCAGTGAGAGATCTTGGAAATGGCAGACTGGAGCTGTCTCTCGATGGTGCGCATGTTAACGGAGGCGCAAGAGATCTGTAGATCATCCACGTACATGGTTCCACGAACCGTCGAAGGAAGCAGTTTGAATATGTGATTCACACGAAGGATGAACAGAGTGACTGATAAAATGGAGCCTTGAGGTACACCCTGTTCTTGCGGGTACATCGCAGAGAGGGTCGACCCGACGCGCACAGGGAAACTACGGTCCTGGAGAAATCCGGCGATGAAAGATGGTAAGTTTCCCCGCAATCCGCACTCGTGCAGATCACGGAGAATGCCGTATCTCCAGTTACGGTCGTAAGCTTTCTCCATATCGAAGAACACGGAGACCCTGTGCTGACGCTGGACAAACGCCTCCCTGACAGATGTCTCAAGGCGAAGAAGATGATCGGTGGTGGAACGATATCTGCGAAATCCACTCTGATGAGGTGAAAAAACGTGATGACACTCCAAAGAAAAAATGAGTCGAAAATTAATGATACGCTCGAGGACTTTGCAAAGGCAGCTCGTCATAGCAATTGGCCGGTAGTTCAACGGGTTGGTGGGATCTTTACCAGGTTTGGGAACAGGAACGACAATGGCAGTGTGCCACGATTGGGGAAAAGCACGCTCTTGCCAAATCCTGTTAAACAGGATTAGCAGACATTCAAGAGAGGACGGAGAAAGGTGCTTTAGGATCTCGTAATGGATGTTATCTGGTCCGACAGATGTCCGGCCGGACCTATGCAGAGCGGTCTTCAGCTCCACGTCAGTCAGCGGGCTGTTATACTCTTCGGAAGAAAACGGTCCAAAAGAAATCTTGGAGCTTTTAAGCCGCGGCTGTAACTGCCGGAACGAAGCAGGGTAATTGCTGCAGCTGGACACCGAAGAAAAAGCGGCGCCCAGACAGTCAGCAATACCCTGAGCGTCAGCAACCGTTCCTCCATCACTCTCAAGAATGGAGATTTCCCCAGATGGGTACTGTCCCCGAATCTTACGAATCCTGTCCCAAACGATCTTAGGGCTGGTAGAGGAGTTAATGCCGGATACATATTGTATCCAGGACTCCGTTGACTACGCCTACGAATCAATCGCGCGTAGGACTTGGCCTTCTTGAAAGCAAGTAGGTTCGCGTCGGTGGGGTACCAAAGAAACCTACCCCAAGCCCGATGTTGGGCCTGACGGGCTGCCATGAAAGTGGTATTCCACCAAGGTCTCGGGCAACGTGGAAGATTAGTCGACGTCCTGGAGATGGTAAGTTCTGCCGCTTGCACAATACAATCCGTTACCGCCGCAACAGCGTCATTGACCATTCCTGAGGTCACCATAGCTGGAGTAAGAATTGCCGACGCCGTGAAAGTGTCCCACTCTGCTCGATCAATATTCCATCTAGCAGGGCGAGTAGGGTAACGGTACCAGCCACTTGCTAGACGGAGAAAGATGGGAAAGTGATCGCTGCTAAGGGGATCACCAGACACGCTCCAGGACCAGTCAGGATATAAAGAGGGTGAACTCAGAGACAAATCAATGGCTGAGTACGAGCGGGTGGGTTCATGAAAATATGTCACTGCCCCGGTGTTGTGGAGACAGAGGGACGTGTTGGAGAGAAGAGACTCAACGACACTGCCCCTGGAGTCTCGAGTGGTAGAACCCCACAACGGATTGTGTGCTTTGAAATCCCCTAAGATGAAGAAAGGAGGCGGCAGTTGGTAGACCAAATCTTCCAGATCCGAAAGGCTCACAGCTTCATCTGGTGGTATGTAGACAGAGCACACCGTGAACAGAGTGTTCACAGATAATCTCACTGCCACTGCGTGCAAAGTCGTCCGAAGGGCAACTGCAGTGACAGGAACACCATGAGGAACAACAACGGCCACTCCTCCGCAGGCGATAACGCCATCCCGGTGATCTTTGCGGAAAAGGAAATGTCTCCGCAGCGAAGGAGTGTCCGTCGTGCGAAGCTTTGTCTCCTGGAGACAAACGCACACAGGTGTGTGCGAAGACAGTAAGCCTTTCAAATCATCAATGCGTGATCGCAGACCTCGGCAATTCCACTGAATGAGCGTGGCCATAATGAAAAATGATATGAAATGACAGAATGAAGACAGACGACTAGTAAGTCTTCATGTCGTCAGTCACCTCCAATCCATCAGCAGTGTCTGGAGGTAACACCAGACACTGCTGATCTCAACACAGGGGGCTGTGTTTACCCCCTGTGTTGAGAGGTGGTTTTTCCCTGCTCTGTTTCGGGGAGGATGATCCTGGTTTCAACTTCTCCGGCTTCATCTTTGCAGTGCCCTGGGTCCCTGTGCTGGCAGATGTTTTCGGCAAACAGGAAGGTTTAGGCGACGATGTTGATGTCACCTTGGAGGCAATGCGGCGAGACTTCAGTGCCTCCAATCCAGCAGCAACGATTTCCTCAAAATCATAGGGATACCGCGCTGGGATGGTCACCTCAGTCTGGACCGCCACTGAAGCCTTCTGCACCACAACGGAAGCATATGACCGCAGGCCTGGTTTTTTTTTTTTTTTGATTGGAGGTTTAACGACCACCGTGAGCAACTCAATGGGCTATAAGCAGTCGTCCGTCCCTAATTTAGGGTCACTGGTTCCAGGGAAGGGAGAGAACCAGTGCCGTAAGACAAACACAACATCCATGCCTCACGGGATTCGAACGCGGACCCCGTTCGGACGAATGATCAGAGGCCAGCGCCTTAGACCACTGCGCCACCGGGGCGGCTCCGGCCTGGTTGGAATGGGGCGATTCGCCGTCTAGCTTCGGGATACGAGAGATGCTCAGTTGTCTTCAGGCGTTGGATTGCCTGTTCCTCTATCCACTTTGGACACTGCTTAGAAGATGCAGGATGAGTCCCTTCGCAGTTGACACAATGATCAGACTCTGCAGAGCATTCCGCCAAAGAGTGTTCTGTGGAACCACAGCGACCACACTTTGCAACATTACGGCAAGACTGCTGGGAGTGACCGTAATGCTGGCACCTGAAACAACACAAGGGGTTCGGGATATACGGGCGAACATCAAGCCGTAAATAACCTGCCTTGATGGAAGTAGGTAGGGTTGGGGGAGTCAAAAGTTAGGATGATGTTACGGGAGGGAACAGATTTCCCATCCCGCCTAAAAAGAATCCGCCGAACCCCAATGACATGCTGTTCAGTAAGTTCCTCCAACAATTCCTCATCGCTGCATTCAGGCAGGTCGCGGGGAGTTGACTACACCGCGAGAGGAACTGAGGTAATCATGTGGAGAAACCTGAACAGGAACGCCAAGCAAAACGCTCGTTTCCAGCAAGGTGGCACTGTGGCGTGGAGTAGAAGTTTCCACGAGAAGATCCCCGGAAGGGAGCTTCTTCACACTCTTTGGAGAGCCAGCAACGGCTTGCAGAGCCTTGTTGATCCAGAAAGGACTCTTGCTACTGAGTGACTGTGAAGAGTCACCAGATTTGATCAAAAGAAACAGAGCATTGCAATTAGATGTGACAAGTTTCTTTGTGGAGGAAGGTGTACTTTCCTCCACAAGGCGCTTTAAATTGGTAGCATGGAAAACACTTTGGGTTTCCATTAAGAAGTGAAAACATTCATCCGCCAACCTCCCCACCCACTACCGTGCACAACGAGGGAGAGCCGGAGGTCCGCAAACCCAAGAGGACGCAGGACACGGCTCTAGGGATAGCCAGCGGATACAGCAAGTTGGTAGGGCAGACACACGCTCGGCGTGCACCCAGACTCTCCCCTGCCCGGAGAACACCCCTTTGGCATGCCCACCCTACCCCCAAACTCACCCTGCCGAACAAAACGACAAGCCGCTAGAAGGCTGGACGCTACTCGGCCACAGACATCCTGACTAGGAGTGGGTTAGCTCCCAGCCTCCCGTTTAGGGTGAAGCAGAGAGCAAAGAGGAGTGTTGGCATCTGGAGACACTACAACCCGGCCCCCAGATACCTCAGCCTCCAGCATCCCCATTTCCACCTGTACGGGTCACCGCACACGGCAAACGTGCAGGTAGGTCTAAGCTAACCAGCTCCGGAAAAAACAGAAAATGTAACATAAAAGATAAAAGACAGGGAAGGGAACGAGGAATAAAACACGGAGCTGGCGCCTCATCACAACCTCAGCAGTCTACAACTGAGGCAGGTACATGTCAATATATGAACTAAAGAGGAAAAAGCAAAATTATAAGAGAAAATTGGCTCGGGCCGTGGGGATGCCATCCCCCATCAGCTGGATGAACAGCTGTCCCTTCGGTATGTAATCGTTAAAGCCGCAGAGGCAAGAGAAACCGTCACAAGGTTAGCTCGGGCCGTGGGGGTGCCGCTCCCCAAATAACTGGAAAACTAGTTATCCCCGTGCAAGACCGGTGTGAGAATAGACGGACACATTGCGGTTGGAAAATGGAACCATGCAGTGGATGATCAGGAAGAGACTTCAACTTGGTGAAGAAGTGAAGAGACAGCTGCTTACGCCGGATGCACAACGGCGGTTCATGGGCCTCAGCATACAGGCTATGCACGGGAGAGGTACGGAAAGCACCAGTGCATAGCCTGGTGATGGACAGGATCCAGAGGCCGTAACACGGAAGGACGTGCGAAACCGTACGTTATGCATACGAAGTCTAACTTTGACCGAATCAGAGAATGGTAAATGCGAAGCATTGAGCACCTGTCAGCCCCCCAAGATGTTCGAGAGAGGTTGGTTGGTAAGTAGATTTTAATGGCGCAAGGGCCAGGGTTGGCCAAAGAGCGCCAAACATAAGACATCAAAAGAGAACAAAATCAATAAAACACGTAGTACACAAGGTTAAAAACAGGATGAAGCGGTAAAAATGAAAGATGGAAATGAATATGGTAAAAACTAGAATAGGTTAAAAAAGTCAATGTCCCTAAAAAAGGAGAACACTGCGGTCAGATCGCAGTCCTCACCAATGAGAGTCTGCAGCGTAGCTGCTCCTTCGTCAACAAATGAGAATGAAAATAACGAAAACGATGATCACAAAAACGAACACAAGTACACAAAACATGAAGGACGGTGAGACGACAGTGGCACGCCTCACACATCGGGGCACTGTCGCCACACAGCAAAAAGCGGTGAGTAAAACGACAGTGCCCAATGCGGAGACGCGCAAGAACAACTTCCTCCCGACGGTTCTTCCGCAAACTAGACTTCCATAATCCGATCTGTGGTTTGATGGCATAAAGTTTATTGTTGTCCTGTTGAGACCACAGGGACTGCCACTAATCCATAACAATTTTCCGGATCAAAGAGCGAAAATCTCGGAAAGAGTGGCAGCCGAGCTGGCGACATGGAGGAAACAGACCTGGCAGAGAGATCTGCCAGCTCGTTACCCCGGATCCCAACATGGCCAGGAACCCAACAGAATCGGACCAGGAATCCAGCACCTTCCAAAGTTCCAAGAAGACGACGGACATCACGGATGACCGGTGAGTCCGTGTCCTCTGGAGAAGATAGAACTTGGATGACGGACTGGGAATCGGAGCAAATCAAAGCGCGACGATGAGATCTAGACTGTATGTGACACAAAGCGAGATGTACCGCACGCATCTCTGCCGAAAAGACAGTGGATTCAGGCGGAAGCCTCTCAGCATGGGAGGCATCGCCACACACGAATGCGGATCCAACAACCTCACCGGATTTCGACCCGTCAGTAAATACAGGCACGAAATCCGGGAAGAGAGACTGTATCTCGGCAAAGAGCTGCTGGTACACCAGAGCAGGAGTGGAAGACTTTGGCCACACAAAGGGAAAGGTCAGCCGTTGCTTGAACCGGCTGCCAAGGCGGTTCATTGTAGAACCGGGTCAAGCCAATCCTTGACAAGTCTAGACCAGCATCGCGCACCAAGTTCGACAACCGAATCCCAAACGTCGGAACACAGGAAGGCCGGTGTGAGAATGGGCGGACACATTGCGGTTGGAAAAGGGAACCATGCAGTGGATGATCAGGAAGAGACTTCAACTTGGTGAAGAATTGAAGAGACAGCTGCTTACGTCGGATGCACAACGGCGGTTCATGGGCCTCGGCATACAGGCGATGCACGGGAGAGGTACGGAAAGCACCAGTGCATAGCCGCAGAGTCTGGTGATGGACAGGATCCAGAGGCCGTAACACGGAAGGACGGGCAGAACCGTACGTTATGCATCCGAAGTCTAACTTTGACCGAATCAGGGAATGGTAAATGCGAAGCATTGAGCACCTGTCAGCCCCCCAAGATGTTCGCGAGAGGACCTTCAGGATACTAAATGACTTCGTGCACGACACCTTCAAAGACTGGATGTGAGGTCGGAAGGTGAGTGCTTGGTCAAAAGTTAGCCCAAGGAACTTGGCTTCTGACACCACAGGAATGGTGGTACCATCCAGACGGAGACTGGGTGAAGACCCCGTTTGCGGCAAAAATGCACGCAAACGGTCTTCTGGGTCAAGAAGCCAAATCCATTGTGGGAGGCCCAGGTAGAGATCTTATTAATGGCCGACTGCAGCTGCCGCACAATAGTGCGCATGTTGACAGATGCGCAAGAAATCTGCAGATCATCCACGTACATGGAGCCACGAACCGACGGAGGAAGTAGAGTGAAAATATGATTTACACGAAGGATGAACAATGTCACAGAAAGAATGGAGCCTTGAGGGACACCCTGCTCTTGTGGGTAGAACGCAGAGAGGGTCGACCCGACGCATACACGGAAACTCCGGTCCTGGAGAAATCCGGCGATGAAAGATGGTAAATTTCCCCGCAATCCGCACTCGTGCAGATCACGGAGAATGCCGTATCTCCAGGTGCGGTCGTAAGCTTTCTCCATATCGAACACGGAGACCATGTGCTGACACCGGACAAACGCCTCCCTGACAGATGTCTCAAGGCGAAGATAGTGATCTGAGGTGGATCGGAATTTCCGAAATCCACTCTGATGAGGTGAAAGGTGACGTGAATCCAAATAAAAAACTAAACGAAAATTGATGATGCGCTCTAGAACTTAGCAGAGGCAGCTCGTCATAGCAATTGGTCGGTAGTTCAACGGGTTAGCGGGATCTTTACCAGGTTTGAGAACAGGAACGACAATGGCAGTGCGCCAAGATTCGGGAAAGTCACGCTCGTGCCAGATCCTGTTAAACAGGACCAGCAGACATTCAAGAGAGGACGGAGAAAGGTGCTTCAGCATTTCATAATGGATGCTATCCGGTCCGACAGTTGTTCGGCCGGACCGATTCAGGGCAATCTTCAGTTCGACGGCAGTCAGCAGGCTGTTATAATCGGTAGCGGAAAACGGTCCAAAGGAAACCTTGGACCGTTCAAGCCGCGGCTGTACCTGCCGGAACGAAGCAGCGTAATTGCGGCTGCTGGACACCGAAGAAAATGCGGCGCCCAGACAGTCAGCAATACCCTGAGCGTCAGCAACCGTTCCTCCACCACTCTCAAGAATGGAGATTTCCCCAAAAGGGTACTTACCCCGAATCTTGCGGATCCTGTCCCAAACGATCTTAGAGCTGGTAGTGGTGTTAATCCCGGATCGTATCGTATCCAGGACTCCCGTTGACTACGCCTACGAACCAATCGCGCGTAGGACTTGGCTCTCTTGAAAGCAAGGAGGTTCGCGTCGGTGGGGTACCGACGAAACCTACCCCAAGCCCGATGTTGGGCCTGACGAGCCGCCTTGGAAGCGGAATTCCACCAAGGTCGCGGGCAACGTGGAAGTTTAGTCGAAGTCCCAGGGATGGTAAAGTCTGCCGCTTGCACAATACAATCCGTTACCTCCGCAACAGCTTCATCGATCGTACCCGAGGTCACCATGTTTGAAGTAATGGTCACTGAAGCCGTGAATGAGTCCCACCTGGCTCGATCGATAGCCCACCTAGCAGGGCGAGTAGGATGACGGTACCCGTCACCTGCTAGATGGAGAAAGATGGGAAAGTGATCACTGCCAAGGGGATCATCAGACACGCTCTAGGACCAGTCAGGATATAACGATGGCGAACTCAAGGACAGATCAATGGCGGAGTACGAGCTGGTGGGTTCATGAAAATAAGTGACTGCCCCGGTGTTGTGGAGACAGAGGGACGTGTTCGAGAGAAGGGACTCAACAACACGGCCCCTGGAGTCACGAGAGCTAGAACCCCACAACGGATTGTGTGCATTAAAATCTCCGAGGATGAAAAAAGGCGGCAACTGGGCGACTAAATCTTCCAGATCTGAAAGGCTCACGGCTTCAGCCGGAGGTAGGTAGATGGAACAGACCGTGAACAGGGTGTTCACAGAAAGTCTCACTGCCACTGCCTACAAAGTCGTCCAAAGGGCAACCACAGTGACAGGAACACCATGAGGAACAACAACGGCCACTCCGCAGGCGATAACACCGTCCTCATGATCCTTGCGGAAAACATAAAATCGCCGCAGCGGAAGAGCGTCCGTTAGGTGAAGCTTTGTCTCCTGGAGGAAAACGCGCACAGGTGTGTGCGAAGACAGTAAGCCCTTCAGATCATCAATTCGTGGTCGCAGACCTCGGTAATTCCACTGAAGGAGGGTAGCCACAAAGAAAAATAAAAGGAAAGGATGAAAAATGAAGAAGACAGACGACTAGAAGGTCTCCGAGTCGTCCATCAGCTCCTGACCATCTGCAATGTCCGGAGGTAACACAGGGCTGTGCTTACTCACATAGGGCTGAGCTACTGGGGGTTTCGGTGGTTTTGCCCTGCTCTGTTTCTGGGGGGAGGATCCGGGTTTCCCCTTTTCCGGCTTCTTCCGAGTTGCGCCCGGGACCTGGGTCCCAGTGCTGGCAGAGGATGTTTTCTGCACAGAGCATGTTTTAGGCGTCGATGTTGAAGGCGCCTTGGATTCAATGCGGCGAGACTTGAGTGCCTCCAATCCAGCAGCAACGATGTCCTCAAAATCATAAGGACACCGTGTGCGCTGGGATGGTCACCTCAGTCTGCATCGCAACAGTAGCCTTCTGGACCACAACCGATGCATGGGAGCGCCGGTAGGAGCTATCCGCCGTCTGGCTTCAGGATAAGACAGATGTTCAGTCGTCTTCAGGCGTTGGATAGCCTGCTCCTCGATCCACTTCGGGCACTGCTTAGAAGAAGCCGGGTGAGATCCCTCGCAAATGCCACAGTGATCCGGGTCAGCGGAGCAGTCCGCCAAAGAGTGTTCAGGCGACCCACAGCGCCCACACTTTGCTACATTACGGCAAGACTGCTGGGAGTGACCGTAATGCTGGCACTTGAAACATCTCAAGGGGTTTGGGATGTAAGGTCGAACATCGAGACGCTAGTACCCCGCCTTGATGGAAGTTGGCAGGGTAGGGGAGTCAAATGTGAGCACGATGTTCCGGGAGGGAATAGACTTCCCATCCCGCAGGAAAAGAATACGGCGAACCCCAGTGACATGTTGTTCCCCAAGTTCTTCCAGCAATTCCTCATCGCTGCACTCCAGCAGGTCGCGGGAGTTGATAACACTGCAAGAGGAATTGAGGAAACCATGGGGAGATATTTGGACTGGAACGTCCAGCAGAACGGTCGTCTCCAGCAAGGTGGCACTGTGGCGTGGATTTGAAGTCTCCACAAGAAGATCCCCTGACGGGAGCTTCTTAACACTCTTTGGTGAGCCCGCAACGTCCTGAAGAGCCTTATTAATCCAGAAAGGACTCTTCGAATTGAGGGATTGTGCAGGATCAACAGAATGAATTAGAAGAAACAGAGCATTGCAGTTGGAACTGAGTAGTTTCTTAGTGGAGGAGGGTTTCCCATCCTCCACACGGCACTTCAAAGGTACAGCTTGGGAAACACATGGGGTTATCATGAATAAGAGTAAATATTCGTCCGCCGACCTCCCCACCCACTACCGAGCCCAACGAGGGAGAGCCGGAGGTTCGCAAGTCCAAGAGGACGCAGCTCTAGGAATAGTCAGCAGATATAGCAAGTTGGCAAGGCAGACACGCTCGACGTGCACCCAGACTTTCCTGTGCCCAGAGAACACCCCTTTGGCATGCCCACCCTACCCCCAAACTCACCCTGCCGAACAGAACGACAAGCCGCTAGAAGTCTGGACGCCACTCGGACACAGACTTCCTGACTAGGAGTGGGTTAGCTCCCAGCCTCCCGTTTAGGGTGAAGCAGAGGGCAAAGAGGAGTGTTGGCATCTGGAGACACTACAACCTGGCCCCCAGATACCTCAGCCTCCAGCATCCCCATTTCCACCTTTACGGGTCACCGCACACGGCAAACGTGCAGGTAGGTCTAAGCTAACCAGCTCCGGAAAGACAGAAAATGTAACATAAAAGAGAAAAGACAGGGAAGTGAATGAGGAACAAAACCCGGAGCTGGCACCTCATCACAACCTCAGCAGCCTACAGCTGAGGCGGGTACATGTCAATATATGAAGTAAAGACGAAAAAGCAAAAGTATAAGAGAAAATTGGCTCGGGCCGTGGGGATGCCATCCCCCCATCAGCTGGATGAACAGCTGTCCCTTCGGTTATGTAATCGTTAAAGCCGCAGAGGCAAGAGAAACTGTCACAAGGTTAGCTCGGGCCGTGGGGCGCCGCTCCCCAAATAACTGGAAACCCAGTTATCCCCTTGCGGGGTTCTTAAAGTTGAGGTTCATGCTTCTGCTCCATAAGAAAGAACTACAAATATGCACAGATTAAATGCTTCTTTTAAAATATAATGATGAGTTGCTCTTGACTATTGTAGTCCCTGGTAAATGAAATAAACACATCGGATGCAGATATAATATATATACACACACACCAAAAAAAAAAAAAAAAAAAAAAAAAAATGTGTTTTAATAATACCACTGCAAAACCTGTGTCTAAAAAGAAGTTTTATAAATAAATTCTACAAATAGGTACATCATCTTTATAGTCATTTGTGCCACAAACATTTCTTGGAAGAACAGATACATCAAGCACTTATTCTGGCCTTTTCTGAAAATTCAGCACTTAACACTTTCATAATATCACCATGTTTCAACCCGGTATCCCTTTTCTTCACATTTCCATAATTTTCTTTTACAAACAGAGCAAATCCAGTTGGCTTTGACAATTTTGAGGATTTTCCATTCACAAACAGCTCATATTGTGATCCACAATTCTTACACATCGTCTTGCTTATATCTAAGGATTTTGAGTGACGTCGAATCCTTAAAAGGAAAAAAAAGTTCTAATTGATATCATTACATGTTTATTGAACAATTTCTGACAACACTTGGAATATCTTATTGACAACATACACTTATGACATATTCAAATAACAAATTTTCTAGATGATGCATTCTTTTTACAGATGAAACCCAAAACTTCTGTCGTGACACCATTTGACATTTAATATCAGTCTTTCTCAAGTAATCTACTAGACTCTATCTATTCCAGATGTAATATCAGTTAAAATATAAACACTTTTCAATCCAAGTACCAGAAACATTTGGGTGTAGTTTCTTTAATAAATCCACTCATTTTCTTTTACAAATTTTATTAATATATAAACAGAAAAGATGAGTATTTTGCTGTAATATTTTGAGATTTGGGGACATTATTTTAATGTACTCCAAATCTTAGGCCTGCATTTTTATCAAATAACAAATAAAGGTAACTTGATCAATCTAGTTATGTTAAATGAAAACTTTTACAAAAAAGTTCGTAAGTTGGAAGCTTTCGACCTTATCTTAGGTCTTCATCACGCCAATGGCTTAGTCCTCCATTGGCGTGATGAAGACCTAAGACAAGGTCGAAAACTTCCAACTTACGAACTTTTTGTAAAAGTTTTCATTTAACGTAACTAACGTGATCAAGTTACCTTTATTTGTTAATATTGTTACGTGCTTTTCCCATCATCCTCATCGTCACAGCATTTTTATGGTTATCATAAGTGCACCACTCCTTCATGAAAGAAAAAAATGATTTTCTTGAAAAAAGCTTAAACCTTCATTTGATGATAACACACACACACACACACACACACACACATCTTGCCCCGAAACTACAAGTAAATGGTACACAAGGAGCTGGATGTCCAAAGCAGCAATTGATGTGGCCAATAAACGAACAAGAGTGCTATAGGAAGCCACAGGACAACAAAATCTGCATATGCAACACACAAGCGGATTCCGTATATAAGCAACTGGAGTAGAATACGTGGGCAATCTTGGTGTTTGCCTGTCAGGTGCAGTGATAACATGTCATTATGTCTCAGACAATTTGTTTGGAAGTTTCTTTGTGGTGGGGAGCTATAGGGATATTAGAAGCAGGACAGTCTCAAGCAGAATTGGCAAGATGGTTAAATCTGGATCAATCTGTCATTTATTGCCTCTGGAGACATTTCATGACACTATAAACATCTCAAGATGACCTTGAAAAGATTGTCCAAGGATCAGTTATACTTGACAAGACTACTAATTGGGTTTAACATCTAGGCAGAGTGTACTGCAACATACAGTATACTGATGATTGAATAACAGTGGTATGAATTCAAGACAGCCTGTTGTGTGTGTTCCCTTCAGCATATAAAAGATAAGAGCTCACTTTGAATTGTGTTGCCAACATGTTCATTGGATCCACCAAAAATGGGCCTGTATGCTCTTAACTGATGACAGCAGATTCTTTTTGCTGCCAGATTCTTGGAGAATGTTCACACAGCGAGAACATGGGGCACAATAATAGCTGACACACATTTAGGAATGGGACCATTTTAAAGGTGGAGGAATTATGTTTTGGGCTAGAATCTGTATCAAGTCACTGCCTCTCCACTTATTAACCAGGGAAAACTTGAAGTCTAATGGCTGCCTGATATTACAGCGATAGAATGGATCCTCACGTTTCTCCTTTTAGAGGTAAAGCATGTTCAGATTTTCTGTTAATGGACAAAAATGCCCCATCTCATAGGGAGTATTTATATGTACAAATATCTTGAAAATGAAGACATTGCATATATGGAATGGCCGGCATGGTCACCTGATCTTAACCCAATTGAGTATGTTTCAGACATGTTAGGTCACTGCTGCTTGTTCCTCTTCTCATACAGCTTTACAGCACTTCTCTTCTGGAAGAATGTGACTTAATCCTACAGTCTCTTGTAGACACTCATTCAAAGCATGGCTTGGAGCTATGACGCAGGCAATGCTATCACTGGTGATCACATTCTATATTGAAGGCTTTCGTACCATTCTTTTTTTTTTTTTGCTGTTATATATTATATCATTTCATGCCTTATTTCACAGATTTTTTAACAGGCCCATAATTTGGGTGTATTTGCATACATAAAGTTCCTTTCCTCATGTTCATTACTTTCTCAGTTATTGTCTGTTAACTAGGTTTATATGGTAGTTGCTTTAATTTTGAGCACCACTGTACATGGAAAAATAGAACAGTTCAAATATTACAATATATTCTAATAAAGCTAACTAGCCAATGCTTGTTCAAAATGAACACTGAAATACAGAATTTGCTCATGGATTTCATTTGTTTTCATTTCACAACAATATGTTTTAACAAACTGAACCTCCTGCAATTTGCACAAAGAAAAATCCATTAGTCTTCTAGGTGATATTTAGCAACAGGCAACCATTAGTTGCTATCAATATTGTAATGAATATCACAATAATTGAAACAGATAAAATCAATAAAAAAAATTTGCACTACGCTCGAATTGTACTTGAAGATTTTTATGTTTGTATTTTCAGTGTTATGTATGCCCAGTGCACGTTTCCTAACAAACCCCAAAACTACATACTTTCTCTTGGTGATGCTTAGATCATAAAAATGACAGCAACATAGTATCCCCCACAACATCAAAACTTATTGGTGACATTCATTTTATTGGGGGAGGGGGGTATGGGACAGACAAAATACTGTATCGCTTTACTGGTTCTTTCATTTCAAGGAATTTTTGTCTAGTTATTCAAGTTAAGCTGTGATCCAGTAGTCAGAAATCGTGTGAATGACACCCATACCCAGACTGACATGTCTGATCACTGGTTTTCTAAATTAATTCAAAATGCTAAGAAAAAACAGTTGTTGCTCTTCAACCTGTTCACCAAAAAAGGAACTAACGTTTGCTGGCTCCAATCCCTTACCACGAACCTTCTGCCTACAAACTCATCAGTATTTTCAAAAGAGGATATAGACTTGCCATTCGTTCTTCCCCTTCAATTTCTGTTATACTCCGTAATGACAGAGACCCAAGACCTCCGCTTTCTTCGCCTGGAGTGTATAAAATTCCGATCAAGACTAACGTTCGATTAACCACGTACATAGGAAGTTCATTCTGGAAAATTCTCTCAAGACTTCAGGAACACAAATCTGATGTGAAATTTGGAAAACCTTCATCTGCCTTATCTCTTCTTAAATTGGCTGACACTTCTGCTATTCCACTTTGGTCCGGTACTAAAAAGTTGGCTCCCTTCCAAAATCGGTATGCTTTGAGGTTTAGAGAAAGTTTGGAAATTTTATTTTCCAAGAATTGCAACTCTGAGCTCCCCATTTTTCGTTCCTTACATCTGGAAATCCCTCATTGCATCACCTCACCCGGAGTTACCATTACTAAACTTACCTTTCCAATCTGGCAACGTAAACCAATCGCAGTCGCACTGATGAAGGCCATAGTAATGGCTGAAATATATTTGCATTAAACTTTTATACGTAACTTAGCATGTTCTACACTACCTTCTTTTTAATCTGATCCCCAAAGCTAAGAAACAATGCGCTGATCGATATTTGGGAAGGTAATAAACTTGTTTGCTTTCATTCAAGTTTTTATCTTTTGCAGAATACTTTTCTGCACTCAAAAAAATTAACTAAAACTCAATTAGTATTTCCTACCCCCCCCCTTCTTCCTCAAACAAATGAGGTTATCATGTATATTTTCAGGCTGCTCCAGTCCTGGTGGAATAACCGAAATCTAGGGGAAAATATCTCGATTGTGCTACATCATTTTTGTACTGCACTTTATATTTTACTGATTTTAAAATGTAAAAAAGATAATGCTGGTTTACATCTTGGGAACTTCTCTGTGTGCAGGATGATCATATGTAGAGAATTTTAGGAAGGGAGTGTCTGACCCCAGGTCTTAAACAACCCTTAGAAACAGGAAACTAGGAGATTTGGGCTAGAGCACCCGATAGGAAAGTGACACGGAAGCGAAGTAGAAAGGGGGAGAAAGACGCCCTTATTTATTACCGGGGTCCAACGACTTAATGTGCCCATCCGACGCACGGCAGATATTTAGTGGATTGAGCGTTCGTACCTGATTGGGATCGAAACTGAGGCCCTTTCCGTGGCAGTCATGAACGTTGCCCACTAGGCCACCCGCGGCCCCCTGTGTGCGGGATGTTGTGTGCTGTTCAGGATAAATGAAATACATATAAAATTCAAACTGAGTATAAATAAAGGAAAACCCCATTATAGTTTCAAGAAACTGTTAGTACTGACTGAAAGATCAGTCTAAATGATACATAAACAGACAAGGTGAATAAGCTTGTGTATTTATTTAGGAAGCATGTTTGATAGATAAAACAGGTTTGATGGTGAAATTAGTAAATTTATCTAAGAAAGTAATAGCTGCTGTAAGAACATTTCATAAGACTGATGGGTTGCCACAGAGATCTTCAAGTGGATGTGTATGAAAAGGCAACTGTTCCTACTCTGATGTGCAGAAGTGATGCAAGAGTAATTTGTGTGCTGGAGTGATGCATTATTTACTTACAAATGAGTGCATGTGGTAAGACATGTTCTGATTATGTGAAGAATGAAGATGTGTTGCAGATGAGCAATGTGAAACAAAATGTTGTTAGTAAGATAGAGACTAACATTCTGAGGTAGTTTGGCCATGTTTAAAGAATGACTTTGCAGCCTATGTAAGAGTTGATTTTAAGAATGAGTTAAGTGGTTGGGTGTACTAAAACTTGCCTGAACTAAAAATGAAGGGGAAAAGAAATAAACATTTCCATCAAAAAAACATTAAGGTAAATTATTGGGGAGGGATAATAATAATAATAATAATTATTATTATTATTATTACAAGGGTACCACCTTGTTGTGTTGGGACTTGTGTGTCCCGATGAGGTTGAGAGCTATGCTGGTGGTAGCACTGCTACCAGCATGGCCACCCAAGCCAGACTAAGACTACCCAACAACCATCAACCATGATGAGATGAAAGAAAAAAATCCATACCGGATCGGTCGTCGCTCGGGTCAACAAGGACCTCGTGAGGTGCTATGGCTCCAGCACACCTGTCGAAAAATGGGCTCAGCTGATCCTGTTGAGGAACCAGGACAGACTGCTGCAGTGCTACTGGAACAAAAGAAACTGAAAACATGGATGGTTGCTGAAAATCGAGAAATCATGAAATGTTATTACCAGGCAAATTCATCAGCTCACGTTTTTCAAAAATGAATGATGCAGATTTGGTTGGTTGGTTCATTGATTTTAATGGCGCAAGGGCCATGGTTGGCCAAAGAGCGCCAAACAAAAGACATCAAAACAAAACTAAATCAATAAAAACGTACACAAGGTTAAAAACAGGCTGATGTGGTAAAAATGAAATATGATAGTGAACAAGTTAAAAAGCTAGATAAGTTTAAAAAAGTCAATATCTTGTAAAAATGAAAACACTGCTTTCATGTCGCAGGCTTCGCCAATAATAGTTTGCAGCGTAGCTGCTCCTTCGTCAACAGATGAGAGTGAAAATGACGAAAACGAGAATTACAAAAACGAACACAAGTACACAAAACATGAAGGACAGTGAGACGACAGTTGCACGCCTCGCACATCGGGACACTCTCGTCACACAGCAAAAAGCGGTGAGTAAAACGAGTGCCCAATGCAGAGACGATGCAAGAACAACTTCCTCACGACGGTTCTTCCGCAAACTAGACTTCCATAGTCCGATCCGTGGTTTGATGGCATAGAGTTTATTGCTGCCCTGCTGAGACCACAGGGACTGCCACTCATCCAAAACAATTTTCCTGATCAAAGGGAGAAAATCCCGGAAAGACAGTGGCAGCCGAGCTGGCGACATGGAGGAAACAGACCTGGCAGAAAGATCTGCCAGCTCGTTACCCTGGATCCCAACATGGCCAGGAACCCAACAGAATCGGACCAGGAAGCCATCACCCTCCAAAGTTCCAAGAAGACGACGGACATCACGGATGACAGGTGAGTCCGTGTCCTCCGGAGAAGATAAAACATGGATGACGGACTGGGAATCAGACCAAACCATAATGCGACGAAGTGATAGGGACTGTATGTGGCACAAAGCGAGGTGTACCGCACGCATCTCTGCCGAAAAGACGGTGGATTCAGGCGGAAACCTGTCAGCATGTGAGGCTTCGCCACACACAAAAGCGGATCCAAGGACATCCCCAGACTTCAAGCCATCGGTGAACACAGGCACGAAATCCGGGTAGACAGACAGTTTTTCAGCAAAGAGCTGCTGGTACACCAGAGCAGGAGTGGACGACTTTGGCCACACACAAAGAGATAGGTCAGCCGTTGCTTGAAAGGGCTGCCAAGGACGATGGTTGAAAAAGGTGGTCAAACCAATCTGTGACAAGTTTAGACCAGCATCGCGCACTGAGGCAGACATCCGAATCCCGAACGTCAGAACACAGGAGGGGCGGTTGGAAAACAAGCGGACACAGTCCGGTTGGAAGATGGAACCATGCAGGGGATGATCAGGAAGAGATTTCAGTTTAGTGTAAAACTGAAGAGACAGCTGCTTACGACGGATGCGTAATGGCGGCTAATGAGCCTCCGCATACAGGCTATGCACGGGAGAGGTACGGAAAGCACCAGAACATAGCCGCAATGCCTGGTGATGGACGGGGTCCAAAGGCTTTAAAACCGATGGACGCGCTGAACCGTACGTAATGCATCCGAAGTCTAACCTTGACCAAATGAGAGAGTGGTAAATGCGAAGCATTGAGCACCTGTCAGCCCCAAGATGTTCGAGAGAGGACCTTCAGGATACTCAATGACTTCGTGCACTTCACCTTCAAAGACTGGATGTGAGGCTGGAAGGTGAGCGCTCGGTCAAAAGTAAACCCAAGGAACGTGACTTCTGACACCACGGGGATGGTAGAGCACCCCAGACGGAGGCTGGGGTCTGGAGTGAAGACCCCGTTTGCGGCAAAAATGCACGCAAACGGTCTTCTGCGTCGAGAAGCCAAATCCATTTTAGGAAGCCCAGTGAGAGATCTTGGTAATGGCAGACTGCAGCTGTCTCTCGATGGTGCGCATGTTAATAGAAGCGCAAGAGATCTGCAGATCATCCACGTACATGGTTCCACGAACCGTCGAAGGAAGTAGAGTGAAAATATGACTTACATGAAGGATGAACAATGTCACAGAAAGAATGGAGCCTTGAGGGACACCCTGCTCTTGTGGGTATAACGCAGAGAGGGTCGACCCGACGCGCACACGGAAACTCCAGTCCTGGAGAAATCCGGCGATGAAAGATGGTAAATTTCCCTGCAATCCGCACTCATGCAGATCACGGAGAATGCTGTATCTCCAGGTGCGGTCATACGCTTTCTCCCTGTCAAAGAACACGGAGACCATGTGCTGACGCCGGACAAACGCCTCCCTGACAGATGTCTCAAGGCGAAGATAGTGATCTGAGGTGGATCGGAATTTCCGAAATCTACTCTGATGAGGTGAAAGAAGGTGCAGTGATTCCAAATAAAAAACTAAACGAAAATTGATGATGCGCTCTAGTACTTTGCAAAGGCAGCTCGTCATAGCAATTGGTCGGTAGTTCAACGGGTTAGCGGGATCTTTACCAGGTTTGAGAACAGGAACGACAATGGCAGTGCGCCAAGATTTGGGAAAGTCATGCTCGTGCCAGATCCTGTTAAACAGGACCAGCAGACATTCAAGAGAGGACGGAGAAAGGTGCTTCAGCATTTCATAATGGATGTTATCCGGTCCGACAGATGTTCGGCCGGACCGATTCAGGGCAATCTTCAGTTCGACGGCAGGCAGCGGGCTATTATAATCGGCAGCGGAAAACGGTCCAGAGGAAATCTTGGACCGTTCAAGCTGCAGCTGTACCTGCCGGAACGAAGCAGCGTAATTGCGGCTGCTGGACACCGAAGAAAATGCGGCGCCCAGACAGTCAGCAATACCCTGAGCGTCAGCAACCGTTCCTCCACCACTCCCAAGAATGGAGATTTCCCCAGAAGGGTACTTACCCCGAATCTTGCAGATCCTGTCCCAAACGATCTTAGAGCTGGTAGTGGTGTTAATCCCGGATACGTATCGTATCCAAGGTTCCCGTTGGCTACGACGACGTACCAAACGCGCGAAAGATTTGGCTCTCTTGAAAGCAAGTAGGTTCGCGTCGGTGGGGTACCGACGAAACCTACCCCAAACCCGATGTTGGGCCTGACGAGCCGCCTTGCAAGTGGAATTCCACCAAGGTCGCACGCAACGTGGAAGTTTAGTCGACGTCTTGGGGATGGTAGGTTCTGCCGCTTGCACAATACAATCCGTAACCGCCGCAACAGCTTCATTGATCGCACCCGAGGTCACCCTGGCTGGAGTAATGGTCGCTGAAGCCGTGAATGAGTCCCCACTTGGTTCCATCGATAGCCCATCTAGCAGGGCGAGTAGAATGACGGTACCCGTCACCTGCTAGACGGAGAAAGATGGGAAAGTGATCACTGCCAAGGGGATCATCAGACACGCTCCAGGACCAGTCAGGATATAACGATGGCGAACTCAAGGACAGATCAATGGCTGAGTACGAGCGGGTGGGCTCATGAAAGTAAGTGACTGCCCCGGTGTTGTGGAGACAGAGGGATGTGTGGGAGAGGAGGGACTCAACAACATGGCCCCTGGAGTCACGAGTGGCAGAACCCCACAATGGATTGTGTGCATTGAAATCTCCTAAGATTAAGAAAGAAGGTGGCAGCTGGTCAACTAAATCTTCCAGATCCGAAAGGCCTACAGCTTCAGTTGGTGGTATGTAGATGGAACACACCGTGAGCAAAGTGTTCACAGATAGTCGCACTGCCACTGCCTGCAAAGTCGTCCGAAGGGCAACCGCAGTGACAGGGACACCATGAGGAACAACGACGGCCACTCCTCCGCAGGCAATTACGCCGTCCTGGTGATCTTTGCGGAAAAAGAATGTCTCCGCAGCGAAGGAGTGTCCGTCATGCGAAGCTTTGTCTCCTGGAGACACACGCACACAGGTGTGTGCGAAGACAGTAAGCCTTTTAAATCGTCAATGCGTGAACGCAGACCTCAGCAATTCCACTGAATGAGCGTGGCCATAATGAAAAATGAAATGAAATGACAGAATGAAGACAGACGACTAGAAGGTCTCAGTGTCGTCCATCACCTCCAATCCATCGGCAGTGTCTGGAGGTAACACAGGGCTGTGTTTACCCCCTGTGTTGAGAGATGGTTTTTGCTTGCTCTGTTTCGGGGAGGATGAACCTGGTTTCACCTTTGCCGGCTTCTTCTTTCCAGTGCCCTGGACCTGGGTCCCTGTGATGGCCGTAGATGGTTTCGGCATAGAGGGAGGTTTAGGCGACGATGTTGATGTCGCCTTGGATGCAATGCGGCGAGACTTCAGTGCTTCCAGACCAGCAGCGACGATGTCCTCAAAATCAGAAGGACACCGCGCTGGGATGGTCACCTCAGTCTGGACCGCCACTGAAGCCTTCTGCATACAACTGAAGCATAGGACCGCCGGCCTGGTTGTAAAGGGGCGATCCGCCGTCTAGCCTCGGGATAAGAGAGATGCTCAGTTGTCTTCAGGCGTTGGATTGCCTGTTCCTCTATCCACTTTGGACACTGCTTAGAAGAAGCAGGATGAGTCCCTTCGCAGTTGACACAATGACCAGACTCTGCAGAGCAATCTGCCAAAGAGTGCTCTGTGGAACCACAGCGGCCACACGTTGCAACATTACGGCAAGACTGCTGGGAGTGACCGTAATGCTGACACCTGAAACATCGCAAGGGGTTCAGGATGTACGGTCGTACATCAAGCCGTAAATAACCTGCCTTGATGGAAGTAGGCAGGTTTGGGGAGTCAAACGTTAGGATGATGTTACGGGAGGGAATAGATTTCCCATCACGCCGAAAAAGAATCCGCCGAACCCCAATGACATGCTGTTCACCAAGTTCCTCCAGCAATTCCTCATCGCTGCATTCAAGCAGGTCGCGGGAGTTGACTACACCGCGAGAGGAATTGAGATAACCGTGTGGAGAAACCTGAACAGGAACGCCAAGCAAAACGGTCGTTTCCAGCAAGGTGGCACTGTGGCGTGGAGTAGAAGTTTCCACGAGAAGATCCCCGGAAGGGAGCTTCTTCACACTCTTTGGAGAGCCAGCAACGGCTTGCAGAGCCTTGTTGATCCAGAAAGGACTCTTGGTACTGAGTGACTGTGAAGAGTCACCAGATTTGATCAACAGAAACAGAGCATTGCAATTAGATGTGACAAGTTTCTTTGTGGAGGAAGGTGTACTTTCCTCCACAGGGCGCTTTAAATTATGAGCATGGGGAAACACTTGGGTTTTCCATGAAGGAGGGAAAAGATTCGTCCGCCGACCTCCCCACCCACTACCGAGCCCAACGAGGGACAGCCGGAGGTCCGCAAGCCCAAGAGGACGCAGGACACGGCTCTAGGGATAGTCAGCGGATATAGCAAGTTGGTAGGGCAGACACACGCTCAGCGTGCACCCAGACTTTACCGTGCTCGGAGAACACTCCTTTGGCATGCCCACCCTACCCCCAAACTCACCCAGCCGAACAGAACGACAAGCCGCTAGAAGTCTGGACGCCACTCGGCCACAGACTTCCTGACTAGGAGTGGGTTAGCTCCCAGCCTCCCGTTTAGGGTGAAGCAGAGGGCAAAGAGGAGTGTTGGCATCTGGAGACACTACAACCCGGCCCCCAAATACCTCAGCCTCCAGCATCCTCATTTCCACCTGTACGGGTCACCGCAGATGGCAAACATGCAGGTAGGTCTAAGCTAACCAGCTCCGGAAAAAAACAGAAAATGTAACATAAAAGAGAAAAGACAGGGAAGGGAACGAGGAACAAAACCCGGAGCTGGCGCCTCATCACAACCTCAGCAGCCTACAACTGAGGCGGGTACATGGCAAAATATGAACGAAAGACGAAAAAGCAAAATTATAAGAGAAAATCGGCTCGGGCCGTGGGGACGCCATCCCCCATCAGCTGGATGAACAGCTGTCCCTTCGGTGATGTAATCGTCAAAGCCGCAGAGGCAATAGAAACCGTCACAAGGTCAGCTCGGGCCGTGGGGGCGCCGCTCCCCAAATAACTGGAAAACCAGTTATCCCTGTGCGGGGGATGCAGATTTGAAAAGGAAAACATCCAGACAGTGGAACAACAGAATAATGAATCAAAGAAGGTTTATCATCAGGAACAAGATATTTACAGATCTGAAATTGCAAGAGATGGAGAAATTGGCAAAAGAAGAACAAACACAAAATAAGGACCACCTTGTGGAAAACATCATGCTAGTAGAGCCTGAAGATCAAGTAGAAAGAAATATTTTACATGAAAAACTACCTGTGAAACAACCTGACAACCATGATATGACATAGCAGCAAGGCCTTCTGAAAGAGAAAATTTTAAACCATACCAGACAAGGTGAGGAACGGCAAAGACTTCTTGTACTTCATCAAATACGAAGCAAAGAAGTGAAAGATTTGTTAAAAACTGCAAATAAAGTCATGGACAAATTTCCAAAAAAATGCTTTGAAGGAAACAAACCAACTCATGTACAGTACAGCTGCCATAGTAACCATGGAACTTGGTTACAAGATACCAAAGAAGAAAATGCCCGGTACTCCTAAGTGGAAAATTTGGCTGGAAAAGAAAAATAATAAACTCCATAGTGACAATTAGTAACTTAAAGTGCTTGAAAGATGGAAAGATCAAAAGTAGAAAAATAAAAGATTGACTCGGCAAAAAATATGACCTGGAAAGAAAAGGAATTGTTGAAATTATGGAAGAATTGAAAAAACGAGTAACAGCTAGTGCAAAAAAAAAAAAAAAAAAATTGAAAGGCATTACATATGCATAAAACAGTACAAAAAAATGTGCAATTTTGGAATAAGCAACAAGTATTTTATAAATCATTGAGAGAAAAGGCAGTCCAATAAACATCAGTCCATGTAAGGATGATGCCTTGAAATTTTGGAAAGCCCAGTTGAAGGTAATAGTATGCCTTGTGGATCAACTATGTTTGTAAAGATCTGAAAGGAATACACATGGATAATCTGATGATAACAACTGATATGATTACACAGCAAGTAAAGAATGTGAAAGCCTGGAGCGCACCTGAACCAGAGAAATTGCATGGATTTTGGTTAAAGTATCTTACAAGTCTTCATCGACATACAGCTATGCAATTCAATATAATACTACAGAGTTCTACCACAGAAGATTGAATAACAACAGGTCGCACATTCCTTATATTGAAAGATCAAGAAAAAGGCAATGAACCTATTAACTATCGCCCAATTACATGCCTCCCAACAACATTCTAACTTTTTACAAGAGAATAGCAAGATCAATACGTGATTACTTATGGGGAAACAAGTTATACACAACAGAACAGAAGGGGAATTTCAAAAGGTCAAGAGGCACAAAAGAGCAGCTGCTTATTGACAAAATGTTACTAAAAAACTCTAAAAGACAAAAACAAAATTGAATATGGCATAGATACAGCCCTTGTGAAACTGCTAAAATTTCTACTAGCCAATGTGGCTAGTGGAATAAAAATTTTACAAGCCAAATGACAAAATCTACTAGCCATACGAAATTAAAAAAATAATAATTCAGTAACTTCTCTACTTACGTTTCTATGGATTTAAATGGGTGCATGTTTTTTCTACTTTCTAACGAGAGACACCTTCCCCATTAACTTCATAAAAACATGCAGAGCAGTTGCTGCATAGGATCATAAGATTGACAAATATTGCATATGCTTTTGTTTCAAAATAATTGATAATTCATTTTCAGTGCTGTAGTATCATTACTCTTACGATCTTAATTTACACATACATAATTTATTTTTGAGAGGCCATTGAATTTAGATGTCTGATTTCTTTTAATAATATTTAAAACAAAGGGACAAAAGCTAGGATATATATATATAAGTGGTACTAATATTGTTGATACAGTTTTACCACTGATATATAGTCTGATCTTCCCATCAAAGGCATCTGCCCACCACAATTGAATAGCATTTTGAGGATCAAAATCTTCAATTGAAGTGCCATTGCATCTAACCATCATTAAGTCGTTTAAAGTGTCACTATTCAGACATGTCCAATTACTGGTTTTTATAAAGTTCATTGCTGATGCTCCATCGCAATGGGCTCGTGCGTCGCTGCCGCCGTAGTGCTCGCGCGCTGCGCTGCAGCAATTTTCTTTTACTCCTGATACTTTCTCATGCGTTCTGCCGTGGACATTACGGTGTTTATCGAAAGCTGATGAGTTACTCCTTCGTGTAGACTATGTTCGATGTATTTCTGCTTGGCTTTTCGACAAGTATATGCCGACACTGTGAAACTTTTTAAAAATTTTCAACTGCTATCTAAAGTTTCACAACCAACACTGTATTTGATTTTACTTCTAATGTTTTAAATCGACAGATCTCAACGTTAGCTTTCATTTAAGACCGATTTCGACGTCGTTGCGCTTTGCAGTGCCGAGTTATACTGATTAGAAGTTTGTGCGGTGCAGTGCAAAGCCCCCCTATTGCTGCATGGTAACTCAAGGTCACTAACAAGTCTTTGTTCCCTTAGCTATCGAATGACACTAGGTTGGTTTGTTTCGTGTTGGTAATATAGAAATTATTAGACCAAACTCAATGCCCAATTTTTCGTAACGCTCAACTTTCCGTACTGGCCACCTAGTACTGGTCTGATTTTAAAGACATACTCACGTCTAAAAAACCCTGCCACATACTTCCTATTGTTCCTAAGCTGTGGTGAATTGCCGAGATCCAACACGTGGAACACCAGACCTCTTAATAGCCAAGGTTAATAGACAACTAGGTTTGCTCATGCGGGAGTACCAGATGAGCTTCCCGGCACGAAATGAAGTGTAAGAAATGAACTTTTAAGCTCATCTTGCATCCTTGAGCTTTATACGCAGCCAACATGCGTTGTACAATGGTTTTGTAGTGAGGGTCTTTAGTATTACCCAAAACCTTGTGCACCACGTCTTTGAAATAGTCCCACGCTTCTTTTTCTTTTTCTCCTATTGTTTCTGAAAAGAGGGGATCGGATAACAGCAGTTTTCGTATGTCGGGGCCAGTAAAAACTACCTCTTTCAACTTGGCTTCAGACAGTTTTGAGAACTTGGAACACAGATATCTGAAACATTCCCCATCTTTTGGCAGTGATTTCACAAACTGCTTCATAAGCCACAATTTAATATGAAGAGGTGGTAATAAAACCTTTTCAGGAGGAACCAAGGTTGTATTAATGACGTAATTTTCGCCGGAGATTAAGGCATCTCGAAGTGGCCAGTCAGTTTTTGTCCAATGGAGATCTCTGGCTCGACTGTCCCACAAGCAAAGGAAGCAGGGATATTTCGTATAACCTGCCTGCTGGCCCAACAACACGGTTAGTATTTTGAAATCTCCACAAAGCATCCAGCGATATTCTTCATATTTTATTTTCTTAAGAATCCTTGCCACATCGTTATAGTTTTCCTCCAAAGTTTTTTTTTTTTTGATTGGAGGTTTAACGACTACCGTGAGCAACTCAATGGGCTATAAGCAGTCGCCCGTCCCTAATTTAGGGTCACTGGTTCCAGGGAAGGGAGAGAGCCAGTGCCGTAAGACAAACACAACATCCATACCTCACCGGGATTCGAACCCGGACTCCGTTCGGACGAATGATCAGAGGCCATCCCTTAGACCACTGCGCCACCGGGGCGGCTTTCTCCAAATGCACCGAGTGTCCTACAGGAAGTGATGCAAATTTATTCCCATTATGCAGCAAGACTGCTTTGAGGCTTGTTTTTGAGGAATCAATTAATAGGCGCCACTCAGATAAATCATATTCTATTTCAAAACACTTCATTAGCCCTTGAACATCACTACAAAAAATGAGATTTCCCTCTTTGGAGAAAAATGTAGTGAATTCTCTCTCTCGGTGCCTGTACCACGAAAATGAGGTTCCGGGTAACAGCAGGTTTTTATTTTTTAATCTTGACCCCAGCAATTCGGCAGCATCTTATGAAAGGTCTAAATCTTTAAACAGGTCATTGAGCTCACTCTGATAAAAAAAGTTGAGGTCCCTCATCAACAGAAAAATCTGAACTAGATTCGTCCTGGGGAGGTAATGTGTTTCCGTCCTCAGAATCACTCAGGATATCATCCAAACTGGAAGGTGGGTGTGGAACTGGTATTGCAGAGCTATGAGGCACTGGACGAATAGCTGAATTTAGTTTTGGGTAAGATATTTTCTTTTTATCTTTTGTATTGAAACCTTTCACATCTACCGAACAGAAATAGCAGTCGGTAGTGTGGTTTTGCTGTTCACGCCACATCATAGGAATGCCAAAACGAAATGAGTGTTTCTTACCCTTAAACCACAAACGGAGATCTTCCTCGCACCGTCTGCACACCTTATGAGGAACCCAGGCTTTGTCTTGATCCCCAAGTTTCAACTTGAAGTAAGCAAGATACACTTTCTTTACGAAATCACTTATGTTTCTTTGTTGACTTTTAACAGTGTATTCACCACAAATAAAACACAAGTTGTCAGGAGAAATAACACAACCTCTTGGAGCCATAATATATAACTAAAAACACGAGCACAGTCACGTTTGAATGCCAAATGTAAACTGAGTGTGGCTCCTCGCTGTTTGTATACACCGCATTGAGTACACACACTGACTCTCCGTACATCTAGAAGCAAACGCTTTTCCTGTGGTGAAGCAGATGGAAACTAGCCTCGCTCCCTTCAAAAAGACCAGTGAAATAACACGTAAAACATAGGTAAACGCGAGAGCGAACGAGGCTATGTTGACACCGGCGCGTCTGCCGATAGTCTCTCTCTGTAGCTGGGCAGGTTAATTGGCAACACCTGCTTCTTCCTCTGGCTCGAAAAAATATATTCCAAAATGGCGCTGCATGTAAATAAAAGAAAACAGCAAAAAGTTTCTTCTTTCCTTGTTCTTAAAGATAAAATTAATGCTTTCGAGGGATTCTCTAGGCACTTTTAGCCTCGAATATCCAGTAGTCATCTATATAAGCTATGCAACATTACCAAAGCAACCTAGATCCTAAACTTATTTAGCATGTTGAAACATGATCAAATCTGACAATACGCTTGTTCATACTCATTCCTAATACCCTAGAGAACGTGTATAAACATGCTCAACCCTGCCAGTAAGATTCCTCACTTTTCGCTATAAACAAATTAAACTGGTTGGGACATGATCAACCTGAGCTTCCTCACACCGCCAACATTACCTTTCTCTCCCCCCCCCATTCCGCTGATTTTCTCTTTGTATTTATTCTTGAGTCTCACTCTAATACATATTTATATATGAAAGTAAGAAATCACTTTTGCATAGGATTTTTAGAATCCAGAATAGGATACCAGATTTCGAGTTAAACGGGAGTTTCACTCTAAATGAAACTACAAACACGAGTTTTGCAAGAAAACCTGACGTGATGGTTTTTTGAGTATTTTCCCCGGTTTCAGTGAGTAAAAATCTATAAGAAACAGTATAAAAATCCTGTGCAGTTTTTTGGTTGCAGACCTGTGTTATCTGCCTCTTCCTCGGCGTGGGAAAATTACTCATCTACATTCTCACATTCACGTCTTTGAGAATAAAGAGAACAATGAGACGAACATAGGAGGAGGCGAATGGCATTTAAGAAAAGTGTTGTTTTGACTTTTGAGAGCTCAATTTTTATTTATTATTATTTTTTAAAGTAATTCATTTTTGATTTATGAAAAGTAATTAAGGATTTGGGAATTTTAATCCAAAATGCTTACTGCACGGAAAATATTTCAGCTGCTCGGAGGAAATGAAGTCACTGCGCAGACACCTGCGCTCGCAGCTTAGATGGGACATTTATTATGATTCAGTTATTTTGATTTTTTATTGCGCAAAAAATCCAATTTCGCGATTGTTTTCCCCAAACACGATAAAAATTGACACGTGTGCTTGCATGTGGATGCTCCTGAGCTAAAAGCTTTTCCAGATGGTGATTTTTCTGCTGATACTTTTATGCCCGATAAAATGATCGTTCCTTGTACTTCAAATGCTTTGCCTCAGGAAAACCAGTTGCCTGGTTTGGATTGTAATTGCAACATTGAACAAATTGTGCAAAATTCCATAACTTTCGGGTCACCTCTGTTTACCTGCTGAAAAACTGGAAATCACTGAAAACGGTCGGCCTCAACCATTTAATATATCAGCTAAAACAAATAAATTTAACGGCCACTTTCACCAAATATTGTATGATACAACTTGGCTTTGTGGTTGCAGTAAAATTAATAAAATGTTTTCCAGAAAAACAATGTATGGTCAAAAAGTGGATTTCACAACTTGAATTCTTTCCATAAAGCCCAAAATGGGTATAAATTACCTATAAATTATCTATCCAGCCTCAAAATGCTTAAACAATTTCGTAAACCCAGTGAAATGAGAAATCTGCCTAAGTTCTGTAATGCTTAAACAATTTGGTAAAAGTGAACTGAGAAATCTGCCTAAGTTCTACAATGCTTAAACAATTTGGTAAAAGTGAACTGAGAAATCTGCCTTTACGATAAGTTCTATAATGCTTAGACAATTTAGTAAAAGTGAACTGAGAAATCTGTCTTTTCTATAAGTTTTCAGTTTTTCTGAACACATTTTCATGTACAGAAAAACTGGTTTCACAGTAATCTGTTTTTGTATCATTAATAAAAAATTTGAAAAAGAATTTTTGTATGAAAATGTTACCGAATTTTATTCTCTAACCTAATTCAACAGACTCTGCATCATATGATAATATAAGTATACACATATATTTCATCAAAAATTAAATGATTTTTTTGTGCGTTTTTGTATTGCGTGTGTAAGTAGATAATAGCACGTAGGAACAAAAAAAAAAAAATTCCAAGTCCAATTAACTAGTACAGGTCCGATTCTCCAATTCTAAAATTTTCAAAATTTTAAAATTGGGCCAGCTACATAAAGATTGTATATGCGCACCCCCCCCTAACACGGTGCCTTTTCACTTTGTCTAAAATTTGCCGCTGCTGGTTTTGGAAAATGATTTCAGACAAGCTAACATGCCTTGTCATAAGTACTAATAATACATCACATGTAAGATGACAGATCATGTTCAAACTGGAAATCAATGCTAAAGAAAATAATTGTATATAACTTACTTTTTCCAACATCTAGTACAATCATACACATACTTAGTGTAAATTTCGTAAGAATGCCAAAACGTAATAGGTGGAAGTTCAGGAAAAAATTTTTGAAATTCGGATACCCTGTGGAAACCAAAGCAATTATGTAATATGCAATAAATACAAAAATTTATAAAGAATTATTAAAAGCCATTATGTCACAATAACTCAACACAAGTCTACTTTTTCAATAAGTTACTCTATTGAATAAATTGTGCTTTTAGTTTTAAATGAAAAAATTACTGTGAAATTCTAAATCCATAATGAACTACACTATGAGATTCCACAGAATACAAAAGTACCTTATGTCATTAAGCTCAGTTTTTATAATTGAAGATAACACTGATCACAAAATAGGTTAGATAAAGTAAATATTAAAATATCAATGTTATGAAATTAATGTGTAGATCATACTATCTATATGACATTTGGACAACTACAGACCTGCCAACTTTCAATGACACCAATGTGTAGTCACAACGTACAGTCAATGCCCATTACAATGTGTAGTCATGTGCAGCATTGCCAAATTATTGCATGTTCTTCGCCCCCCCCCACTATAATAAAAAAAATGTTATAGATTATTGTTTTGTATTTTACGTAACTTAACATTACATAGCTCACACATGGTTGGTTGTTTAATTTTTATGGCACAAGGGCCATGGTTGGCCAAAGGGCGCCAAACAAAAGACACTCAAAACAAGACAAAACAAATTAATTTAAAAAGGTACAAAAGGTTAAAAACAGGATGATTCGGTAAAAGTGAAAGATGAGAGTGAACACGTTAAAGCTAGACTAGTTTTAAAAAGTCAATCTCTTTTCAAAACGAAAACACTGCGAGCATGTCGCATTCTGCACCCAGGACAGTCTGCAGCGTAGCTGCTCCGCCATCCAATAAATGAGAATGAAAATAACGAAACCGATGATCACAAAAACGAACACAAGCGCACAAAACATGAAGGACTGTGAGATGACATTTGCACGCCTCACACACAGGGGCAGTGTCGCCACACAGCAAAAAGTGGTGAGTGAAATGACAGTGCCCAATGCGAAAACGCGCAATAACTTCTTAGCGATGGTTCTCCCTCAAGCTAGACTTCCATACTCTGATCTGTGGTTTGATGGTATGAAGCTTATTGCTGCCCTGTTGCGACCACGGGGACTGTCACTTGTCCATGATAAATGGGCGGATCAAAGGTTGAAAATATCGGAAAAACAGTGGCAGCCATGTGGGTGTCATGGAGGAGACAGACCTGGCTGAGGGATCAGCCAGCTTGTTACCCCGGATCTCAACATGGCCATGAACACAACAGAATCGGACCAAGAATCCAGCACCCACCAAAGTTCCAAGTAGACGATGAACATCACTGCTGACTGGTGAGTCCGTATCCTCCAGAGAGGATAAGGCTTGGATGACTGACTGGGAATCGATGCAAATCGTAGCGCGACGATGGGATATAGACTGAATGTGGCGCAAAGCGAGATAAACCGCACGCATCTCTACTGAAAAGACCGTTGATTCCGGCGGAAGCCTCTCAGCATGAGTGTCATCGACACACACAACAGCGGACCCTACAACATCCCCGGATTTCTAGCCATCGGTGAACACAGGCACGAAATCCAGATAGAATTACTGTTTACTCCAAGGAACTTGACTTGTGACACCACAAGAATGGTAGTACGCCCCAGACGGAGATTGGTGTCTGTAAAGACCTTGCTTGTGGCAAAAATGCACGCAAACGGTCTTCTGGGATGAGAAGCCAAAGCCATTATTAGAAGCCCAGTTAGAGATCTTGGTAATAGCTGACTGCAGCTGTCTTTCGACAGTGCACATGTTGACAGAAGCGCAGGAAATCTGTAGATCATCCACGTACATGGTTCCACGATCCGTCGGAGGAAGTAATATGAAAATGTGATTAACAAGAAAAATGAAAAGAGCGACTAATAAAATGGAGCCTTGAGGAACACCCTGCTCCTGTAGACACAGTGCAGAGAAGGGCGACCTGACAAGCACACGGAACCTCCGGTTCTGGAGAAAGCCGGCAATAAAAGTTGGTAAGTTTCCTCGCAATCCGCAGTTGTGCAGATCATGGAGAATGCCGTATCTCCATGTCCGATCATAAGCTTTTTCCATGTCAAAGAACATGGAGACCATGTGCTGACGCCAGACAAACGCCTCTCTGATGGCTGTTTCAAGGCGAAGGTGATTATCAGTGGTGGAACGAAAGCGACAGAAACTACTTTGATGAGGTGATAAAATGTGATGAGTTTCCAAATAAAACATCAAACGAAGATTGATGATGCACTCGAGCACTTTGCAAAGGCAGCTCGTCATAGCAATTGTCTGGTAGTTCAACGGGTTGGTGGGATCTTTACCAGGTTCGAGCACAGGTATGATAATAGCAGTGTGCCAAGAATCGTGAAAGACGTGCTCATGCCAAATCCTGTTAAACAGGATTAGCAAACATTCAAGAGAGGATGGAGAAAGGTACTTCAGCATGTCGTAGTGGATGTTATCCGGTCCGACAGATGTCCGACCGGACTGATTCAAAGTAATCTTCAGTTCCACGGCAGTCTGCGGGCTGTTATAATCCTCTGAGGAAAAGTGTCCGAAGGATATTCTAGTCTTCTCAAGCCGCATCTGATGCTGCCGGAACGAAGAAAGGAAATTGCTGTTGCTGGACACTGATGAAAATGCAGTGCCAAGACAGTGAGCAATACCCTGAGCATCAGCAACCGTTCGTTCATCTCTCGAGAATGGAGAGTTCCCCAGATGGGTACTTTCCCCGACCGAATCCTGTCCCAAATGATCTTAGAGCTGGTAGAGGTGTTAATTCTGGATACATATTGTAACCATGAGTCCCGTTGACTGTGACAACATACCAATCGCGTGTAGGACTTTGCTTTCTTGAAAGCAAGTAGGTTTGCAACTGTGGGTACCGACGAAACCTACCCCAAGCCTGATGTTCAGCCTGGCGTGCTGCCTTGCAATCGGAATTCCACCAAGGTCTCGGGCAACGTGGAAGTTTAGTCGACGTCTTTGGGATGGAGAGTTCAATGGCTTGCACAATGCAATCCGTTACTGCTGCAACAGCTTCACCGATCGTGCCCAAGGACACGATAGCAGGAGTAATGGTCGCTGAAATCGTGAATGCGCCCCACTTGGCTCCATCGATATTTCATCTAGCAGGAAGGGTAGGATGGCCGTATCCACCACACGCTAGGCGAAGAAAGATAGGAAAATGATCGCTGCCAAGGGGATCCCCACACACGCTCCAGGACCAGTCAGGATATAAAGATGGTGAACTCAGAGACAGGTCAATGGCTGAGTACGAGCGGGTAGGTTCATGAATATATGTCTTTGTCCTCGTGTTGTGGAGGACAAAGACATATATTCATTGCAGAGTCGTCCGAAGATCGACCGCAGTGACAGGAACACCATGAGGAACAACAACGGCCACTCCTCCACAGGTGATAACTCCGTCCTCATGATCTTTACGAAAAATAGAATATCTGCGCAGCGAAAGAATGTTCATTGTGCGAAGGTTTGTCTCCTGGAGACACACGCACACAGGTGTATGCGAAAACAGTAAGCCTTTCAAATCATCAAGTCGCCGTCGCAGACCTCGGCAATTCCACTGAATGATTGAAGCCATTATGAGGAAAAACAAGACTAATAAAAACTGAGACGAATAAAACGTCTCAGAGTCCATGAGCTCCAGTCCGTCTTCAGTGTCTGGAGGTAATACAGGGGCGTGCTTACTCCTCATGCTCTTGGACGATTGCGCCTGACTCGAGTGTTAGAGTGGGGTTTCGGGGAGGATGAGCCTGTCTTCTGCTTCTCGGGTTTCTTGATTGGAGTGCCCTTAGCCTGAGTCCCAGTGCTGGCAGAGGATCTTTTCGGCGACGATGTGGGTGTCGCTTTTGACTCCAGACAGCGAGACTTTAGTGCCTCCAATCCAGCAGCAACAATGTCCTCGAAATCATAAGGTCACTGTGCTGGGATGTGCACCTCAATCTGCACAGCAACAGTGCACTTCTGAACTACAACTGAGGTGTATGATTGCCGGCCTGGTGTTAAAAAGCGATCCGCCATCTGGCCTCGGGATAAGACAGATGTTCTGTTGTCTTCAGGCATTGGATAGCCTGCTCCTCTATCCACTTTGGACACTGCTTGGAAGATGCAGAGTGTGACTCATCACAGCTAACGCAGTGATTTGAGTTCTGCTGAGCATTCCACCAAAGAATGATCCATGGAACCACAGTGCCCACACCTTGCGGTGTTACGGCAGGACTGTTGAGAATTACCGTAATGCTGGCACTTGTAACATTTCAAAGGATTGGAGATATATGGGCAAACATAGAGACGTAAGTAACCTGCCTTGATGGAAGTTGGCAGAGTTGGGGTGTGAAAAGTGAGAACGATGTTCCGGGAGGATATGGACTTCCCATCTCGCCTAAAAATTCTCCGAACCCCAGTGACATGTTGGTCGCCAAGTTCTTCCAGTAGTTCCTCATCACTGCATTCAAGCAAGTCCCAGGAGTTGATGACACTGCGAGAGGAATTCAATAAACCATGAGGTGTTATATGTACTGGAAGATCCAGCAGAACGGTCGTCTCCAGCAAGGTGGCACTATGTCGTGGATTAGATGTTTCCACAAGAAGATCCCCGATGGAAGCTTCTTAACACTTTTCGGAGGGCCAGCAACCGCCTGAAGAGCCTTACTAATCCAGAAAGGACGCTTCGAACTCAGAGACTGTGAAGAATCAACAGAATGAATTAGAAGAAACAGAGCATTACAATCACCACTAAGAAGTTTCTTTGTGGAGGAGGGTGTCCCTTCCTCCATGCAGCATTTCAAATTAATAGCATGGGAAACCTTATTTGCCATAGAGAAGAAAGAAAATTCATCCGCCGACTTCCCCACACACAACCAAACACAACGAGGGAGAGCCAGAGGTTCGCAAGCCCAAGTGGACCACAGACACGGCTCTAGGGATAGCAAGTGGATATAGCAAGTTGATAGGGGCAAACATGCGCTCGGCGCGCACCAAGACTTTGGTTGGCTGGTTGGTTAATTGATTTTAATGGCGCAAGGGCCATGGTTGGCCAAAGAGCACCAAACAAAAGACATCAAAACGAAACACAATCAATGAAAAACGTACACAAGGTTAAAAAACAGGCTGATGTGGTAAAAATGAAATATGATAGTGAACAAGGTAAAAGCTAGATAAGTTTTAAAAAGTCAATATCTTGTAAAAACGAAAACACTGCTTTCATGTCGCAGGCTTCGCCAATAATAGTTTGCACTGTAGCTGCTCCTTCGTCTAACAGAGGAGAGTGAAAATGAAGAAAACGATGATCACAAAAACGAACACAAGTACACAAAACATGAAAGACGGTGAGACGACATTGGCATGCTTCACACATCGGGGCACTGTCGCCACACAGCAAAAAGCGGTGAGTAAAACGACAGTGCCCAATGCGGAGACGTGCAAGAACAACTTCCTCACGACGGTTCTTCCGCAAACTAGACTTCCATAGTTCGATCTGTGGTTTGATGGCATAGAGTTTATTGCTGCCCTGCTGAGACCACAGGGACTGCCACTCATCCATAACAAATTTCCGCATCAATGGCCGATAATCTCGGAAAGACAGTGGCAGCTGAGCTGGCGACATGGAGGAAACAGACCTGGGAGAGAGATCTGCCAGCTCGTTACCCCGGATCCCAACATAGCCAGAAACCCAACAGAATCGGACCAGGAAGCCATCACCCTCCAAAGTTCCAAGAAGACGACGGACATCACGGATGACAGGTGAGTCCGTGTCCTCTGGAGAAGATAAAACTTGGATGACGGACTGGGAATCAGAGCAAACCATAGCGCGACGATGTGATCGAGACTGTATGTGGCACAAAGCAAGGTGTACCGCACGCATCTCTGCCGAAAAGATGGTGGATTCAGGCGGTAGCCTCTCAGCATGTGAGGCATCGCCACACACAAAAGCGGATCCAACGACATCCCCGGATTTCGAGCCATCGGTGAACACAGGCACGAAATCCGGGTAGACAGACTGTATTTCAGCAAAGAGCTGCTGGTACACCAGAGCAGGAGTGGAAGACCTTGGCCACACACAAAGAGAAAGGTCAGCCGTTGCTTGAACGGGCTGCCAAGGAGGCTGGTTAAAAAAGGTGGTCAAACCAATCCTGGACAAGTTGAGACCAGCATCGCGCACTATGGCAGATATCCGAATCCCGAACGTCGGAACACAGGAGGGGCGGTTGGAAAATAAGTGGACACAGTCCGGTTGGAAGATGGAACCATGCAGCGGATGATCAGGAAGAGATTTCAGTTTAGTGTAAAACTGAAGAGACAGCTGCTTACGACGGATGCATAACGGCGGCTCATGAGCCTCCGCATACAGGCTATGCACTGGAGAGGTACGGAAAGCACCAGTGCATAGCCGCAATGCCTGGTGATGGACGGGGTCCAAAGGCTTTAAAACTGATGGACGTGCTGAACCGTACGTAATGCATCCGAAGTCTAACTTTGACCGAATCAGAGAATGGTAAATGCGAAGCATTGAGAACCTGTCAGACCCCCAAGATGTTCGAGAGAGGACCTTCAGGATACTCAATGACTTTGTGCACTTCACCTTCAAAGACTGGATGTGAGGTCGGAAGGTGAGTGCATGGTCAAAAGTTAGCCCAAGGAACTTGACTTCTGACACCACAGGGATGGTAGAACACCCCAGACGGAAGCCAAATCCATTATGGGAAACCCAGATAGAGATCTTAGTAATGGCCGACTGCAGCTGCCTCTTAATGGTGCGCATGTTGACAGATGCGCAAGAGATCTGCAGATCATCCACGTACATGGAGCCACGAACCGTCGGAGGAAGTAGAGTGAAAATATGATTAACACGAAAGATGAACAATGTCACAGAAAGAATGGAGCCTTGAGGAACACCCTGCTCTTGTGGGTATAACGCAGAGAGAGTCGATCCGACGCGCACACGGAACATCCGGTTCTGGAGAAATCCGGCAATGAAGGTTGGCAAATTTCCCCGCAATCCACAGTCACGCAGATCACGGAGAATGCCGTATCTCCAGGTTCGATCGTAAGCTTTTTCCATGTCGAAGAACTCGAAGACCATGTGCTGACGCCGGACAAATTCCTCCCGGACAGATGTCTCAAGGCGAAGATGATGATCGGAGGTGGAACGGAATTTCCGAAATCCACTCTGATGAGGTGAAAGAATGTGACGTGATTCCAAATAAAAAACCAAACAAAAATTGATGATGCGCTCTAGTACTTTGCAAAGGCAGCTCGTCATAGCAATTGGTCGGTAATTCAACGGGTTAGCGGGATCTTTACCAGGTTTGAACACAGGAACGACAATGGCAGTGCGCCAAGATTCGGGAAAGTCACGCTCATGCCAGATCCTGTTAAACAGGACCAGCAGACATTCAAGAGAGGACGGAGAAAGGTGCTTCAGCATTGCATAATGGATGTTATCCAGTCCGACAGATGTTCGGCCGGACCGATTCAGGGCAATCTTCAGTTCGACGGCAGTCAGCAGGCTGTTATAATCGGCAGCGGAAAACGGTCCAAAGGAAACCTTGGACCGTTCAAGCCGCGGCTGTACCTGCCGGAACGAAGCAGCGTAATTGCGGCTGCTGGACACCGAAGAAAATGCGGCGCCCAGACAGTCAGCAATACCCTGAGCGTCAGCAACCATTCCTCCACCACTCTCAAGAATGGAGATTTCCCCAGAAGGGTACTTACCCCGAATCTTGCGGATCCTGTCCCAAACGATCTTAGAGATGGTAGGGGTGTTAATCCCGGATACGTATCGTATCCAAGATTCCCGTTGGCTACGACGACATACCAAACGCGCGTAAGATTTGGCTCTCTTGAAAGCAAGTATGTTCGCGTCGGTGGGGTACCGACGAAACCTACCCCAAGCCCGATGTTGGGCCTGACGAGCCGCCTTGCAAGTGGAATTCCACCAAGGTCGCGGGCAATGTGGAAGTTTATTCGACGTCCTGGGGATGGTAGGTTCTGCCGCTTGCACAATACAATCCGTTACCGCCACAACAGCATCATCGATCGTACCCAAGGTCACCATGTCTGGAGTAATGGTCGCTGAAGCCGTGAATGAGTCCCACTTGGCTTGATCGATAGCCCATCTAGCAGGGCAAGTAGGATAACGGTACCCGTCACCTGCTAGACGGAGAAAGATGGGAAAGTGATCACTGCCAAGGGGATCATCAGACACTCTCCAGGACCAGTCAGGATATAACGATGGCGAACTGAAGGACAGATCAATGGCTGAGTACGAGCGGGTGGGTTCATGAAAGTAAGTGACTGCCCCGTTGTTGTGGAGACAGAGGGACGTGTTGGAGAGAAGGGACTCAACAACACGGCCCCTGGAGTCACGAGTGGCAGAACCCCACAACGGATTGTGTGCATTGAAATCTCCTAAGATGAAGAAAGGAGGCGGCAGCTGGTCAACTAAATCTTCCAGATCCGAAAGGCTTACAGCTTCAGTTGGTGGTATGTAGATGGAACACAACGTGAGCAGAGTGTTCACAGATAGTCGCACTGCCACTGCCTGCAAACTCGTCCGAAGGGCAACCGCAGTGACAGGGACACCATGAGGAACAACGACGGCCACTCCTCCGTAGGCAATTACGCTGTCCTGGTGATCTTTACGGAAAAGGGAATGTCTCCGCAGCGAAGGAGTGTCCGTCGTGCGGCTTTTTCTCCTGGAGACTCACGCACACAGGTGTGTGCGAAGACAGTAAGCCTTTTAAATCGTCAATGCGTGAACGCAGACCTCGGCAATTCCACTGAATGAGCGTGGCCATAATGAAAAAATGAAACTAAAGAATGAAGACAGCCGACTAGAAAGTCTCCATGTCGTCCTTCACCTCCAATCCATCGGCAGTGTCTGGAGGTAACACAGGGCTGTGTTTACCCCCTGTATTGAGAGGTGGTTTAAGCTTGCTCTGTTTCGGGGAGGATGATCCTTGTTTCAACTTCACCGGCTTCTTCTTTGCAGTGCCCTGTGCTAGCAGATGTTTTCGGCATAGAGGAAGGTTTAGGCGACGATGTTGATGTCGCCTTGGATGCAATGCGGCGAGACTTCAGTGCCTCCAATCCAGCAGCAACGATGTCCTCAAAATCATAAGGACAACGCCCCGGGTTGGTCACCTCAGTCTGGACCGCCACTGAAGCCTTCTGCACCACAACTGAAGCATAGGACCGCTGGCCTGGTTGTAAAGGAGCGATCCGCCGTCTAGCTTCGGGATACGAGAGATGCTCAGTTGTCTTCAGGCGTTGGATTGCCTATTCCTCTATCCACTTTGGACACTGCTTAGAAGAAGCAGGATGAGTCCCTTCGCAGTTGACACAATGATCAGACTCTGCAGAGCAATCCGCCAAAGAGTGTTCTGTGGAACCACGGCGACCACACTTTGCAACATTATGGCAAGACTGCTGGGAGTGACCGTAATGCTGGCACCTAAAACATCGCAAGGGGTTCGGGATGTACGGCCGAACATCAAGCCGTAAATAACCTGCCTTGATGGAAGTAGGCAGGTTTGGGGAGTCAAAAGTTAGGATGATGTTACGGGAGGGAATAGATTTCCCATCCCGCCTATAAAGAATCCGCCGAACCCCAATGACATGCTGTTCAGTAAGTTCCTCCAGCAATTCCTCATCGCTGCATTCAAGCAGGTCGCGGGAGTTGATCACACCGCGAGAGGAATTGAGGTAGCCATGGGGAGAAACCTGAACAGGAACGCCAAGCAAAACGGTCGTTTCCAGCAAGGTGGCACTGTGGCGTGGAGTAGAAGTTTCCACAAGAAGATCCCCGGAAGGGAGCTTCTTCACACTCTTTGGAGAGCCAGCAACGGCTTGCAGAGTCTTGTTGATCCAGAAAGAACTCTTGCTACTGAGTGACTGTGAAGAGTCACCAGATTTGATCAACAGAAACAGAGCATTGCAAGTAGATGTGACAAGTTTCTTTGTGGAAGAAGGTGTACTTTCCTCCACAGGGCGCTTTAAATTGTTAGCATGGGAAACACTTTGGTTTTCCATGAAGAATTGAAAAGATTCGTCCGCCGACCTCCCCACCCACTACTGAGCCCAACAAGGGAGAGCCGGAGGTCCGCAAGCCCAAGAGGACGCAGGGCACGGCTCTAGGGATAGTCAGCGGATATAGCAAGTTGGTAGGGCAGACACACGCTCGGCGTGCATCCAGACTTTCCCGTGCCCGGAGAACACCCCTTTGGCATGCCCACCCTACCCCTAACTCACCCAGCCGAACAGAACGACAAGCCGCTAGAAGTCTGGACGCAACTCGGCCACAGACTTCCTGACCAGGAGTGGGTTAGCTCCCAGCCTCCCGTTTAGGGTGAAGCAGAGGGCAAAGAGAAGTGTTGGCATCTGGAGACACTACAACCCGACCCCCAAATACTTCAGCCTCCAGCATCCTCATTTCCACCTGTACGGGTCACCGCACACGGCAAACATGCAGGTAGGTCTAAGCTAACCAGCTCCGGAAAACACAGAAAATGTAACATAAAAGAGAAAAGACAGGGAAGGGAACGAGGAACAAAACCCGGAGCTGGCGCCTCATCACAACCTCAGCAGCCTACAACTGAGGCGGGTACATGTCAATAAGTAAACTAAAGACGAAAAAGCAAAATGATAAGAGAAAATCGGCTCGGGCCGTGGGGACGCCCTCCCCCATCAGCTGGATGAACAGCCGTCCCTTCGGTGATGTAATCGTCAAAGCCGCAGAGGCCATAGTAACCGTCACAAGGTTAGCTCGGGCCGTAAGGGCGCCGTTCCCCAAATAACTGGAAAACCAGTTATCCCCGTGCGGGGGCACCCAGACTTTCCAGTGCCTGGGGAACACCCCTTTGGCATGCCCACCCTATCTCCAAACTCACCCAGCCGTACGTAACGACAAGCCGTTAGAAGTCTGGACTCCACTCGGCTACAGACTTCCTGACTAGGAGTGGGTTAGTTCCTAGCCTCCTGTTTAGAGTGAAGCAGAGGGCAAAGAGGAGTGTTGGTAGCTGGAGACAACTACATCCCGGCCCCCAGAAACCTCAGCCGCCAGCATCCCCTTTTCCACCTTACGGGTCACTGCACACAGCAAACGTTCAGGTAGGTCTAGCTAAGCAGCTCAGAAAAACAAAAAAGGGGATATAAAATGGAGAAGAGGAAAGAAAAACGAGGAACTAAAATCCGGAGCAGGCACATGATCACAACCTCAGAAACCTACAACTGAGGCGGGTGCATGGCAATATAAGAACAAAAGCCAAAAATGAAAAAATCATACAAGAAATGTCAGCTCGGGCCATGGGGTCGCCATCCCCCAGCAGCTGAATGAACAGCTGTCCCTTCGGTGATGTCATCGTACAAGACAAAAAGCATGATGTTCCGTCACATGGTCAGCTAGGGCAGTGGGGGCGCTACTCCCCAAAAACTTGAAAAGCAGTTATCCCCATGCAGGGCCAAGTGGAAGGAAAGCAAGGTAGAGTAAAGCGGATAAAATTCTGGGAAGACCAGATTCAGGAATACTCGGAAGAGAAAAAGATAATGAGTATGAAGTACAATAGGCTTTGTGTGAGATGAGGTGTAACAGATGTCAGTGAAGCTAGATTTGTGTCAAGACAGCTCTAAATGTCCGATACATCAACAGTAAGCAAATTTTGACACCTTCAGTGACTTCAATTTTGCAGATAATGTTGCTTTGAGAAGCTAAACACTAAATTTCATAACAGCTCATTGATATTTACATAATACTCAGAAATGTGTATTTAACAACCAAAAAATATAGGTCCCCAAATATTTTTATATATGGAGAATTGGGAATATGATTACCAATATTTCCATCTACGTCCGTGTCCATATTCATCAAGACCATCAATGAGCCAAACTGCAGCATGGCACATCTCATGAGCAAGAACATCTCGAACACGATCTAAAAATAGAAAAAGTTGTGGCTGAACAGAACGTCTTTTTAAAATTTTGCACTGGTTTAAGCACTAAAACACTGAACAAATAAAGAGAAGTATAACAGAATACTACTAAACTGAAACATGCTAAATTGGTGTTAGACCAGGTTACTACTGTGTTCATGGAATAATAAAACAAATACATTTGAAAGTCCCCACTCCCCATGGTATAGTGATCTTCAAAGGTTGCTACTATTGTTTTAATACCTGTGAAGTCCTATGAATTCATGAGGTTTATGGGGCTATAGCCGGAAATAAGCATTAAGCTCAGTCACTAAAATGGGTTATTATAAGATACAAATTTTCAAATGAACTGAAATTTGACATCATCTGCTGCCCATTAATTTTCACTTTAAATATAACAAATGCATGTTTATTGGAAATTAAAATATACTTCTACTTTGACATGGGTTGTAGGCTAATGAGGAAAGAATGTAAAAACTACACCCAGAAGAAATAATATCTCCCGCATAATATTATTAAAGTGAGGTCTAATTTTAGACAGTTGATTGTGAAGTAGTGGTTAACAAGTTCTTTTCAACAGGCAAATGCAATGAAAATCACATAAAGTTAGTCAAGTCAAACATATGTAAAGAAGGTAAGATTGAGGAGCTTGTTTGATCATATGGCTTATGTGTAGCATAGTGGTGGTGTGAATCAGAAGTATTTCATACTGTAGCACACTTGATACTTCTTTTGAACAGCAGCATGCAAACACAACAATATGTTTTGAAAATAATTAGCATTAATGACATGGTTCCACAGACGGAAAATCAGCAGGAGAGATTCCTTTGCTATTCAGTGTATGCCAACATCAATTTTTGAGAGACAGATTCATACAGAACTCAGTGATAGGAGTGACTATGACCTGTTTCGGAGCTGGAGAGGTGAAACTTTGAAGCACATACAGTAAGTCGGCTTCTGGGCTTCTGAAGCAGCTCCAATAACACAAAAACATGGGTATCTGGTACTTTAAAAGATCTTCATAAATTGGATTATTACCATAGATATATGTATTTCACAACTGATGGAAAAAAAAAAAAAAAAAAAGATTCATTTTGTGTCAAGTCTACACAGCATTGATTTTGGAATATGTCTACAATAAGCTACAACTATCTTGTTTTGGCAATAGTTTACACAAGAATTTTTAATGCACTTCAACAAAATGAGGGAAAGATTAATAGTAGAAGTTCATTATTAGGGCCATATCAATTAGGCAAAAATGTGGAATTTCCACATGAACTGCAATTTTCTGCATAATTTTCTTCCTTCATTTTCTTCCTTCATAATTTTATTCCTTCATTTTTATCTTTGCCTAAAATTCTAGTGTTAAACATCTGTAACAACATTTACCCCATGCGAAAACAAAAAAAAAAAAAAAAAAAAAAAGGGCGAAGGAATCTGTTGCATTTTTTGCTCAAAATCAACCTCCTGCCTGAACATAAGTCGATGCTAAAGCTGAGCTTAAGACAACCTCATGAATTACATAAATTCAATTAATGTAATTCATGAGGTTGTCCTAAGCTCAGCTTTAGCATTGCATTATGTTCAGGCAAGAGGCTGATTTTTAACAATAAATGCAACGGATTTCATTTGCTTAATTTTTTTTTTTTTTTTTTGCACAGGGGAAGTATTGTTACAGAGATTTAATACTAGAACTTTAGGCAAAGATATTAAATCTGATTTCACAACTTTTATTTTGCTTTAGTGTTTTTATTTTCATACATGCAGAGGTTTAACAATACAAAATATTTTCGAATGTTTCTAAATTCATGTCTTTCTTTCTATATTTACATTGCCACGCTATTTCAGGCATATTTCATTAATTGCAATTGAATGAAACATTACTTGATACGTAAGTAAAATAGAGCATATGAACAAATAGTTTAATTAATTGTTTTCAATACGAAGAATGGTGTACTCGCATTTGATGGGTTTCGGAAAAAAATCTTCAGCATTACACATATGCAAATTGATTTTCTTGTTATACTTAAAATGATATGAGATAACACATTTCATATTCTACGTGATACCTATGAAACACAAATACGAAGGGAAAGAAAAATAATAACAGATCTTTTCTTTCTTCAAGTCACATATTTCTCTGATATTTATCTTTAACCCTCTCTATTTCTAATCAATTTGCATTAACCCATAATATGATTTCCCCGCACCACTCTGAAAATTATTGAGAAAACATATGCTCAAAATGATTCTAATCACTTATGTCTAATGTGTCTGAACCAAAAACATTTTTTATGAAAAAATGACTTCTACCTTTCAAAAAAGTTGACTGTTAATTTATCTGGGTAACCTCACTCATCACCTGAACCTTGAAATACATAAAATAAATCAAAATGAAATATTAATACAAATTTGAGCATGCAAAAGCCCTTGCATAAAAATTAAGAGTTCTTATGTACTACATAAAAATACTTGTCTTGTAAGCAGTTCGTTGCATACTTGCATTTTCTCGAAAGTTCGGTGCTACTAAAGTATCGAACTTATATCATCCTAGATCATAGTCAATCTAGCAGAAATATTCTGTTAAATCGTGCACATGAGTTCATGTATCGATCAGTGAAATATTGAATACATATTTTGAAACAAAACTTATTTAAGAAAATAATGGATGTGAGTGTTCATTTCCATTTGCAATATTATACGTATGACAGTGTCTATCATAACATTCATATAAATGCATAAATTCTATGCTGTTAGCTGAGAAACACGAGTTTATTTTCAACTATTATGCACATTATATTTTGCATTGAATACACAGTAGAAATTAATGTAGTAGCACCTGTGTGAAATCGAAAATCATGTTTCACCTGCATGAAATTTTTTTGCACTAAATATACAAACACATAATGGGTTATCATTGCATTCATAAACCATTTTCGTTTGCAAATTTTTTGGGTTAGTTAGTAAATTTCACTTGTGTGAAAGATTGGCTTTGCGTTATTGAGATTTGTAACTGAACTTCTTCGTGTTCCACAGCATGAACTGTGCATAATTTAAGGGAAGTTGCGTCTTGCAGGGTTTGGTAATTGGAATTCACTTGTGTAGTAGGGAAAGAGGATTGCATAGATGATTCATGATTTCTATTACAAGTTACACAGTTTAGTTCACCTAGGAGTGATTTTTTGGTTTTCCCATTTGCAGAAATCCTATTGGCAGTTTTAGGTTGCACTGGTGCACCATTTTCATCACTTTTTATTCAGATCAGCATTTTCTGGCACAAACTTTTCACTTAGGCATTGATTTTCCAGTGGGTCAGCTTCAACCTTGCACTCATCAATCTCAGAAAATAATGGAGTGAATTCTGTGAAATTCTTATCGTAAGTAATCAGGTTGGAAGCATTTAAGGGAGCTTTGTTGTCTTTCTCTAAATTAATAAAATCAACATTCATATCACAAGTTACATCTTGTGCTTGAAGAGTAGCAGTCGGCTGATTTCCTTCAGGAATAAATGTTTCAGGAAAATTAATTTGCTTTTCAACTTCTGTTGCTTGTGGTTCATTAATAACAAAGGCGGGTAAACAATTTAGACTCTTCCCACTATGAATCGCGGCACTTGACCTCTTCATAATGTGTATGAGGAACTTGGCTTTATTCCACTTAAAGTGGAACACAAGAACTGTGCCAAGTGTTGTGAATGTGGATTAACTGTCAAGAATACAGCAAGGGAGCGTCTGAAAGCCCACAGGAAGGTCTGCGCCCGGACTTCTGCCAAAGCTCCTGAACCGCTTCCACTGCCACCACCACCACCACCACCGAGTTCCAATTCTACACTGCATCGATCGGACTCGGAAATGTCTATAGACATTGATGATCCTCTGGTTCCAGTTGCAAGCCCTAGCCCCAGTTCCAGCTCAACCGTGTCCGTGGTGACGAGTGTACCCTCCTCATATCATGAAGAGGAAGACAGTTTCTACCTTGAATCACCCATCACTGTAAATTCTAAACCTTCCACGGTTAAACGACAGATAACCAATTTTTTTGGACAGGATGAATGCCTCCACAAAGCAGGAAATAGATCTTGCTATTGCCAAAGTTTTCTATGGTTGCAACATCCCATTTAGTATGGTAGAATCGGTGCATTTTAAACAGTTCTGTCAAAAAATGCCTCCTTCCTATAAACCACCAACAAGAAAATCCCTTTCTGATAAACTTCTGGACAAAGTGTATGATGAAGTTACTAAGATCACCATCAATGCTGCAGACACAGACTCTGTTTTGCTCACAGACTGTTGGAAAAATGAATCAAACAACATGAAAATGTTGTAACACTTCTTCACAATCCCTGTGGAAGTAGTGGCAAAGCTGAAAGTGTTTTTCTTTATGATTTCAACATGTCTGGTTTGCCAGAAACATGTGAAGGACTTTGTGATGTGGTCAGTGAATAAAAAAGCTAGCTAAAGAACGATATAATTTGAATATTTACTGTACAGTTTCCGACAACGGCAGTAACATGGTTAAAAATCACGGCCTGTTACATTCTGCCTGCAATGCCCATACTGGAAATATTCTAGCTAAGGATCTTCTCTCGAAAAACATTGTATCTCGTGTGATCATGGTGTTGAGGTCTTTCAAGCACCGTGATAGAGAACATGAACTGATAGAAAATGGTGGCTCTAAAGTATGCCTCGCTGCAGACACTCGCTGGTGTTCTCAGAGGGATGCTTGTTTTGTCCTTGACTAACAATCTAAGTTAAATGAGGAAAGTTGCTTCCACTGATGTAGCTGAGAAATTGTCTTCTCAAATAAAGTCCCTCCTTTATGATAGTGCCTTTCTCAAAGAAGTTGCCGATACAATCGCAGTGCTTAATCCAGTAAGTCAGCTAATAAATATATGCCGGAAAAAGAAGCAACTGCTGCAGATGCAGTTGAATTGTGGATGTACTTACGTCTACCTGAGAACCATAAGGACCTTATGCCACATGCAGAAAAAAGGAGAAACCAATTGCTAAATGTATACAGCCTTGCAGCCAATGTTCTCCATCCTGTGCACCAGGGGCAGAAAATGAATGAGAAACATCATGAACAAATAGGGGAGTTCATCTTAGAGAACCTCAGCCCCTTGGGGATAACTAGTTTTCAACAGTATCGAGAAAAATCTAAGTTTGGAGCGCTTATGAAGAAGGGTGATAAATCACCACGGACATTCTGGTACTTCACCAGTCGGTACCATAAGGAGTTGTCAGCCGTTGCTTTGAAGTTAATCAACATCCCAGCATCTTCAGCCCAACTTGAAAGACTTTTCTCTAATTGGTCTTTGTCCATAATACTACAAGAAACCAACTCAGCTTCGAACGTTCGAAGAAATTGGTTCAAATATGCATATTATACTCTTAAGTTACAAGTTCATAACAGTGAGGATTATTAGTGTGATTAAGGGTGTGTGACAATTATAAACATTTAAAGTTACATTTAAAACAAACAGTTTAATACAAATTTTGAAGATGACAATCCGATTTTTGGTGTAAATGTGACAAGGATGTTAAGTCAGATAATATCAAAAAACCAGATTGAGATAGCGCCCGGGTATGCTAACCCGGGCACTGTCTGGGAGGCGCGGGTTGGAGTCCCGCTCCAGGACGATGAAATTTTCAAGTTTTCGGATATTATCTGACTTAACATCCTTGTCACATTTACACCAAAAAACGGAATGTCATCTTCAAAATTTGTATTACATGGTGTAATCCTGTATTTATTTCATGAAGTAGTTTAATGTTTTGTCAAATCTACAGTTTTTTTCTTTAAGGGTACAAGTATAGCACAATCAATATGAAAAATATTTAGAGTTTTAAAAGGGTAAAATTATGATTTTGAAGTGTACACCTGGATAACATGTCAAACACAAATATTATTAAATGAAAATGTACAATATTTTGCATTATAGACATGCCATAGACATTCATATCAAAATATTATCTTTGGTGAACAAACTGAACATAAAATTGTTTATTTTATAGAATTGCATAAATATGAAAATACACTCGACGAATTTGAAGCTATTAATAAAATCTTGAATTCTATTCAATATACATTGTGATTTTTATCGATGCTAGTGCAAGAGGTAAGAGGTAGATTATTTTCTCCATTTTTAATATACAAGAAAGAACAGATACATTATAATTTCTAAAAAGAAATCTGTTAATAGGTGGCTGAGCTGTATGAACAATCTTAAAAGAATAATGATTTTGTAGTGAAATATACAAGAAATTTTATGGTTTTTATATTATACTATTTATACACACACATAAAAGAAAATTAGTTTTTACGTCAAGTAAATTACCTGTATATTATGCGTAATTTACGTAAAATACGTGACGAGTAAATTACCTAGCCAACCCTGAACACGACTGAAGACACATGCCCTGACTTGCCAACCTTAAGAAGAGAAAAATCCTGCAATTTTCTATGAAAATCCTGCAAGCTTACTTTCGTATGTTTGAAATATCAATGGACATAATTTGAAGCATTGTTACGTTAAGGTATATAAAAAATGTAAAACAATTTCTGTTAACAAATATTTAAAAAAATTATGTTAAGTTATGCATCGATCTGGAGGATAACTCAAATTAAGACGGAAAAGGAGAAATTCCTCGAAGCCTTCGGACTCTCATGCCTAAAGCAAAATTTTTTTGCCGTCGAATTTCCGATTTCGGAAATTTTTCCTCCATTTTTAAACTGAAATACAAATATTTATGGAATAAAATGATATCTAACAACAATACTGGACCAAGGCAGCATCACAGGAAAAAAAAATTATTGATTATGGAGAAAACTTTTATTTCGTTTACTTCTGTTTCTGTACCTTCCCGATGCGCATTTTTATGAATTGGTGAAATTATTCGATGCATAGTTTTACGCGCGAGAAAAAAGTTCCCCGAGGCATATTTTTACGCATCGAGAAAAATTCCTGATCCGTATTTTTATGCGTTGGTAAAATTTCGATGCATACTAAACGCGCAATTACGCATTTTGGTGAACTCTGGTCGGCATATCACTTGAGCACACTCCCGTGGAGAGAGAGCTACCGCACGATGTCACAAAGCCAGCGAGTCAAAGATGACATCATCGCGTGACACAGCGCTCGTAAGGTCTGTTAGAAAATCTTACTGGATGGTTGCAGGGGGTTGAAATATTTCGATTGAGCAATCTAAATATTAAAAAAATCTGTTAAAAAAGACCTCATCCATAAATCAGTAAAATTAAGCAGAAATCCGTACATTTTACGGGTAATCCGTAAAAGTTGGCAAGTATGCAAGTCTATTTTTGAAGATTTCCCCATTACGGCAACAACGCACGATGTTTTTGTCCTGTCACACATGCATATGTTTTTGAAATGTTACTATCTGGGAACATTTTCTTAAAAAGCACACTTGCATGGTCAACACAGCTTAAAAGTAAGTTATGTTACACGAGGAATGAAGCAACCAAGCACTCAGCATGGATAATCGCATCAGAAGATGAACTATCTCCAGCAAAATTTAATGTTTTGTTATTTTCCACGCACTTAGAATTGGCCACGTGTTTTTTGCGTAAGAATGCGATTAACGATATCTCCTTTGCCCTTGTGGACAACGAAAAAGTCACACCTACAAATAGAGCAAAAGGCAAATCGTTGGCGGTTCCTTGATTAGATTATACACGGACAATCTGTCGTATACTTCTTAAAAACAGACTGATAGTTTCTACCAGGCATCGCTTGATTAAACGCGTGCACAAAAAAATCTCAGAAATTCCTGTTAAGACAGACAAAGTACACGAAATAAACCAAAACACTACAGCGTGCTTACGATAGAAATCTGCGTCAGTACGTAGGTGCGCGCCAAGGCCAAGCCCGCTCCTACTCCGTGCGTGCAGCGCCAGAGATCAATACCGGACAGAAGAGAAAACATCGCTGCCAACGGCAGAGCAAAACTGCTGGCTGCTGACTCAGAAGGGAAAGGTTGCTTCTCCGCTAATGAACCGATGCCTTTTTACGCTACGGTAATCAACGAAGTTCTCTGATGCCTTGGAGAACTTAGAGCTTTTCTCATTACTTTTTAATTTACACTACGGAAATTATGATGGAATCCGGCAATATTATTTTCTAATCCGGAATTCCGGAAAGTGTCATAAAATCCGGCATTACCGGCCTAAACCCGGAGAGTTGGCACGTCTGCCGGATGCCAATAATTTTTGAAGCCTATTTCAGCTACATCTTGATGATGAGAATGTAGGGATTTTTTTCCTACATCAAAATTTCATTGAGAAACTAATTAAATCTGATCAGCAAACACTTTCATGTTAATTATTGAATTCAATATTTAACATTTCAAACATTTATTAAATTTAAACAAAAATTTTAATTGCTCAGGAAAAAACGTATTAATATGAAACCTTTAGAAAATTATAATGTAGCTCATGGATTTTTTGCTTTCCATTAAAAGCAAGGAAACATTAAATTTAACACATGACAGCCAAGAAACCTAACTTATTTAAACCAACATGTGTGGCTGACTTTGCTATTTTTTAAAATTCAACAGAATATTTTTGCTAGAAGTAAGGTCCAGACATACTGGTTTTTGCAATTAAAAGTGATTCAAGTGTTGAAGTACTCAAAGTGTGGCATACATCAATCTTGTTTCTCCTTACTAACCTAAAAACTCTTTCACATGAGGCATTACTATGAGGCAAGATTAAAATCCCTAACATGACTTTACAAAGTCTGCTATAAAGAAATTTCCTACAAGAGTTCTTTTCTTTTGATAATAAACACCACTGTTCACTAATACTTTTGCTACTTAAAATGTTATCTGGTAATGATGCTATATGAAATGCAAAAAATTCATTTTCTATGGCATCAACAGCTTCAGGAATTGCTTCATTCTCACACCTTAGAAGGAGACATAGAAACATATCTATTACATACTGAATTGATGAAAAATCAGACTGTTCCTCTTCTAGAAATATCAGCAACTTGGTCATGATTCAACATTTCCAAATTCTATGGAAATTTGGAAATTATATAAATGCAGCCCTTAAAAAAATAATTTCTAACTTTAGAAAAAAATTATTTTTGCTCCTCGGTGCTAACTGTTTTAATAAATTCTTTGGTTTCAAACCCGACTGATAACTCTGCATTGTCTTTTTAGTTCTCTATTTTCTTATATTTAATATTAAATGTTGATTCTGCTGGTTTAATAACACTTGCTTTTACAAATCTAATTAGTTCACTAAAAAGACTTTCAATATCGGATTTAAGAGTATGCACATGAGGTTCCTCCTGCTGAAACATTATATCGTATTTTTCAAAAACTTTTGTAACATGGCAAAGAAACTTGATTCACAGTTAAATTCAAGGTAAAAAAATTCTCTCTTGATTATTTATTGCATTTTTTATAAGATTTTTTTCATGCAGTTCTTGTCGCTTTTTAATTTTTTAATTACATGTGTTTGAGATTTTATATCATGTTCAGTGTCAACTGCAGTCATTTTAAATTTCTTATTAACAGAAGTCAAATTCACATTTTTCCTCCTTAACATTTCATTGGGTTTACAACTTTCTGATTTCGAATAATCCAATTTTGGAAGGTATACGAACCAATTCTTGGTGAGAAACCAATATTTTTTTCATTTTCATTAGAACATTCTTCTTTAAAAAATAAAGTTAAGCATCGAGAAATTGGAAACCTCCCCGAGAAAAAAACTTTTTCGAAGGGGGGGAAACGCAGTTGAATTGTGGATGTACTTACGTCTACCTGAGAACCATAAGGACCTTATGCCACATGCAGAAAAAAGGAGAAACCAATTGCTAAATGTATACAGCCTTGCAGCCAATGTTCTCCATCCTGTGCACCAGGGGCAGAAAATGAATGAGAAACATCATGAACAAATAGGGGAGTTCATCTTAGAGAACCTCAGCCCCTTGGGGATAACTAGTTTTCAACAGTATCGAGAAAAATCTAAGTTTGGAGCGCTTATGAAGAAGGGTGATAAATCACCACGGACATTCTGGTACTTCACCAGTCGGTACCATAAGGAGTTGTCAGCCGTTGCTTTGAAGTTAATCAACATCCCAGCATCTTCAGCCCAACTTGAAAGACTTTTCTCTAATTGGTCTTTTGTCCATAATACTACAAGAAACCAACTCAGCTTCGAACGTTCGAAGAAATTGGTTCAAATATGCATATTATACTCTTAAGTTACAAGTTCATAACAGTGAGGATTATTAGTGTGATTAAGGGTGTGTGACAATTATAAACATTTAAAGTTACATTTAAAACAAACAGTTTAATACAAATTTTGAAGATGACAATCCGATTTTTGGTGTAAATGTGACAAGGATGTTAAGTCAGATAATATCAAAAAACCAGATTGAGATAGCGCCCGGGTATGCTAACCCGGGCACTGTCTGGGAGGCGCGGGTTGGAGTCCCGCTCCAGGACGATGAAATTTTCAAGTTTTCGGATATTATCTGACTTAACATCCTTGTCACATTTACACCAAAAAACGGAATGTCATCTTCAAAATTTGTATTACATGGTGTAATCCTGTATTTATTTCATGAAGTAGTTTAATGTTTTGTCAAATCTACAGTTTTTTTCTTTAAGGGTACAAGTATAGCACAATCAATATGAAAAATATTTAGAGTTTTAAAAGGGTAAAATTATGATTTTGAAGTGTACACCTGGATAACATGTCAAACACAAATATTATTAAATGAAAATGTACAATATTTTGCATTATAGACATGCCATAGACATTCATATCAAAATATTATCTTTGGTGAACAAACTGAACATAAAATTGTTTATTTTATAGAATTGCATAAATATGAAAATACACTCGACGAATTTGAAGCTATTAATAAAATCTTGAATTCTATTCAATATACATTGTGATTTTTATCGATGCTAGTGCAAGAGGTAAGAGGTAGATTATTTTCTCCATTTTTAATATACAAGAAAGAACAGATACATTATAATTTCTAAAAAGAAATCTGTTAATAGGTGGCTGAGCTGTATGAACAATCTTAAAAGAATAATGATTTTGTAGTGAAATATACAAGAAATTTTATGGTTTTTATATTATACTATTTATACACACACATAAAAGAAAATTAGTTTTTACGTCAAGTAAATTACCTGTATATTATGCGTAATTTACGTAAAATACGTGACGAGTAAATTACCTTGCCAACCCTGAACACGACTGAAGACACATGCCCTGACTTGCCAACCTTAAGAAGAGAAAAATCCTGCAATTTTCTATGAAAATCCTGCAGAAAGCTTACTTTCGTATGTTTGAAATATCAATGGACATAATTTGAAGCATTGTTACGTTAAGGTATATAAAAAATGTAAAACAATTTCTGTTAACAAATATTTAAAAAAATTATGTTAAGTTATGCATCGATCTGGAGGATAACTCAAATTAAGACGGAAAAGGAGAAATTCCTCGAAGCCTTCGGACTCTCATGCCTAAAGCAAAATTTTTTTGCCGTCGAATTTCCGATTTCGGAAATTTTTCCTCCATTTTTAAACTGAAATACAAATATTTATGGAATAAAATGATATCTAACAACAATACTGGACCAAGGCAGCATCACAGGAAAAAAATTATTGATTATGGAGAAAACTTTTATTTCGTTTACTTCTGTTTCTGTACCTTCCCGATGCGCATTTTTATGAATTGGTGAAATTATTCGATGCATAGTTTTACGCGCGAGAAAAAAGTTCCCGAGGCATATTTTTACGCATCGAGAAAAATTCCTGATCCGTATTTTTATGCGTTGGTAAAATTTCGATGCATACTAAACGCGCAATTACGCATTTTGGCGAACTCTGGTCGGCATATCACTTGAGCACACTCCCGTGGAGAGAGAGAGCTACCGCACGATGTCACAAAGCCAGCGAGTCAAAGATGACATCATCGCGTGACACAGCGCTCGTAAGGTCTGTTAGAAAATCTTACTGGATGGTTGCAGGGGGTTGAAATATTTCGATTGAGCAATCTAAATATTAAAAAAATCTGTTAAAAAAGACCTCATCCATAAATCAGTAAAATTAAGCAGAAATCCGTACATTTTACGGGTAATCCGTAAAAGTTGGCAAGTATGCAAGTCTATTTTTGAAGATTTCCCCATTACGGCAACAACGCACGATGTTTTTGTCCTGTCACACATGCATATGTTTTTGAAATGTTACTATCTGGGAACATTTTCTTAAAAAGCACACTTGCATGGTCAACACAGCTTAAAAGTAAGTTATGTTACACGAGGAATGAAGCAACCAAGCACTCAGCATGGATAATCGCATCAGAAGATGAACTATCTCCAGCAAAATTTAATGTTTTGTTATTTTCCACGCACTTAGAATTGGCCACGTGTTTTTTGCGTAAGAATGCGATTAACGATATCTCCTTTGCCCTTGTGGACAACGAAAAAGTCACACCTACAAATAGAGCAAAAGGCAAATCGTTGGCGGTTCCTTGATTAGATTATACACGGACAATCTGTCGTATACTTCTTAAAAACAGACTGATAGTTTCTACCAGGCATCGCTTGATTAAACGCGTGCACAAAAAAATCTCAGAAATTCCTGTTAAGACAGACAAAGTACACGAAATAAACCAAAACACTACAGCGTGCTTACGATAGAAATCTGCGTCAGTACGTAGGTGCGCGCCAAGGCCAAGCCCGCTCCTACTCCGTGCGTGCAGCGCCAGAGATCAATACCGGACAGAAGAGAAAACATCGCTGCCAACGGCAGAGCAAAACTGCTGGCTGCTGACTCAGAAGGGAAAGGTTGCTTCTCCGCTAATGAACCGATGCCTTTTTACGCTACGGTAATCAACGAAGTTCTCTGATGCCTTGGAGAACTTAGAGCTTTTCTCATTACTTTTTAATTTACACTACGGAAATTATGATGGAATCCGGCAATATTATTTTCTAATCCGGAATTCCGGAAAGTGTCATAAAATCCGGCATTACCGGCCTAAACCCGGAGAGTTGGCACGTCTGCCGGATGCCAATAATTTTTGAAGCCTATTTCAGCTACATCTTGATGATGAGAATGTAGGGATTTTTTTCCTACATCAAAATTTCATTGAGAAACTAATTAAATCTGATCAGCAAACACTTTCATGTTAATTATTGAATTCAATATTTAACATTTCAAACATTTATTAAATTTAAACAAAAATTTTAATTGCTCAGGAAAAAACGTATTAATATGAAACCTTTAGAAAATTATAATGTAGCTCATGGATTTTTTGCTTTCCATTAAAAGCAAGGAAACATTAAATTTAACACATGACAGCCAAGAAACCTAACTTATTTAAACCAACATGTGTGGCTGACTTTGCTATTTTTTAAAATTCAACAGAATATTTTTGCTAGAAGTAAGGTCCAGACATACTGGTTTTTGCAATTAAAAGTGATTCAAGTGTTGAAGTACTCAAAGTGTGGCATACATCAATCTTGTTTCTCCTTACTAACCTAAAAACTCTTTCACATGAGGCATTACTATGAGGCAAGATTAAAATCCCTAACATGACTTTACAAAGTCTGCTATAAAGAAATTTCCTACAAGAGTTCTTTTCTTTTGATAATAAACACCACTGTTCACTAATACTTTTGCTACTTAAAATGTTATCTGGTAATGATGCTATATGAAATGCAAAAAATTCATTTTCTATGGCATCAACAGCTTCAGGAATTGCTTCATTCTCACACCTTAGAAGGAGACATAGAAACATATCTATTACATACTGAATTGATGAAAAATCAGACTGTTCCTCTTCTAGAAATATCAGCAACTTGGTCATGATTCAACATTTCCAAATTCTATGGAAATTTGGAAATTATATAAATGCAGCCCTTAAAAAAATAATTTCTAACTTTAGAAAAAAATTATTTTTGCTCCTCGGTGCTAACTGTTTTAATAAATTCTTTGGTTTCAAACCCGACTGATAACTCTGCATTGTCTTTTTAGTTCTCTATTTTCTTATATTTAATATTAAATGTTGATTCTGCTGGTTTAATAACACTTGCTTTTACAAATCTAATTAGTTCACTAAAAAGACTTTCAATATCGGATTTAAGAGTATGCACATGAGGTTCCTCCTGCTGAAACATTATATCGTATTTTTCAAAAACTTTTGTAACATGGCAAAGAAACTTGATTCACAGTTAAATTCAAGGTAAAAAAAATTCTCTCTTGATTATTTATTGCATTTTTTATAAGATTTTTTTCATGCAGTTCTTGTCGCTTTTTAATTTTTTAATTACATGTGTTTGAGATTTTATATCATGTTCAGTGTCAACTGCAGTCATTTTAAATTTCTTATTAACAGAAGTCAAATTCACATTTTTCCTCCTTAACATTTCATTGGGTTTACAACTTTCTGATTTCGAATAATCCAATTTTGGAAGGTATACGAACCAATTCTTGGTGAGAAACCAATATTTTTTTTCATTTTCATTAGAACATTCTTCTTTAAAAAATAAAGTTAAGCATCGAGAAATTGGAAACCTCCCCGAGAAAAAAACTTTTTCGAAGGGGGGGGGAAACAGATTACACGTAATTCCCCTACTTCTGTCCCCCAATGTCGTTTTTGTCTGCAGGACCAAAATAAATCTGCGACATGTGTTGCCCGTCGCCACGATTCTGTTACAAAGCTTCTGTCTGAAAAGAGAAAAAATGGGGGAAAAAAATTAATATTTAAAAAAATCACATTTTTGGCTGCAAAATCATATTAGCGTACTGCAGCATGATTTATCGTACTAAATACGATAAAATCGTAACAGTTGGCAGGTCTGCGGTGGGGATATGATTTCTCCGGGAAGTTACGTTGTATGTGCCGAAAAGAGCCACAGTTCCAGTATTCTTTGTATCAGTAGCGCCCCTCTGGTTCCGAAATCCTATCATACTGGCCTACATTTTGCCTTGTTTTCCAAAGTTGCAAATCCCTTACTTGATTCGACAAGATTCTAATGCTTTCGCCCTTTCGTCAATTTTTAATAAAAATGTTTCGAGCATTACATCTCTATAAAGATTCAGCTACGGGCATGGGTTGTGCTGCAACTTTGGTGTAACTCTCTTCGCTAATAGCTCTAATCCATTCTCTTCACTAATAGCTCTAATCCATTCTCTTCACTAATAGCTCTAATCCATTCTCTTCACTAATAGCTCTAGTCTGCTGTCACATAATCTTGGGGATTTGAAGATAATACTGACGACCTTCTGAGATCTTGTCTCAGGCCCTGTACAAATTGACCCAATTTTCTTATATTCCCATATGCAAAAGACATATGGTGCCATATTACGTGGCCATAGACTTCAATGTAGAACTGCTATATTAAACAGTGATAATAATAATGTTTATCACGTATATTTTGTTTAAGTATGCAGGGTGGAGCAGTTAGGTCCATATCATCATCATCATCATTGTCAGCCATTATCAATCCACTGCTGGACGAAGGTCTCCCCAAGTTTCCTCCACAACGGTCTGTCTTGTGCCAGTCTCCTCCATGTCACTCCCGCATACTTTCGAATTTCATCCACCCATCTTCCATGTGGTCTTCTTCTGGGTCTTTTCCTGTCCCTTGGAATCCAATCTAAAATTTCGGCTGTCCATCGATGGTCTGTTCTTCTGGCAGTATGTCCAGCCCATTGCCATTTCAGGGATTTAGCTCTGATCATGATGTCTTCCACTCTTGTCATTTTTCGGAACCATGTGTTCCTCTTCTTATCTCTCCTGGTTACACCAAGCATGCACCTCTCCATGCTACTTTGAGTTGTCTGCAGCCTTTGTATGTCTCTTTTAGCTAAGGTCCACGTCTCTGCACCATACGTAAGCACTGGAAGGATGCATTGATCAAACACTTTTCTTTTAAGACATAATGGCATATTGCTCTTGAAAATTATGCTGTTTCTTCCAAAAGCTCTCCAGGCAAGTTTTGTACGCCGATTAATTTCTTCACCAATGTGACCCTCACTTGATATCTGCTGTCCAAGATAAACGTACGTGTCTGTTATCTCCAGCTTTTCTCCATCAATCGATAAATCTTCATTTCTTGTAAAAGCATTGTACATCACTTTTGTTTTCTGAAAGTTCATTTTTAATCCCACTTCTTTACTCTTGTCAGCAAGTTCCTGGATCATACTCAGTAGCTCTGATGGGGTAGTTGCAAAAATGACTATGTCATCAGCAAAACAGAAGGTGGGTTAGATAATCTCCATTAATCTTTATCCCTTTGTTTTCCCAGTTCAGTGATTGAAAGACATTTTCCAATGTGGCATTAAAGAGCTTCGGAGATATGGTGTCACCTTGTCTCACTCCTTTTCCAATTTTTATGTGTGTTGTATTTTCAAACAGCCGAATCTTTGCACTTGCATTTTCATAGATGTTATTAATAATATTAATGTATGCATCTTCAGTACCACAGGATTTCAGAGCCATTGTAACTGCTGATGGTTTTACCGAATCAAAGGCTTTCTCATAATCGATAAAAGCCATGCACAATGGAAGTTCATATTCCCTCACTCTTTCAATTACTTCTCTCAGTACGTGGATATGATCTATTGTGCTGTAGCCACTCCTGAATCCAGCTTGTTCTCTCGGTTGAGCCATGTCCAGTGTCACCTTCAAGCGGTGTGAAAGAACTTTAGTGAAGATTTTATAAACCACTGATAGGAGGCTGATAGGTCTGTAGTTCCTGAGATCCTCAATGTCACCTTTTTTATGTAGCAAGATCATTGTAGCGTTGTTCCAATCCTCAGGAATTTTCCCTTCATTAAGGCATCGAGTGAAAATTTGGGCGAGTACTGTTTCGATTTCTTCACTTGCTTCTTGTATGATGTCTACAGTAATTCCATCTTCTCCTGGAGCTTTTCCCCGCTTCATGTTCTTGATTGCATGTGCAACTTCTGCTGGAAGGACTGGAAGAACTCTGGTACTGGTACCTTTCATGATGTCTGGAGTACATGTATCATCCCTATCATATAATTTGGAGTAGAAATCTTTCACTCTTGTCAAAATTTCGCCTCTATTTCTTGTTACAGAACCATCTTCTTTTCTCAGTGCCATAATCTGTTTTTTCCCCTTACTGAGATGTCCCTTTGCTATCTTTAGGGTTTGGTTGTTTTCAATTGCTTTCCTTACTAGTTCACAGTTGAATTTCCTTACGTCTTCAGTGATACTTTTTCGTACTGTCTTGCATAGCTCTATATATTCCACTTTGGAAGTCACATCTTCTTTAGTTGTCCTCATCACTCTTCTTTTTGCATCAACATTTTGGTTTTTCCTGATAATTTGTTCACATGCAATTTGTTCTTAGACCCAGCTAATTTTGTTGCTGTTTCCATAAGAGCTTTGGTTACTTTTCTGTTAACTTCAGAAATATCCACTTCTTCCGATGTTAGGCCTTCTAAAGCAGAGAATCTGTTCTCCAGGTCCATATAACGATATGAAAAAAAAACCCCTCATAATAATTTCGGTATTTTTTGTCACTGTTGCAAATCCTCTGCTCGTAGAACGAACATTTGCTTATTTTGATGAGATACAAGATCTGCCTGAACGGAAGATTCACGGATTAAAAATACTATTTCGAGTTAAAATTCTATACCTTTGTATAGGTGTTTGCAAGGAATGATGATTAAAAAACATGAAAGTTAAAAACCCAAGTGAATAAAAGAACACAAAGGAATAAAAGATGGACCCAAACTCGACTCACCACCGCAACACATTTCCAAACATGTTTCGGCAAGAATTTTGCCTTCCTCAGTGGAAACATTAAGGTGTACGTGGGCAACAAGTCCTGGTCGATGATTCTCAAAAGACTGATGTAATGTCTTGTATCGCTCTGCCTTCAACCTTCGTCGTCGCAGACCATGGACAACTGCGTATCACTGTGCTGTTAGCGGCGGCATCTATGGCATTGTGTTCTTCTCGGTCTACTTTTGCCATTTCGCTCCTGTGATCTTTGAACCTGTGTTTATTAGCCTTTTGTAATCGATTGTTTCCCTGTTCGATCAGATATCGCCAGGCATGAGGTAATTCAATTGGTGAATTAGTCTTGCAGCATTTATCTCCAAATTTCTCAATGACCATCGCTTCCGATGTTATGATCTGTCTATGACTCTTGTGTGATGTCAAATGTCTAATTTTCTCCCAGTTGGGCTTTGATTGATTTTCTATGCAGTGTTGTATCAGAGCTGTTGTTCTTGGTCTTTTCTTTTGCCAATCTTGAATATGTTCTTTTAATCTCCTAATCATACATATTTTTGTACTTCCGATATAAATGGAATCTTGTTGATTGTTGTCTGTCTTGGTTGGAATGGCATATACTCCTGCTCGATCTAGGATGGATTTTTTGTTATTACCAGAAGTTAGTAATGAGCCATTATCAATGATGGTTTCTGCAAGATTTATTTCATTCGAAACACATTCTTTTTTTTTTTTTTTTTTTTTTTTTGATTGGAGGTTTAACGACCACCGTGAGCAACTCAATGGGCTATAAGCAGTCGCCCGTCCCTAATTTAGGGTCACTGGTTCCAGGGAAGGGAGAGAGCCAGTGCCGTAAGACAAACACAACATCCATGCCAGACCGGGATTCGAACCCGGACCCCTTACGGACGAATGATCAAAGGCCAGCGCCTTAGACCACTGCGCCACCGGGGCGGCCATTCTTTCTTTAATATGTTACTTAATGGTGGTAAGTATGTAAAAGAGATGTAAGATTTATATATATTCTTTTGTTTCGTCTGGTTTTGATAATTTTTAAGATTGTTATATATTGAATTAATCAAACGTTTATTGTATCCAAAATGTTCAGCTATATTTTCGATCCACTATATTTCTGTAAGTTCAAACTCTGCCATAGAGGAATTCGTTATAGCTCTGTTAATGCAATATTGGAATGCAGCTGTCTTATATCTCCATGGGTGTGCGGAATCTGATGGTATTAATGCAGGCACGAAACATGGTTTTTCAATAAACAGCTTAATCTATGGAATCATGCCTTCAGAATAGATTAAGATCTAAATAATGAAGATTTTTGTTAACCTCTTCTTCAAGTGTTGTCTTTATGGTTGGGTAAGTATTACTGAAGGTTTGTATGAACATATGTAGTTTGACCCTAGAACGCTGCCAAAAAATCAAGATATCATCAACATAGCGTAGATATAAAATTGGCAAATCAAGGTCCGAATTCTGGAATAGCATTTGTTCAATATTTTGTATGGCAACTTTTGCTAGAAGACAGGAGAGTGGTGATCCCATGGGTGCACCAAATACAAATCTTAAGAATAATCAAAACCAGACGAAACAAAAGTATATATATAAATCTTACATCTCTTTTCCATACTTACCACCATTAAGTAGCATATTAAAGAAAGAATGTGTTTCGAATGAAATAAACCTTGCAGAAACCATCATTGATAATGGCTCATTACTAACTTCTGGTAATAACAAAAAATCCATCCTAGATCGAGCAGGAGTATATGCCATTCCAACCAAGACAGACAACAATCAACAAGATTCCATTTACATTGGAAGTACAAAAATACGTATGATTACGAGATTAAAAGAACATATTCAAGATTGGCAAAAGAAAAGACCAAGAACAGCTCTGATATAAAACTGCATAGAAAATCAATCAAACCCCAACTGGGAGAATATTAGACATTTGACATCACACAAGAGTCATAGACAGATCATAACATCGGAAGCGGTGGTCATTGAGAAATTTGGAGATAAATGCTGCAACACTAATTCACCAATTGAATTACCTCATGCCTGACAATATCTGATCGAACAGAAAAACAATCCATTACAAAAGGCTAATAACCACAGGTTCAAATATCACAGGAGCGGAATGGCAAAAGTAGACCGACAAGAACACAATGCCATAGATGCCGCCGCTAACAGCTTGCGCAGTGATACACAGTTGTCCATGGTCTGCAACGACGAAAATTGAAGGCAGAGCGATACAAGACATTACATCAGTCTTTCGAGAATCATCGACAAGGACTTGGTGCCTACGTACACCTTAATGTTTCCACTGAGGAATGCAAAATTCTTGCCGAACCATATTTGGAGGTGTGTCGCGGTGGTGAGTCGAGTTTGGGTCCATCTTTTATTTCTTTGTAATCTTTTATTCATTTGGGTTTTTTAACTTTCACGTTTTTTTTCATCATCGTTTCTTGCAAACACCTATACAAAGGTATAGAATTTTAACTCGAAGTAGTATTTTTAATCCATGAATCTTCCATTCAGGCAAATCTTGTATCTCATCCAAATAAGCAAATGTCTGTTCCACGAGCAGAGGATTTGCAACAGTGACAAAAAATGCCAAAATTATTATCATTTTTTTTTATTTATTTTTTTACCATTAATGTTTGTTTGTATTTTCATATCGTTATATGGACCTAACTGCTCCACCCTGCATACTTAAACAAAATATATGTGACGAACAGTATTATCGCTGCTTAATATAGCAGTTCTACATTAATGACCCAATTTTGTTTGATCCTGGAATTGCCGCAATTGTGGTGGGTCATCTGAGGTAACCCTTAAGTCATGGTCAGAAACAGAGCCTCGCTGCATATTCCTTAACTGTTTCATCTTCTCTTTGAGAACAGTTAGAGAGTGCTGATAGATGGATAGCTAAAGGCTCTTCATCATCAAAACGCTTTGTTGCATTTTCTTTAACTGTTTCATCTTCTCTTTGAGAACAGTTACAGAGTGCTGATAGACGGATAGCTAAAGGCTCTTCTTCATCAAAACGCTCTGTTGCATATTCCTTAACTGTTTCATCTTATCTTTGAGAACAGTTAGAGAGTGCTGATAGATGGATAGCTAAAACCTCTTCATAATCAAAATGCTCTGTACTGTTGCATATTCCTTAACTGTTATCTTCTCTTTGAGAACAGTTAGAGAGTGCTGATAGATGGATAGATAAAGGCTCTTCATCGTCAAAATTCTCTGTTAGCGTTGTTTTAAAGATGTTGTAATTGTTTACCGAGTGCAACATGGGGCTAGAACATAAAAAATCAGCTGCGGCTCCTCGCAATTTCGTCCGAGTATTAATTATCTTTTCCATATTTTTCCATCGTGCCAAATTTCTTATATCTGCGATGGTATGGAAAAAGTGAGTAATTTTAAGATTTTTGTCTGTAGGATTGTAGTTAGGTATTGGAGATGCAGAGCGTACTATGAGGGCTGGGATACTGTATGGATTCGGTCCAAGTCCTGGGTCTGTTTCGTTTGCCATGTGAAAAATGATGTGTTAACATTTGAGAAAAGTAAAATGGAAAGAAAAGTTCTTACATTTGGATCCCTGCAACAAACCTTGATGAGTGATGGTTCACGAAATCTTCCATAGTCCTTTAGAGCATGAGCAAAAGTTCAGTTCAAGCGCGGATTTATGACCTGTATGAAATGTCCGTGGAAATTTTTTTAGGGCTATAGCTGAAATCAAAATTTATGTCATGGGGAAAAGCCCATTCTCCAGCTGGCAATAAGCTGCGGTAGAGTTGCTGAGTTGCCACTTCCTCCATTAGTAGAGATAATTTACGTTGGGCACCAATTGTTAACTTGGTTTGTTCTTCCAGGTTAACGCAGTAAAATAGGAATAATAGGAGCTTTATTAACTTGTTGGGGCATAATCTTAGCATACTCTTCGTTAATAGCGATGCCAGTCCTGCATGGTTGAAGATAATAATAACTAATAGCTTTGCAATTCTTCCCCACAGTGTCCTCTCTATCCCCCGCACCTGGAGAAAAAACCCTATTCCCTCTGCTAGTTTAAGTTAAGGCCTGCTGCCCAACACCTAAGGCGTTTCCTCGCCTGCCTTCCTACGCCAGAAAGCGACTGGTCACAAGAAGGTAGGCAAGGAAACATTTTTGTCAAAGCCAAGGGGGAGATATGTTGATGCCGTGACACTGCACATTATCATCGAACATGTGGTATTCTTAAAGGTTTGACGTGATACAGATTTCCTTTACGAAGATCAAAACTGCTTCATTTTTTAATTTTACGGGGGGGGGGGGGGGGCTCTGTATTACCCACACCATTGTATAATCTACAGTGGTTACAGTTTAAACTTTTAGAAACAGATAAACCGCGGAATATGTGCCGAAAAATATGGTACTCTCGGTGTTACCCAGTTCTGCAGACTGCACATGAGCGGTGTCATGTTATGTGCAAATATTTACAAAACAAAGACAGTTTACAGAAATTTTCGGCTGCTGGACTAACATCTCTTTATTTTAACAAACTGTAATCATTGCTATGGTAATGAGTATGGAAGTATTCTACAGGGTTGCCACTCGTATTGGCTTTAAAAATTCCCCAAGTTTTCCAGAAGATAATTTTGCTGGGAATTTCAGGTAAAATTTGCAGATTATGATTTTCCAGAGCTTCAGTACATTCCAGAACTTCCTTTTCGACACATTTTTTATTAACTGGGAAATCAGGTCGTACAAGGCTTCATACAGGAAAGGTACCATCGGTTTCGAGTCACAAACTTTTTACGAAACGGTTCTAACAAATGAAAAAAATACCAACTTTACTAAAATAGGTTTATCCATGCAAGCTTTTTCAACTTGATCACAAGTAAAGGTATTAGGTAGCGATCGAATACTATCTGGTACTTTTTAACATCTGGGAAGACTTGAACAGCTCGCTTAGAAACAACTGCATTTTCCACCCATCTGACCTGGCAAAACGTCAGAGGAAATGCAGAACTTCCAGTAATGGTAAAATAATCAGCACGCCCATGCATTAAAATATTATTTAATAACAACACTAAGCAGAAGAAACATCACGAGAAAAAGAAATTAGTATTATGAGAAAAATCTTCGCTCTATTTAACTTCTGTTTTCGATGGTTTTGAAAGATGAAATATCGTCCCTAAGCGGAAAAGATGTCCCCTCCAAAAAAATATCGTCCCCTCCATGTTTTATTTCAGATGTGCATCGATCTCGAGAATAACTCAAATGATGACGAGAAAAGCGGAATTCCGCAAATCCACGAAATAATATCACATATGAGTAAGAATTGACTAAGAAACGGAAGAACACGGATTTTATGGATAATTAAAGTAAAAAAACACTACTGCGTTGCTCATTCTGCCGAGAAGCAATTTTACGGGCACGGAAACGGCGCGGATTCCACCATGGACAGATTAAGTACCGATCTAGAAATTTCATTTAATAAAAGGGAAAGCGGCAAAAACTATTGTTCTCTATTGAATAGTTTTGAAGAAGTATGTATTAGAAATAGGGAAACATGCATTTCATCAGGGAAAAAATCGTCAAAAATATGAGGTCGCTCCTTTTCACTATTACCGAAGATATTAAAAACGAGGAACATGATCAGAAAACATCAAAAATAAAAATATAATCAAGCATAGAAAAAAAGAAACTTGGATAGAAAAATTTATTATGCGGAAACAAAAAATGACGTAACATTCTCAACACCCAAGAAATATTCCCGAAAATGTTCAACAAGTGTTAGAATCTTGAAAATAAACTTTTAACAGATGTTTAATAACGTTACTTCACAGAGATTAGCATACTCAATATTTTCCATCATCCGTAGCGGATCGACAATTTCTATTGCACACCCGACGTTTTCCGTTGTCCACAGCAGACCGACGATTTCCATAGCATACTCGATATTTTCCGTCGTCCATAGCAGACCAACAATTTCCATAGTAACTAGGTAAAACCCTTAGTACTTGGAATCGCTAAATCTTTCTTTCCACCGACCGCATGGTATTACTCAGCATCAAGCGGAACGGTGTGCACGGAGAATGTAGTGTGCCGAAGTACCAACGATGACGACGGGGCACGGGGACTGCCTTTTGTAGCTTGTCTTTTATTTTGGCACACTCTGACGCAGAATTCCCATCTCTGGTAACTGCATACACATTATGCAAAAAACTATCAGTTTAATTTTCCCTGACTTTTCCAGGTTTTTTCTAATAAAAATTATTTCTCCCTGATTTTTAGCCTTATATTCGGATTCATTGATTTTTCCCACTTTCCTGGTCGGCTGGCAACCCTATTTCTATTACTAAAATAGTATGTTTTTGTAACCATAAGAAGAAAGCAAATATTTTATCAAACGGATATTCCATTCAAAGTGGATTTTTTTTTTGTGTGTGCATGTATACTAACTATAAAGTATTGCCACATAACTTATAGAGCCTTATTCATTATGTAAAATGTACTATATTTTCAAAAACTTTAACCATACACATCAGCAAGAAAATGTTATCCTTTTGGATACCTATACAGAATGTCAATTTATTTATTTATTTATTTTCAATATATGCCACAATATCAGACATTTTGCTTTTGATTCTTTATGAAGGGACTGGCCACTTTCAGTGTCCACATATTTTTCTTTTCAAACCTTTACTAAGATTTTTTTTTCCCCGGTTTTTGTTATAATGAAAGATCAAGAAAAAGGCAATGAACCTACTAACTATCGTCCAATTACATACCTCCCAACAACATTCAAACTTTTCACAAGAGTACTAGCAAGATCAATATATGACTACTTATGGTGAAACAATTTGTACCCAATAGAACAGAAGGGGAACTTCAAAAGGTCAAGAGGCACAAAAACCAGCTGCTAATTGACAAAATGGTACTAAAAAACTCCAAAAGAAGAAAAAACGAATTTGAATATGGCATGAATAGATTATAAAATGGCCTTTGACTCATTGCCTCACAGCTGGATTAACACTTGTTTGGAACTATTTGGAGTTAGCAAGAGCATCTGCCGATTCCTCAAAGAAAATATGAAAAACTGGAAAACAGTGTTACATGCATATGGCGAAGAACTTGGAGAAGTTAATATCAAGAGAGGCATATTTCAAGGGGATTCTTTGTCACCTTTATTGTTTAATATCTCTTTAAATTCCATTGTCAATGATTTTGAACAAAACAAAAATGTGCTACCATATTTGGGTCCAACATGGAAAAATAAACCATCTGCTGTACATGGATGACATTAAATTGTATGCAAAAAGGTCTACTGAACTCGAAACATTGCTGCATACAATGCAAATATTTAGTGATGATATACAAATGGAATTTGGACTGGAAAAATGTGTAGTACTATCCATGCGTCGGGGAAAAGTCCAGAATATAGATGGAATAGAACTAGAAACTGGTAATATAATGAAATCACTGTCAGATAATGAAAATTATAAATACCTTGGAATTCTTGAATCAGATAATATCTTACATACTAAGTCAAAGGTCTGACTCAGAGTGAGTATATCAAGAGAGTAAGAAAAATATTGAAATCAAAACTAAATGGTGGAAATACAATCAGAGCCATAAATACATGGGCCATTCCAGTAATCAGATACCCAGCTGGAGTAATTGATTGGACCCAAAGTGAATTAGAAATACTGGATCAAAAAACTTGAAAGTTATTGAACATGCATCATGTACTCCATCCAAAAAATGATGTTGACAGATTATATTTACCTCGGAAGATTGGAGGCAGAGGGCTACTACAAGTACAACAGGTAGTAGAGGAAGAAAAAAGAAGCCTGAATGATTATGCCAACAGAAGCAGAGAAAGGCTACTTCAGGCAGTGAATAATGAAAATTTCTTAAAAATGACAGGAAGCAAGGCTGAATACAAGAGAAAACAGTTTGAAAGCAGATTAGATGGTTGGAAGAACAAGCCACTGCATGGACAATTTCTAAACAATATTGATGGAAAAAACGACAACAACTTGACTTCGGCATGGCTGAAATTGGGTTCCATCAAGAAAGAAACAGAAGGTCTGATTTTTGCTGTGCAAGAACAGGCATTGCAAACAAATGTTGTGAAGGCTGAAATCCAGAAAGACAGTGTAATATAACCCAAAGTGTCGACTTTGTGGAGAAAAAGATGAAACTGTTTCTCATCTAATATGTGAATGTAGCAGAACTGCACAGACAGATTTCAAAGCTAGATATAACAGTCATAGAAAATCGGAAAGTCTGGATAATTGATATAGTGATCCCTGGAGATGCCAGAGTTGATGAAAAAGAACTGGAAAAAATGACTAAATATAGAGACCTGGCCATAGAAGTAACACGGTTATGGACTAAACACACAACGGTAATTCCCATTGTCATCGGGGCACTTGAAACAATGTCCAAAAATTTTATGAATCATTTTGAAAAATTGCAGCTTCTGATATGCCACCTACAGAACTGCAGAAGACAGCTTTACTTGGGACATCATATATTTTACGCCGATTCTTGACTGATACCTAGGTCTCCAGTGGAAACTCGTATCAGTTAAACAATACCAGTCAATGATAATTTGTTGTTTATTTTGTTTGCCATAGGCTGTGATTCGTATTTTCAAATAAATAAAATAATAATGATATCATTGAGGCTTGCAAATGCTCAGATAGGCTTGTCTTGAATTTTATGACAAATGCCCAACGAAAGGAGAGTGCCATTCTTCAACATATGACAACATTAAACTTCACACTAAATGCCTAACACTGAAGACAACTGTGAAGAATGGTCAGAAAACAGATCATAGAAGAAAGATAGAGTAAAACAGCTAGTAGCAAATGTACTTTATTCTTCTATATTCCAAGCTTGACCTCAGGCATCACTAATTCTAGATCTGGCAAGGTATTGTTAATGCCTATCTAGATTAGACTTGTAGAAAAATTATTCAACTATGGCAGAGATGCATTGATAAGTACAGAGACTTAGTAAAACGGTAAAAGAAACATGTCCTACTTCACTGATAATATTTCTTGGTGGGGGGGGCACACACATGCATGATTTTTTAAAACTGTACAAATGTGCCTGCTGCTGCTTTTGGTATGGACTTCTTATAGTATATAGATGTTTTGTCAACAATAAAAATGAAGGAAATTACCGTTCAATACTTACCAGCAGAATCAAGCACCTTTGTTGACAATTCTATTTTTGCTGTTCGATCTACAGGATCAGGAATGTCCGTATCATAATCACAAGTGCCTGCAGTAAGGGTCAGACGAGGATTCCATGTCATTTCCATATCCGCAGGCAGCTGAAGAAATAAATAAATTATTTAATGTTCAATTGGAAGTAAAGATCAGATGGCACCATGTGGTGCTATTCATATACAGTATATGTTAAAGCTGTTACTGTAATTTTGAAGAAACATCTAAAAAAAACTTTGTTTACAATGTACTGATGAGTACTTAAAATCAGATGACTTTAAAACCACTTAATAATTGTTTGTCAATCAAAACTACTCATTTGGGCATTGATTATGGCAAAAAAAAAATTGATGAATTGAAAACCAATGTGAGATCAAACCGCAAACCCTCAATGCGACATGATACTGGCAACTGATGACAGATTTATTGAAAGGAAGAAAAACTCTAAACAAGTTAGAATCGCCAATAATTTACAAGAAGGTCATGAAAAAGTACTCAAAGACTACACATTGATTTATCTGTGACTGGACAAAAATATTGAAAGAGTTGTCATCAAATGCTATATACTCAATGTGTACATTTGATTGCACACTGGTAACATGAAATGACAGAAGATATCTTGGTTGCTGGTCCTGAAATGAAAGAAACCAGCTTCTTTTTACATAAAAATCCAAGAAAAATCTCTCACAAAATAGCCATATAAAGTTTCAAATTAGTTACCAAACACTACAGTAGATCATAAACACTTAGCATTGAGTGCATTTATTTTATTTTTGGGAACTGCTTTGACAACATACATAGGCAGAAAAATCCTGATTCAACAAATTTCAGAGTTAATCAAATTTTGAATGTTCAGTAGAACAAAATGATATACCTAATAGTTCTGTTGCACTATCGGAGGTTACGTACATGCACCAGATTATTTTGCAGCACTCATTTGGCTATCTCAATCCACCCCCCACCCCACCCACCCCAATTGTGTAGTCTGCTTTGTTCTGTTATCAATTTCAACTTGGTTCCTTTTAGTTTATTTATACTTGCTCATATTTTTCTGAGTACAGTATTGTTATTTCTTTCTTTATTCTTTTGTTGGACAATTAAATAAATATACAATAATTAACAGAGCAAGTTTCCAACAAGATAATGCCATTCCACATATGTTAATGTTTTATTCTGGTGAGCAATGAAAATTACTGTTTATGGTTGGTTGGTTCATTGATTTTAATGGCGCAAGGGCCATGGTTGGCCAAAGAGCACCAAACAAAAGACATCAAAATGAACACAAGGTTAAAAACAGGCTGATGAAAAAAAAAATAATAAAAAAATAAAAAAAATACTGTTTATGGAAGAAACTGCCATAACATTTAAGAACTAGACAAACTTCATAGCTAATAACATTGTGACTAACTGAATTTATGCCCCTACAGATATGCAAAATCATGAGGGGGATGTCTGTTTTCATGTATGATAACCCCGCACGGGGATAACTGGTTTTCCAGTTATTTGAGGAGTAGCATCCCCACGGCCCGAATTGACCTAGTGATCGAACATCTTGTCTTTTCGTATTTGTAAGATATCATCACCGCAGGGACAGCTGTTCATCCAGCTGATGGGGAGTGGCGACCCCACGGTCCGAGCCAACATATAATGTCCAATGTTTTCTCGATTTTAAGCCTTTTGTTGTTACCATGACATGCACCCGCCTCAGTAGTAGGTTGCTGAGATTGTGATAATGCGCCAGTGTCGACGTTTGGTTTCTCGGTCTCCTTCCTTTTCCCCCTTTCCTTTCCTTTTTGCGCTGGTTAGCTAGACCTACCTGCACGTTTGCAGTGACCCGTAAGGTGGAAAAGGGGATGGCTGAGGTTTCTAGAGGCCGAGGTGTGGTTGTTGTCAGTTACCGACAATCCTGTTTGCCCCCTGGTTTACCCTAAATGGGCAGCTGAGAACTAACCCACTCCTAGTCAATGAAGCCGGTGGCCGAGTGGAGTTCTGTCCTGTAGCGGCTTGTTGTTGCGTATGACAGGGTGAGCCTGAGGACAGTATGATCATGTCAAAGGAATGTTACTGCAACACGGGAACGTCAATGCACACACTGAGCACATGCCTGTACTCTCAACTGACTATATCCGCTGCCAGAGCCGTGTCCTGCGTCCTTTGGGGCTGGCAGACCTCCAGCTCCTCCCCATTCGGCTCCAGGTGGGTGGGGAGGTCAGCGGGCGAATTCTCTTCCATTATTTATGGATTCTTGCACCTTTTCTCCTTCTGTAAAACAGAAGAGTTCTTTGGACAAGGAGCCTAGCTCCACAAATAAGAAACTGTGTACTTTGCCGACTCACACTGCCCGCTTTTTTATCATTCATGCATGGGACGAATCTCACATACTTAGCGTATACAGGGTGTCTACCAAATTTGGGAAACACAATTTCATGATGAATGAGAAATTTTCATGACCACTATTAAAGAGTGATTTTGTTGTATACGATCAGCATCTGAAACACTTAGTTGTTGACACCCGTGTGATGAGAGGTGCGGATGTTGGTTTTGATCATTACTTGGTAGTGTCACGAGTGAAACTTAATGTTGGTTGGAGGAAAAGGAATAGGAAGAGGCCCAGGATAGAAAGAATAAAAGTTGATAGGCTCCTTGAAGATCATCAGCGTTATTCTGACTTACTCGGAGAATGACTGAAAGAGCTGAAGTCTGATGAGAAGGATGTAGAAAAGAAGTGGGATGCTTTAAGAACTGTTTTGTCACTGCTGCTAAAGAGATCTGTGGCAACACAATAGTGGGCAACAATAGAAGTGATGCTTGGTGGAATAGTGAGATTGAAGAGACAGTAAAGAGAAAGAAGGAAGCCTATTTGGGGATGTTGCAAGGTATAATTTCTGTGGATGAATATCACTGTAAGAAGCATGAAGCTGCTGAGCTGGTTTGCCAGAGTAAGGCAAAAGATATAAAGGAGAAGGTGGAAAGGCATGAACTGGCTTTTTGGAAAGATAGGAAGTCTTTCTGGAAAGTACACGAGACTCAGGGAAAATAGGGAAAACAAAGTTGAAAGTTGTGTGAAGAATAAGATCGGGGAAATGATATGGGAGCCCAATGAGTTAAGTGAAAGATGGGGTGAGTACTTCTGTGAGTTATTAGATCAGGAAAGCAAAGATGATTCTGAGACAGATGAAGATGATGTCACAGTGAGAGATGGAAGCACAGGAGCAATCTCAAGAGAAGAAGGGTGTAAAGCTCTAAAATCTCTTCAGAATGGTAAGGCTCCGGGAGTTGAGGGCATAACTGCCGAGATGTTGACTGGTTAACACAAATTTGCCAGTTGTGCTGGGAGTTAGGATTGGAAGGATACTATTATTGTTCCCTTGTATAAGGAAAAAGGTGATCAGACTGAATGCAAGAACTATCGTGGTATTAGCCTACTAAGTGTGCCAGGGAAAGTGTTTGGTAAGGTTGTTATTAAAAAAGTACGGGGCTTTACATCAGAGAAAGGGTGGGATGTTCAGAGTGGTTTTATACCTGGTAAGGCTGCACTAACCAAATTTTTGCATTACGCATGAGGATTGAAAAGTATCTGGCTGTTGCTAAGAAAGTTTTTGCTGCCTTCAAAGATTTAGAGAAAGCTTATGACCAAGTAAATAGGACACTTTTGGGGAAGGTATTGAATGAATATGGTGTGTTACTGGGAATCTACTTAATAGTGTAAAAGCCATGTATGCTGGTAGTAGAGCTTGTAAACGAGTGAATGGTGTTTTATCAAAACGGTTTTCTATTGATGCAAGAGTCAGACAAGGTTATGTAATGTCACCATGGCTGTTTAATATATTTATGGATGTGTGCTTGCGTCATTGCAGAGTATGTTGTCCCGGATGTACGAAGTTTGCATGAAATTCAAACTGAGTATAAATAAGGAAAAACCAAAGTTATGGTCTTTGAGAGAGGAACTGGTAGCACTGAATGTAATGTAATTATAAATGGCACTATGATTGACCAGGTGAGTGAGTTTGTGTATTTAGGAAGCATGTTTGACAGAGAGAACAAATTGGATGGTGAAATTAGTAGGCGAGTTAATTCTTCATTGAAAGTCATAGCTGCTCTGGGAGGTTTTCACAGAAATGATGGGTTCTCTAGAGAGTCCCGCTTGGCTGTGTATGAAAGTGTAATTGTTCCTACTCTGATGTATGGTAGTGAAACCTGGGTACTATAGAAGAAACACAGAACTTGTCTGTGTGCTGGAGAAATGCATTACTTACGGGAGTGGGGTGGGGGTGGCAAGACACGGTCTGATTGTGTGAGGAATGAAGATGTTTTTTTTTTTTTTTTTTTTGATTGGAGGTTTAACGACCACCGTGAGCAACTCAATGGGCTATAAGCAGTCGCCCGTCCCTAATTTAGGGTCACTGGTTCCAGGGAAGGGAGAGAGCCAGTGCCGTAAGACAAACACAACATCCATGCCTCGCCGGGATTCGAACCCGGACCCCTTTCGGACGAATGATCAGAGGCCAACGCCTTAGACCACTGCGCCACCGGGGCGGCGAATGAAGATGTGTTGCAGTTGTGTGATGTGAAGCAAAATGTTGTTAGCAAGGTGGAGACTAATATGCTTCGGTGGTTTGGCCATGTTGAAAGAATGAGTGAGGAGATGCTTACTAAGAAAATCTTTTTAGCCCAAGTGGCAGGAAGGAAAGGCAGAGGAAGGCCAAGGAAGACATGGATGGATCAGATTCAAGAGTGTCTGCATGAGAAAAAGATTTTGAGTATGAAGTATAAAACATCTTGTGTACAGTGTGTAATGGATATCAGTGAAGCCCGAGAGTTGTAAGTCAAGATCGGGACCATGTGTCGCTGTAGGCAGTCATCCCATGAAGAATGTGCATTTGAGAAATCCCAGACACCTTGTTGTGTGGAATGTAACATCATTACACACAACAAAGTGTCTGGGATTTCTCAAATGCACGTTCTTCATGGGACACACATTTATTTTTCGAAGCGCTGAAGAAGGGATTCTCATTTTTTTTTCCGTCTTGCGGTGTGGACAGAACATCACACCATTGCGAGAAATCTAACACCCGTGTCCTCCTGGAAATTTGGGAGCCAGTGTGAAAGCAGGAGTTGCTCACTCGGGTCCTCTCACTTTGAAGAAAGTCACTCTCCCAACTGAGCTACGCGGACAGAATGTCTCGCTGCAGATTTGTCGTCTTGACATGTTTTCACCTCTGTGGTACGTCACGTCCTGGAGACCGAACATTGGCGTAACGCGCAGATGAAGTTCACAGAACAGTATGTATACAACTGGAGGACCGGTTTTCAGTTAGTAGTGTGTTCAGAGTCAGAATGGGAAAAGCAGCCAATTTATCGGAGTTTGATAAAGGACAAATTGTGATGGCACAGTGCCTTGGAACTACCATCTCGGAAACGGCACAGCTTGTGTGTTGTTCACGCACTGTTGTAGTGAGAATGTATTAAAAGTGGTGCACAGATGGCTAAACAGTGAACCATCGTCCAACCGTGTCCTTTGCAGCTCATTGATGCCAGAGGGGAGTGGATACTGTCATGCATTGTTCACAGTGACCACAGGGCTTGAACATGGTAACTGTGTAAATCACCCGCAGCTACAACAGTGGTGATCAGGGCAATGTGTCACAGGCTCACGGCACACAGCTCATCGCAGCCCTCTGCACATGGGCCTGCATAGCCAAAGACCCAGCCAGGCCCCCATGCTCACTGCAAGCCATCACCAACAATGCTTGAAATGGGCCCAAGATCATCGGGATTGTAAGAAAGTGGTTTGGTCTGATGAATTAAGATTCCTGGTACATCACGCAGATGGTCGAGCATGGATATGCCGATTTTCAACGGAGGCTATGGCACCTGGATGCACTGTTGGTCAGAAACAGAGCAGTGGATGCGGTGTTATGCTATGGGCAATGTTTCTTTGGGACACTTTAGGCCCCATTATCCCAATAGCACAATCCCTGACAGATGTCAGGCATCTGAGCATTGTTGCAGACCAAGTTCACCCATTCATGGAGACTGTGTTGTTCCCTGCTGGTGATGGCCATTACCAACAGAATAATGTGCCATGCCACACTGGCAAAATCGTCAAGGAGTGGTTCGAGGAACATGCTGGTGACTTTCTGTCAATGCCCTGGCCTCCAAATTCACCTGACACGAGTCCAATCAAACATTTGTGATTCGACTTGGAAAAACAGGTTCGCATTAAATTACCACCACCCCAAAATGTACGGGAACTGGAAGACCTGCTGTTGACATTATGGTACCAGATACCCCAGGATACCTATCGCCACCTCCTCAAAACGATGCCTCACCGAGTGGCTGCTGGTTTGCTGGCTAAAGGGGGTCCTACAGATTATTAGGTAGGTGGTCATAATGTAATGGCTCATTGATACAGATGCTGCATATTTTATTGATTTTCCATGTAGCCATCTTTCAGAAAACTGGAAAACTATGTTCTCTGGAATGAGAATCAAACCTGCATCTCCTGATTTACATTCCTGCATGATACTATTACACCACCCAGGACAATGAAGTTTCATGCAACTGAAACTAAGCACATGTAGCATGGGAAATCATTACACCACACGAGTTAACGATTTACTTCACATTCATTTCTGTCATCTGTAACACTGGAGATATATAGACCTTCATCTATACATAGATGAGAATTGGTTGTCAAAACTACAATGAAGCAGGGTTGCTTCTACTAGCACACAGTGGGAAAGTTGTTAGGTTTCCTAAGCCACGCCTACTTAAACTTTGCTGTTCTGGATGGGGCAACGGTAATGTGCTCCAACATTAATTGGGAGATGTGGGTTAAATTCCTGTTCTATGACAATGCAATTTTCTGAAGGATGGCTACATGGGAAATCAATAAAATGCATGGCAGCAATATGCCATGCATTTTATTCCATGTGTAACAAATTTATCACTCAGTACTCTGTAGATGGTCTTTGGATTATGAGTAGAACAATTATACAATATTCGCTATTGATTGGATAGATAGGGAAACTGTCACTAAGTAGAACAATATTAGTCATCAACATCATTAAAAAATAATAAAAGAGCAACTCATTACAGTAAACAAATGCAACAAAATTGCTATTTCTTTTTTTACCTTTTCATTAAATACTTTGTAATTGTACACAGCAAAAGTTTTTTCAAAAGCTCATTTTTCTTCCCATAAACTGCTGACGATAAATAAGGGCTTCTGGATCAGCTGATGATTCAGGCACATCAGATGACAGAGATGCCAGAAAACTTGACTTAGATGATGACCTTTGGGCTGAAATAGTCTTTGTTCTGGTTTCTGGAGTGATAAGTCCTGTTCCATGATAATGCAAGCAGAAAAAAAAATGTATTCATGCAAAAATATTTGAAGTATAAAATAAGAAAATCCTCAAAAAAGATTGAAAAAATTATGTAAGTTTCAATTTATATTAGTATATCAAAGAAGTACTAATCACTGTAATTTCACTGAAAAAAAAATCACAGAACACAAGGGATTTCAAGGACAAGAAAGTTATACATATATCAAAAACATTCATCATATTGCAATGCAGCCTGCTATACAAAAACTTTCATGTTGCTGTTAGTCATCATGATATGATTATTTGTTGCTTTCTTCAAAAAATATTGACAGGTAAAATCAAAAAGGTATGAAATCAGTGAGATTGTTGTTGTCTGTTCTTCGTAACAAATTGATGTTATTAGCATATTTTCACTCTATTCCATGCTACCACTTTTTGAGAAAACGAGAAAATTTTCATTGTCCTGGAGCATATGAAAATGTTCAAGTTTTCTAAAGGAAGTGGTTACATGGAATACAGTGAAAATATGCCAATAATAATAGCATTACAATTCCTACCATGAGTTTATGAAGAATTATTTCTTCAGGGAAATTAGTTTCCCAATTGTATATGACATAACAGATTGGTAATCTCATCCATGGAGTTGTGCTTCAAAAGGCCAAACACTGTTTTTTTTTTTTGTTTTTTTTTTGCTTTGATTTTCATTACACACGAAAATGCTGGATTATACATGTATAAAAGAGAAAAAGAAAACCAGAAGTGTTTGGCAGCAGATATGTATCATTACTTCTCATTGGTACGATATTTTGACCTTACTTTTACCCAAACCTAAGGGTATAAAAAAGCAGGCTAGTCTTGAAAATGTTCATATATGCTCCAGGACAGTGGTTTCACAGTCATGGCAGCAATTCAACAACACTGGCAGAGTGGTACAAAGGCCAAACTAAGGACGTCCAAGTCATATGATACCTTGTGAACACTGTTATGTTGCTTTAACTGCAGTGTCATAGGTGTTATACAGCCCAACAATTGTATTTGGAGCACTAAGCTGCTCCAAAAACAATTGTCTTTGCACTAAGATATTAAGGCAAATGATATATTTTAGCAACACACAGCAACCGAGAAATTGTTATTCGGCCACTGCTGGGGAACCCCAGATCTCTTGATATCCAGCCGACCACGTTAGCCTTACACCACAATGGCCAACAATCCACAGTGTTTTATGTGTTTTTCTCTCAGCTTCTGACATTATAAATCCATAATATGGGCTCAGATACTGCAACATCTCCATCTGGTGAGCATTAATGGCACTGGCTATATAATAATTATAGCAGTTAAATCCAAAGGGAGGGATCCAAAGGGTCATTCCATGTGAAATCAACCAGCAAAAGAGCATTTTCAACCTGACCATTTTTGATTTTTATGAAACTTGGTATATTTGTAGAATTCATCAATATAAACATATATGAATTTTTTCAGAATTTTTAATGCATGCGTTTTTGAGTTATTGATTTCTGAAATTTAAAAAAAAAACCCTGAAATTTCATCATATTAGCAAACTTTAACTGCCAATTACTCATGTTCTAGTAGAGCTAGGGTCATGAATTATGGCTCATTTTAAAGATCTTGAATTGGGCTTTCATTTGATATGCCACACGACACCATTAAAAAAATTAATGTCAATTTTAAAATTTTGAAATTTAAATATTAAAAAACATGTTTTTTAAAAAAATCTGAAAAAAATATATGTTTAACAAACATTATTTTTCTACATATCCTGAAAATTTCATAATGCGATCGTTATGGGATCACTATAAAAAAATAAATGACATAGAAGGAGGTTACTAAACGCACCATCAGTGACTGAGGAATTGTTTATTTTGTTTGTCTAAAATGTTATTCCTGGTCTTACAAACACTGCAAATGTTAATGAATTAATTATAATTAGTTAAAAAGTTAATATATATCCATAAGGGTAACAAATTGTGTTTCTTTCCTAGGTTTTAAAGTAAAAGCAAAGTAAAAGATGGATGCCAGCAGACCATCCACATCAAAAGTGTAGTTTACTGTTGCAACCCCCTTGAGAAACCAAACCATAAATATAACAAAAAAAATCTGCGACCAGTTTCCAAGAATCTATTGCTACAGAACAAGTTGTTCAAAACTGGAGACAAGATCTGTGAAAGTTGTCGTACACCAATCCAGAAATTTCACTCTGAAGCTGCTGAACATTCCTCTTCACCTTCTGACAGCTATAATGAACAAGAAGTCAAAAGGCCATGCTGTTCATCTGAAAACATTGAAGCATCAACTCCTGAAAAAGAGCATGCTATAGAAGCATTTAACAGAAGTTTACAATGTCTGGATGAAACACCAATCAAGAAAAAACGCCTGCAAGAAAAAAAATACCCTGAAGAGAAATATAAAAAAGCCCAAGAAGCATTTCGAGCAAAATTATTAAAGTCAAGTCCTGCGTCGGAACCAAAGGATATTTCATCTCCTGAACCAGAAATTATAAGACAGTTGAAAGAAAAATTTCATTCCACAGAAAATAAAAGCATAAGAATGCAGATATTGAGTACACTGCCTAAATCTTGGTCACTGAAACGAATTGAAACAGAATTTAGTTTCAAATTTTATGGCCAGAAAGGCTAAAAAGCTAGTAAAAGAAAAAGGTATCATGTCTTCTCCTGATCCAAAGCCAGGAAAGACTTTAGACAAAGACACAGCAAATGGTATACAAGAATTTTATGAGAGTGACGATGTAAGCCGCCAAATGCCAGGAAAAAAAGACTTTGTTTCCATTAAAATGGATAATAAGCGTCAACAGGTAAAAACAAAAATTGCTTCTGAGTAATTGGCGTGAATTGTATACTCTTTTTAAAGAGAGATTTCAAGAGAAAAAGGTGGGGTTCTCCAAGTTCTGTGAACTTTGTCCTAAGCACTGCGTTCTTGCAGGAGCAAGTGGCACACATTCTGTTTGTGTTTGTACAATGCATCAGAATGTTACACTGATGATGACACAATGTAAGTTACCTGAATTAACAGGAGACACTGTTCAGCCAATAATATCCTATAAAGATGTCCTTGCAAACATAATTTGTGGAAACCCTACACCTGCATGTTACTTCGGTCAGTGCAACATCTGTCTAGGATTAGAACAGCTCAAGCAACGATTTGAAGATTGTTTTGATCTAAATAGTATAGAAAATGTGACATTCAAGCAATGGATGCAATTAGAGAAGAAGACAGTACTTGAAACATTATCAAAATCCACACAGGAGTTTTTGGACCTGTTATTTGGAAAACTTCCAGCCATGCTTCACCATTCTTTTATAATAACTCAACAGTCAAGTTACTTAAGACATCTTAAAGACACAATAACAGAAAATCAATACATAGTAATTTGCGACTTTGCTGAAAATTATTCTTTTGTATTGCAAGATGCAGCTCAGGGTTTTCACTGGAACAATGCCCAAGCAACCCTGCATCCTATAGTTATATACTGTACTATCGAGATGAGAAAACTCAGAACCTAGGACATGTAAGTTTTGTGATTATATCCAACTGCCTAATTCACGACAGTATAGCTGTCCATCTGTCTCAGCGTTACCTAATTAATTTCATGCAGTCAAATTTTTCTCAAAAACCTGAAAAGATATTTTATTTTTCGGATGGAGCAGCTTCAGAATACAAAAACAAGTCAAACTTCCTCAGCTTGTGCTACCACAAGACTGACTTTAATATAAAAACAGAATGGAATTTTTTTGCAACAGCACATGGCAAAAATGCATGTGATGGGATAGGGGGTACTGTGAAGCGATTAGCTGCAAAGGCAAGTTTACAACTTGTTTATAATAATCAAATTATGACCCCACGCCAACTCTTTGAATGGGCCACTGCTAATATTGCCTCCATTCACTTTCGGTTTGCAACAACAGAAAATTACAAAGAGGAGGAAATTATCCTTAAAAGTAGAATAGCTTCTGCTAAGACAATAAGTGGTACTCAGAAACTCCATTGTTTCATTCCTGCAGGAAAACACAAATTACTAGTCAAAACTTACCTCACTTTCTGAGCATTTTAAAGAAGAGATATGTGCAACAGATGAAGGGGAAGAGAACATTAGTTTTGAAAATATGGTAGGTTTTGTGATTAGTAAGTACTCAGAGCACTGGTGGTTGGGATGTGTACTTGGTGTGAATGAGGACACAGAAGAAGTAAAAGTGAACTTCCCGGAGCCGCATGGTCCATCTCCATCATACAAGTATCCTCAATCACCGGATATACTGTTGGTTCATAAATCTGATGTTTTGTTAAAAGTTGACCCGACAACAGCTACTGGGAAGAGTACATAATTTAACAATGACTGAGACAAAGAAGGCAAATCAAGCACTGGCATACAAGTGTGGCAAAATTTAAAAGAAAGAAAAAAGCAGGATACATATAGAAGATAAAATAATTTTGTAAAGCACACAGAACCTTATACTGCATTATGAAATGAATTACTTTGGGACACAGTTTCAAATTACTTAGATGTTTATTTTCATTCTTTAACATTCACAATGTTTAAAAGAACAAGTATGACATTTTACACAAACCACATAAAGAATACCTTTTAAGGCATGGGTGGAACCGATAAGTACATCTGGCACATTTCAGTTGCATTGTTCTACATTATTATTTTTTACAGTGACCCCATAGTGCTCCCATTATGAAACTTTCAGGATATGTAGAAAAATAATGTTTGTTAAACATATTTTTTTCAGATTTAAAAATAAATAAATTTTAATTTTAAAATTGAAATTAATTTTTTAATAGTGTCATGTGCCATATTAAATGAAAGCCCAATTCAAGATCTTTAAAATGAGCCATAATTCATGACCCTAGCTCTACTAGAACCCGAGTAATTGGCAGTTAAAGTTTGCTCAGATGATGAAATTTCAGGGTTTTTTTGAAATTTCAAAAATCAATAACTCAAAAACGGATGCATTAAAAATTCTGAAAAAAATCTTGCTTGTTTATATTGATGAATACTACAATTATACCAAGTTTCATAAAAATCAAAAAATGTCGGGTCGTGAGCCTTGTTGATTTGACATGGAATGACCGACCCAAAAGTGAAAATCCTCCAGATACATGGCATCAGTGAATAAGCAAAGGACATTTGCTCTTTCCGTGTTTTAGCAACACACAGCAACTGAAAAATTGTTATTCGCAAAATAACAGTTTTTGTTGGCCACCGTGGTGTAAAACTAATGCGCTCAGCTGGATTTTGAAAGATCTGAGATTCGATTCCCCAGCAGTGGCCGAATAACAATTTTTTGGTTGCTGTGTATTGCTAAAACGTGGAAAGAGAAATGTCTTTGTTTATTCACTGACACCACGTATTTGGATGATTTTCACTTCAAAAGATATATTGAAGGCTTAATGCAATTGGTCTTTATGCCTGGAGACCCAAGGTTTGTGTCCTGTTAACCGCCTCTCACGGGAGATCTCATTTGAACTGGTGCACACATCGTTACTAGCAGCCCTAGCCAAAACTGCTGGAATTTCTACTAGCCAATGTGGCTAGTGGAATAAAAATTTTACTAGCCAAATGGCAAAACCTACTGGCCATACAAAATTTAAAAAATAATAATAATTCAGTAACTTCTCTACTTACGTTTCTATGAATTTAAATGGGGCATGTTTTGTTTTGTTTTTTTCTAATGAGAGACACTTCCCCCATTAACTTCATAAAAACAGATGCAGAGCAGTTACTGCATAGGATCATTAGATTGACTGCAAATATTGCATATGCTTTTGTTCCAAAATGATTGATTTTTTGATAATTTATTTTCAGTGTTGTAATATCATTACTTTACTATCTTAATTTACACATACATAATTTATTTTTGAGAGGCCATTGAATTTAGATGACTGATTTCTTTTAATAATATTTAAAACAAAGGGACAAAAGCTAGGATATATATACATAAGTGGCACTAATAATGTTGATACAGTTTACCACTGATACATAGTGTGTCTTATCTTCCCATCACATATATCTGCCTACCACAATTGAATAATCAATAGCATTTTGAGGATCAAAATCTTCAATTGAAGGGCCATTGCATCTAATCCTCATTAAGTCATTTAAAGTGTCACTATTCAGACATGCCCAATTACTGGTTTTTATAAAGTTCAGTGCTGATGCTCCACGTCAATGGGCTCGTGCGTTGCTGCTGCCGAAGTGCTTGCGCGCTGCACCGCAGAATTTTTTTCGCTCTTGATACTTTCTCATGCATTCTGCCGCGGACACTGCGGTGTTTATCGAAAGCGGATGACTTGCTCTACCGCGTCGACTACGTTCGATGTATTTCTGCTTGGCTTTTCGACGAGTATATGCCGACATTGTGAAATTTTTTCAACTGCAATCTAAAGTTTCACAACCAACACTGTATTTGATTTTACTTCTAATGTTTTAAATCGACAGATCTCAACGTCAGCTTTCGTTTGAGACCAATTTCGACGTCGTAGCGCTTTGCAGTGCCGAGGTATACTGATTAGAAGTGGGGGAAAGCCCTCCCCACCCGCTAATCGCTGCATGGTAACTTAAGGTCACACGAGTCTTTGTTCCCTTAGCTATCGAATGACACTAAGTTGGTTTGGTTCTTGTTGATAATATAGAAATTGTTAGACCGAACTCGATGCCCATTTTTTCGTAACGCTCAAATTTTCGTACTTGCCACCTAGTACTGGTCTGATTTTAACGACATATTCACGTCAAAAAAACCCTGCCATACTTCCTATTGTTCCTAAGCTGAGGTGAATTTCCGAGGTCCAACGATCCAATGCGTGGAACACTCGGCCTCTTAATAGCATCGTCGACGCAAGGAGGCCCGATAAGAAGCCTGTTTAAACATCGTGATGGTACCCCTACGATGTCCACGATTACTCGCCTGGCAGGCGAATTTCCGATGAGCAATCCCCCGATATAGCGTCTGGAACGAGACACCACGAGAAACTACATCGGAGACGTGTGCGTGCACGAGGATCAGCCGATATTCACGTGTCTCGGACTGGGAAAACCGGTTTGAACAACAGTGCTTGGTCACGGCTCGGTGGCGCGCAATGGCGATTACATCGCGAGCATTTACATCACGGTGGTGATGAATCGTAGTTTCGTCAGTCGAAACACCGTAACATCGATGTTAAATTCACACCGGTTTTTCACGACGTATCGATACATTGCCGAGTCTTAGTGGAGGGAAAAGTTGGACAAAATAGTTGCTCACTTGGTAGAAAAATCTACTCGCCATCATTGGCTACTATACTAAAACATTTACTAGCCACTACGACATATCTGGTCGCCATTTGGCGACCGACATTCACGAGGCCTGGTTACTAGAGCCCAGACGAGTGGGCTAGTGTTCTTTCTACAGACAAGTTGAGATTCAGTCTACAAATGGATTTCATCTGGAGGGAACCGGGAACCCGTAGTGATCCTGCAAACATCTGGGAATGAGACTCCATTGGAGGCAGTGGCCTTTTCATGTGGGGTGGCATTATGTCCATGAAGACTACTTGTGTGGGATGGCATGCTCAAGTGGACTGTTTGTGTGGGGTGGCATGATGCTCAATGGCTGCACACTGCTCCAAGTGTTCACAGGGGCCAATGTGAATGCTGATCACTATAGAGGCGAAATCCTAGAGCCCTACATCAGACTTTTTATGCGAGCTGTTGGCCCTGAGCTTTTTTAATGAATCACAATGCTCACTCACACAGGGCTCAGTTTGTCGATTATTTCCTGCAGAGCGAGGACATTCAGTGTATGGACTGGCCAGCCAGGTTTCCAGAGCGGAACCCTATACAGCATGCCTGCGATGCAGTGGGATGACATGTAGCAGTTTGTCAGCCTCCTTCCAGAAACTTTCCGGAGCTACACAGCTCCCTTATCAACGAATGGAATTCTTTGGCACCAGAGTTCATCAACAACCTGGTGATGAGAATGCATCGTTGTAGTGAGAGTCATCTGATCATACAATGCAATCTCACATTTCTTATTTAGACATTTTTAGGTTACATTCTAACATTTCACCTTGGTGACACTTGCAGATAGGACCCTGTCTATGCAAAATGTATGTACATTTGTCTGTTGTTATAAAATGTGTTTATTATCCTTATGATTGTTCTCTACCTGCTGTTATGTGTTTTTCTCTTTATCCCTGCAAATGCCTCCCGGACTTTAACATTGGACACCAGTGTACTCAGCAGAAAAAAGTTAAACTGTTGTTGTACTGTTGTTGGTATTACAAGAGAAAATGAATTAGTAGATAAGTAAAATACAGGATAATTTATATTTTGTTTGAATGTGTAAGGACATATTTTACTGAACAACAGATTCACAAATTATATCAGTGGCTTCCATAAAACTGTGATGAGATGAATAGATCAGTGCTTTTAAAGTGATAACACCAAGCTTCCAGAGATTAAAAAACAACAACATATTTTTGGAATCATAGCACTGATATGCTATAATGTCATAGTTAAGACTTTCCAATGCTCCACGTGGCATCGTGTCATAATAGCACAGCCTACAAACCTAAAAAGCAGATTTTCATTGTCAACCATAGGCAGATACTCCCACCCGTTCAGCCAGTGATTTGTGCTATTTACATGATGATTTTATTTCCTTGCTAGTTTAAAATAGTTATTTCTGTCCACAGAAAGTAAACTATATTTCTGGTTTGATCTAAGAATGTATCAATTAAAAAAATAATAATAATGAATACATTTTTTTTTTCATAATAGGCTAAGGAAATTTTTAATTTAAACTAATTTTGCATAAGACTATTCTTTGAATTTATGATCAAATAGTAATGCGGTAGCCCACAAAAAACATTGTGCATTGGCTCGTTTGAAAAGCACTGTACTAGATGACACTTAAATCTTGGTGGCAAAGTTCATAACAATTTCCCCTGCTTTTTCAATTTATTTGCAGGTGTGATCATAACACATGAAACTGAAAGACAAAAAAAACATTGTGAAACAACTTAAAAGAATTATTATATTTGCACTTTTAAGGTATTAACCTCCTGCAAAGTAAGAAGGCAAGCATACCACTCATTTCAGGAAATAATACATTGTTAAAGCTATCATCATCATCTGAGCTGGAGGAAATCACTTTATCTTTGCCCCTGATAATGCGATGTTCAGGATGCACGTTGTTTCTGTTGTTCTGGACCTCAGCTGATCTGGAGAGAGGTGGGAACATGTTATCAACAGTCTAACATTACCGAAAGAGAACGGTATGGCAATGTTGGTGTGCTCGTCTGGGGAGGCATTAAGTTGAATGGTTGTACTGAGCTCCACATTTTCGAAGGAGGTTTTGTAACCGCAAACTGCTATTGCAATGAGGTGCTCCTTCCCTATGTATGCCTATTCCGAGTGCCATTGGTTCCGAGTTCGTGTTTATGCGAGACCCCATCGTACACATGCAGTAGATGAGCTGTTGGAAAGAGGATATCACTCGCATGAATTGGCCTGCATACTCCCCAGATCTACATCCCATAGAACATGTGTGGGGTGCTCTGGGGAGACGTCTTGCGGCACATCCACATCTGCTGGAAAATATCCATCAGTTGAAATGTGCACTACAGCAGCAATGGGCAAAATTGCCCCAAGAACTCATCGACAGCCTCGTGTTAAGTACGACCAGACGCTGCAACACAGCCATTGCTGTTAGGGAACATCATATTACATACTGACGACCAGTTTTTGCAAATCCATTTGTGGAAATGATGACTCTGTATCATGGTGTGTACTGCTTTACGGTCATTTCTTAGTAAAGTCCCAGTGTACACTTTTGAATTAATTTTTTAACATGTGTTTGTTCATTCCCCTGTTTGGTACATACTGAGGTCTCTGTGGTATGACATTCATCTCTCTACGTTGCTTCACTGCGCAGCTATGGAGAAAAAAACAAATGGTCCTTAAGTTTTGCATGCCACTGTATAAACATAATACAATTTATAAGATTATAAATATAAATCGCCTTGGAACATCTTAATGCATTTGTTAGACCACATTCTGTTGTCAGCTTTCCTCAGCAGAGGCATAACTAAGGCTGGGCAGGAGGGACGGCTGACCCGGGCGCAGCTCAAGAGAGGGCGCAAAAATCACTGTGACCAACCTGATTAAAATCGATTTGAAACTTTTGCACCTACTTCTGGTACAGAATTTACCTACGATTTATTCCGCCAGCCGCGGTATCTTTGCGGCTACAAATTCACATTTCTTCTTCAAAAAGTGCAGGGGACTTCTTTCCTCAAAAAGTCACAAATAGAAATGACAGTGCGGTTGTTCGCACGTACAAGACAAGGATGTCATTCACATTTTTGAAGATTCTCCGGGAGCAGTTCGATCATTACTACCTCTACTGGAAGCTGCATTCGGTACGTTTAATGTGGTACTGAAGGTTGAACTCCGCAGCAATTGTGAATCTCACCGCTCTCTTCACATTTTGTATTTAAAGGCCCTAAATGGCGTTCTGCGTCCAGTTCAGCTCCACCATTCAGAACATCCTTGATGTAAGTAAGGGTAACAATTTCACGAAGCTTTTCTGCTGAGTGCTGTCCCCATTTCATATTTTTTCCATCGAGTTAACGAGAGTAAAATGCCATTCCGTTTGGATTAAGATATGACACCTAGCTCCCTAATACCCTATTTGCAGTATCACGCCCCAATAAAATATTTAAAAGTTGTTAAACTACAATTAAAAATGGCAATAACTTTGCAAAACTCTTCTTCCAGTCCGCTGAAAAACAGGCCTGTTTTTAAGATCTATTGCCAAAACTGTTAGTGATTATTAGTTATCAGTTGACTACAAGAGAACATGAGAAAAAAATAGCATAAAAATAGTACAAAGGGAAATGTGTGAAGAGATATGTCAGAAGCAATAACAGGTGGCCATGTTAGTTTTTTTTTTTTTTTTTTGTGTGTGAACTAATTTAATATGCATGTGGGTACTAAATAATGCAGATTTGTCTGTAATGAACAGACAAGACCAATTTCACTATCCTAAAAATTCATGCAACAGGCAGGATTATAATACTTTACGTGATAAAGCTCATTCGTCTTAATGACTTCGAACAGGGGAGCGCAATATGTTGTGGTTTAGCTTGGGCGCAGAAATGGCTATTTCGGCCTCTGTTCCTCAGAACAGTGCTTTGAGGTCTGTAATAAATATTCAGAAGTAGGAACACACACAATTCTCATTCATAAAGGCCCTTTTAAGAGCCAGCCAAAATTCCTGCCGTGGTCTTTTTAAAGCAGTCCCACACATAACGAGACACAAAGGATGCAGCACAAGCTTGCCGCCATCTATCTTCCATTTTAAAAACTAACTCGGGGCCAAAAGCGGGAGTTTAGCAACAGGAAAGGAACAATCATATATTTTTGTGTTATGAATTGCCATTTTTTGCTATTTTGTTATGTTTCGTTGGTGAAAATTGAATTATTTTCCATGATGTTACAGGAACTGATACAGCGAAAAAAACATCAAGGTTTCAAGACCTATAACTACAAAAGAGTAATCTACTCGAAAATTTTCTGTGTGAAGTAAATGAATTTCTCATTATTGCATTCCCATAAAGATGAAGGGAATATTATCTTTCTAAGTCATGAATTGGTGGTTTTTTAGCTGTTTCATTGTTGAACATCGAGTTTCTTATCCTCGATGTTACTGGAGCCGATATGTTGAAGAAACAGAGATTTCCACCAAAACATCGATTTCTTTTTTAAATTATTGGACTCGGAAATGGTTTTAAAACAAATAAAGGTAACTTGATCACGCTAGTTACGTTACAAGAAAATAACTTTTACAAGAAAGTTCTTTTCTTGTAATGTAACTAGCGTGCTCAAGTAACCTTTATTTACGCCCTCAAATAACTGTCTTTGCACGATTTAAGAACTCTCATCTAATACAACACCATTTGCAAGATTAAAATATATTTATTATTTACACTTAAAAACAGTATGTACAGATAAAAGCTTCTGAAAACTAAGTTGGCGAGATCTTTCGGCTCCCCGAGAACCATTGTCAAGCCTAAGAGTGCCACCCGAGTGGAGCGTGCAATGCATCTTATACAACGTCATACATTCGTTACCATAGATACAATTATAAACAGCACACCTCAGTACAACAGGAGTTAAGTAAAGCATGTGAGCAACCAATTAACAATTTTAAGACAGTACGGCATGGGGAACAAACTAGTAATTCACAGACTAGGAGGTTTTAAAGTCTTAATATATTGCCGCCAAGTTAGTGGCATATTGGTGGGTAATTCCTCATTGCAGCATAAGTCATTAAACCACATAATAAACATTGCTTCAGTGAACAAAGTGTTCCTTTTATTTTTAGTGGAAGCTAAATGTTGAACATCCGCCCAACATGGTGTATATTGACCAGTTGACACTAGACGAGCGAGTGCTGTAGTAGTTGCTCCCGTTCGAACATCATATTCGTGTTCCCGACGTTCGAACCCCCAACGTCCGTAATGTGGAACTGATGTAAACCACTGTTTGATCAGTAGGTTGATTAGGCTGTAGGGGGTATATAATATATACCGTATTTTTGCTCTTTGCTTACTTGATCACGATCTTGTCTAATAGTTGAAAAAATGTTTTAAGTCCGTATTCCAAAGGATAGTTGATGTTTATTGCAGATTCGATTTAGGAAATAAGTCACATTTGGGTTGTAATCTAATGAGCCAACAAATCTTTTATTAACATGTTCGCGTCGTAAACTTGTAAATGCTAATCGTTGTATTGATTGAATCAAGTTATGAACGCAGTACTCCGGATAGCCAAATTTCATAGCAATTGAGGTAATATAATTAAGTTCCGCTTGCCTCAAATGCAAAAGACGCAGAATGGGTGAAAGCTCGTCTTATGTATGAGCGTAAGGCAGCAAATTTAAACCCATTAGGGTGATTAGAAGAAAATGGAATGAGATTTGGGATGTGCGAGGGTTTCCTATAAACTGAGTAGGTTATACTATTGTCAGCTGGGATTCTTCATAGCCTAAAGTCTAAGAACGGTAATGAACATTGATCTTCGAGTTCAATAGTAAAATTGATAGTTGGGTAGACTGAGGATAAATCGTGGGCAAATTGTTGTAGGCACTCAGAAGAGTGTGGCCAGAAGACTAAGATGTCGTCAACATATCTGATAAAAAGTGCTGGTTTATAAAAACTATTTTGTATCACATTATTTTCAACAGTTTGTAGAACCACTTCTGCCAAAATAGGAGATGAGTGGAGACCCCATAGGGGTTCCTCCCAGTTGTTGGTAAATGACATCATTAAATTTAAAGAATGTACGTTTGGCAATAAGTTTTAAAGCTTCCATAATTGCGAGCGTTTCAACAGGGGATAGGTCAGGAGCAGTTAGTAGACGCTCTTCAATAATCTTATGAGCTTGAAGAATGGGAACGTTAGGAAATAGTGCAGTAACATCTAACGATGCCATTATGAATTTTTGACCGCCAGAATTAAAGGCTTTTATAGTGTTGAGTGCTTGAAGTGTTCCATATACAGAGTACCTAGAACCCCTGAAGTACTTGCTCAGAAGAGTTGCAAGGGCTTTTTCAAGGGTTGTAGTTGGATTATTGAATCCGGAGACTAAGGGACGGATGGGGAGACCTTCTTTATGAGTTTTAATTTTGCCGAAAACCCTTGGTACACGAGGTCCATTGGTCATATGTGAAGAATAGGTATATATATACCTATTCTTCACATATGACCATATATATACGGTATATATTATATACTCCTACAGCCTAATCAACCTACTGATCAAACAGTGGTTTACGTCGGTTCCACATTACGGACGTTGGGGGTTCGAACGTCGGAACAGGAATATGATGTTCGAACGGGAGCAACTAGTACAGCACTCGCTCGTCTAGTGTCAACTGGTCAATATACACCATGTTGGACGGATGTTCAACATTTAGCTTTCCACTAAAAAATAAAAGGAACACTTTGTTCACTGAAGCAATGTTTATTATGTGGTTTAATGACTTATGCTGCAATGAGGAATTACCCACCAATATGCCACTAATCTTGGCGGCAATATATTAAGACTTTAAAACCTCCTAGTCTGTGAATTACTAGTTTGTTCCCATGCCGTACTGTCTTAAAATTGTTAATTGGTTGCTCACATGCTTTACTTAACTCCTGTTGTACTGAGGTGTGCTGTTTATAATTGTATCTATGGTAACGGATGTATGACATGTCTCTTCTGCTTGTATAAGATGCATTGCACGCTCCACTCAGGTGGCACTCTTAGGCTTGACAATGGTTCCCGGGGGAGCCGAAAGATCTCGCCAACTTAGTTTTCGAAGCTTTCATCTGTACATACTGTTTTTAAGTGTAAATAATAAATATATTTTAATCTTGCAAATGGTGTTGCATTAGATGAGAGTTCTTTAAATCGTGCAAAGACAGTTATTTGAGGATGTAAACATTTAGGCACGAAATTAAATATTTGATGTTACCTTTATTTGTTATTATTGTAACGTGTTTGGCCCATCATCATCAAGTTCTAAAACAGCCAATAGATGGTAGTACATTGGCGATGCATCTATAACATTTAGTTTTGTTGGGGAATGCGAACTTACTTTATTCTGTCTTCCTGGCTTGTTGTTAATCAACATTATTAAGTGTACTATATGTAATAATATTAATTGCAATGAAATAACTTAAAAACCTATAGAATGAGTAAGAAGTCAAATCAGAAAACGACACTCTTTAAATTCCTTTAAGAAAAATGAAAGCACGAAAATAACAAAAGAGGCAGCGATTTCCGACAAGGCAGCAGAGTCTGATCCATCTCATGAAACAGTCTGTTTTAAATGAAAAATGTAAAATCAAGTGTAAACCATGACTGGTTACAAACATTTAATTGGTTAGTGGTAAAAGATAATGGAATGATGTGTTCCACGTGTATAAAATATGGAAAGATATGACCCACAAAAAAGGAAGTGACTTGGGTGACTATAGGGTGCAAAAGGCTTTGAAAAGAAAGTTTAATTGACCATGGACATAGTTCAGATAGTATTCAAAAACATATACTTGAAGAAACTGGATTAGGACAAATTGAACGATCACTTTCAGTTTTGAAAACTTGCAGAGATGTTTTTGTGGGAGCTTTACAATCTACATGTTTGGCAAAAAACAAACTACCACTCACTACACTGTATGAAAAACTGCTTGAGCAACGTAATGCTAGGAGGGGTTTTACATGCTCAAACTATGTTGAATATACCTTGGTTCGTCACAACTACCCATTTGGTTTATGTGGCTATATTATATGTTAACGGTTTTATAACTATTATTATTAATGTTACACACATTATAAATGTCTTCAAGTGCCTTGTAATTCCTGCTATAACATAATTATTTAAGGCTGTGGGATATAAAATATTTTAACTATTATAAATATTTCAACTATTTTTGTTCAAAATGACTGCATTTACCTTATATGGCACAATTGGGAAGGTTATTGTTGGCTGTTTTTACTCACTGATAACTATCTCGGACGTTCAGAAGTCGCCAGGTTCGTGCAAACTAAGTTTACAGAACTAAACACTCACAGGTTTATATGGAAACTTACAACCAGAGTCGAGATTCAAATAAAAAATGAAGATGAAGTTTAAAAGAATCAATGAAATAAAAGAACTATATACAGTAAGAGTAAAATCATTATCTCTTGTCAACGTCGTCTTCACTTAAAATCAAACCATAAAACAGCATTCGTAGTTGCACCAAGATCAAGAGGTTTGCATAAAATCTGACAGAAAGCAGAGAATGCCTTGCAATGAGCATTCACAACTCAAACACTACCAGACTAGTTTCGATCCGTTTACATCATTGTCGTCTTCAGTGGTACAACTATCGTAGGTCGATGTTAAGCAAGGTTGGTGCTAAGTGCCGACCTCCATGTCTCATTCCTGACTTGAATGTTCCACGTCAACAAATCCCGTCTGTGTTTCCATGCACATGTGCATACGTGACTATGCTGCGATGTGCCATCTATCGGGTGGCTGTAAAGTACAGTTGTTTTCCTTCTAATTTTTCAGGTTCAAATTTCTCCTTTCATTCATTTTTGTGTTTTATTTTTTTATTTTCTTGCTCAATTAGATATTTCCAAGGGTATGGGATTTCCATTGGTGTTGATGAATTACAATTCTCGTCTTGGGTTTTTTCAATTGTAATAGCCTCTAACCATAGAATGTGATTGTTTTTGTGTGTTGTCAGTATTTCAATGTTTTCGCAATCTGGTGTTACTTCGTTATCTATGCACTGCTTGTATTAGTGAAGTCTTTACTTCTTTTCTAGTCCAATTTGTAGTGTTCGTTAAGTCCAACTGCAAGTCTTCTTTTATTGGTACCAAAATATTTATCGTGTTTACCATCGTTAGGATCAATAGTCGGTATCTTATAAATGCCCACTTTTTGTAACAAATTCTTGTTGTAATCTTCAGTTGTTAGTAATCTTGAATTGTCAATAACTTTTCCTGCAATATCGAAGTTGTTGTTTTGGCATTCTTTTTCAGAATACTACTAATAGGTGGTAATTATGGGATGCTGCCACAGAATTGCATTTTATTTTTAATACAGTATTTACGATTTTTTAGAATTTCTTTGTTTAATGAAGTTACGATAAATTGAATCAATTAGTACTCTTGTGTATCCAAAGCAAGTCGCAGTATTTTTAATCCATTGTATTTCGTCTTTTCAGTGCTTTTTTAGTTGACAAGTGTGTAATGGCTCGGTTTACATATGGTTGGAAGGCCGATGTCTTGTATCTCCAAGGGTGACAGGATTCTATAGGAATTATGGTAGGAACATATGGAGGTTTATGATATACGTTGAACTCGATCTTGTTCTGAGTCTTGAATAAAGAGATGTCTAAAAAATTAAGTCTGTTGTTCATTTGTTTTTCACAAGTGACTTGAATTGTTGTATATATGCTATTGAAGTTAGTCATAAATTGTTTAATCTCCATTTCGTAGAAATGCCAAAAAGAAAATGAAGATATCATCGGCATATCAGAAGTATAATAATGGTAAGTTATCTGTAGTGCTGGTAAACATTTTTTCTTCAATATCTTGCATGATAACTTCCGCTAATAATCCAGATATCGGAGATCCCATAGGTGCTCCAAAAATTCGTTTTCTAAATTGCATTGTTGTACATGAAGAAATTATTATCTGTAATCAGGTTAAGAACGTAAATGATACCTTGAATAGTAATTGGTTCGATCTTTTGTCTTCTCAGTTTATCCTGATGAGGTGGATTGCATCGGAGGTGGGGGTGTTTGGGTATAAGGACACCACATCCAAACTGTACATAGTAAATTCTGTGCTGTTAATAGACTTTATTTTGTCAATCACTTCAGAGTTATTCACAGTATATTCATGGTTGCAGTAAAATACTTTTAAGTAATTGTACAGACTTTTCTCTAGCTTAATAGTTGGAGGCCTTTGATTTTCTGGCCTTTCTCCGAAATCGAGATAAAACAATTTATGACTAACTTCAATAGCATATATACAACAATTCAAATCACTTGTGAAAAACAAATTAACAACAGACTCAATGTTTTAGATATCTCTTTTTTCAAGAGTCAGAACAAGATTGAGTTCAACATATATCGTAAACCTACGTATGTTCCTACCATAATTCCTATAGAATCCTGTCACCCTTTGGAGATGCAAGACATTGGCCTTCCAATCGTTTCTAAACCGAGCCATTACACACTCAAAAACTAAAAAAGCACTGAAAGACGAAATACAATGGATTAAAAATACTGTGACTTGTTTTGGAAACCCAAGAGTACTAAATGATTCAATTTATCATAACACCATTAAACAAAGAAATTCTAGAAATCATAACAACTGTATTAAAAATAAAATGCAATTCTGTGGCAGCATCCTGTATTTACCATCTATTAGTAGTATTCTGAAAAAAGAATGCCAAAACAACAACTTCGATATTGCAGAAAAAGTTATTGACAATTCAAGATTACTAACAACTGAAGATTGCAACAAGAATTTGTTAAAAAAAGCGGGCATTTATAAGATACCGAATATTGATCCCAACGATGGTAAACACGATAAATATTTTGGTAGCAATAAAAGAAGACTTGCAGCTCGACTGAACGAACACTACAAATTGGACTAGAAAAGAAGTCAAGACTTCACTAATACAGCAGTGCATAGATAACAAACTAACACCAGATTGGGAAAACATCAAAATACTGACAACGCCCAAAAAACATAATCAAATTCTATGGTCAGAGGCTATTACTATTGAAAAACCCAAGACAAGAATTGTAATTCATCAACACCAATGGAAATCCCATACCCTTGGAAATATCTGATTGAGCAAGAAAAGAAAAAAGTAAAGCATAAAAATATTTGAACATGAATAATTAGAAGGAAAACAACTGTACTTTACTTTACAGCCAACCCAGTAGATGGCACATCGCAGCATAGTCACGTATGCACACGTGCATGGGAACACAAACTTGATTTGTTGACGTGGAACATCCAATTCAGATATGAGATGTGGAGGTCGGCATTTAGTACCAACCTTGCTCAACGTCAACCTACGATATTTGTACCACTGAAGACGACAATGGTGTAAACGGATCGAAACTAGTCTGGTAGTGTTTGAGTTGTGAATGCTCATTGCAAGGTATTCTCTGCTTTCTGTCCAGATTTTATGCAAACCTCTTTGATCTTGGTGCAACTACGAATGCTGTTTTGTGGTTTGATTTTAAGTGAAGACGACGTTGACAAGAGATAATGATTTTACTCACACTGTATATAGTTCTTTTATTTTATTGATTCTTTTAAACTTCATCTTCATTTTTTATTTGAATCTTGACTCTGGTTGTAAGTTTCCATATAAACCTGTGAGTGTTTTTAGTTCTGCAAACTTAGTTTGCATGAACCTGGCGACTTCTGAACATCCGAGATATGTACCAGTGAGTAAAAACAGCCAACAATAACCTTCCCAATTGTGCCATATAAGGTAAATGCAGCCATTTTGAACAAGTTATAATAGTTGAAATATTTTATATCCCACAGCCCTAGATAAATATGTTATAGCAGGAATTACAAGGCATATGTGCACTTGACTTGAAAACATTTATAATGTGTGTAACATTAGTAGTTATAAAACTATTAACATATAACTATCTTGATATTCGAAAAAAATGCACATTATACTTCAAAAAAAATAATCCAAGAATTTCTTGACATCTTAGCTTCAGAAATTAGATGTAAAATACTAAAAAATGTTCATTCTGCAGATTATTTCAGCATTCTGTGTGATGAAACAACAGACATCTCAGTTTTGAAGCAGCTTATTATATACATTAAATATGTCTGTCAGCAAAGAAAGAGATTACTATTAGTTTTATAACAATGTGTAATATCATTGATGGTAAAGATGAAACTATAACTAAGAAAAATTATTGAAACACTTGGTAATATAGGGTTGAAAACTTTTAACTTTGTAGACCTAGGATCCGATGGAAGGGCTGTCATGATTGAGAAGCACTAAGGAGTAGCAAAACTACTCTAAGATGAAACAGTGGACAAAGGAGTAGCCATTGTACAAACCACCGCCTGGCTCTTGCTAGTGCTCAAGCAGCCACTGAGGTGCTTATTTACTGAAATTTAATTATATCTTAAGACAACTGTTTTTCTTCTTCCAAAATTCATTTGTTAGAATGGCTTTTTTAATTGAAATCCAATATATACTGAACAATCCTCAGATTAAACTTTAAATGGCCAGTGACACTAGATGGCTGTCTCCTGACTTTGCTGTTCAGTCCTTAAAAAGAATCCTTGTTGAGTGTCGCTGCTGCACTCGAAAGAGAGGCCACTGAAAGAAATGACATTACAGCTGAAGGTTAAAGCAAATATATGAGAACATACAATTTCATAGCTTCGCTTATGATGCTTTCAAATGTGCTACCTATTTTGTCTAAATTGTGCAAAGTTTGTCAAAGGCAAGATGTTAATTTAACAGAAAGACAGGATCATACAAGCCACAAAACTATGCGTTATGGAATAGAAAGATACCTCTGCTTATCATTTTAAAAATCTACATCTACATCTTGCAAGTAAATGATCAAACCTTCGTATTGATTGTTCAGATATTAATGCTATTATCTTTAAGACTACGATCTATGATAAATACATACACACACTTATTAACCACCTGGAAGCAAGATTTCCCAATATGCCAATCATTTCCTGTGTTTCAAGAGTTTTCAGTCCAGAGAGACATGATCTAAAGGAGGCTTCTGCGATTCTTTTTGGACATTATTCTAAAAATAGAAGGACAGACATACAAAAATTTAGATTCTAATTTTCAACAATACCTGAGCTCAAAGAATCTTTTCCAAATTTAGTAAAACCAGTAGCAATTGGACTGACTGTACCTGTATGCACAGCTCTATGTGAAAGAGGATTTTCTACTCTCAAATCAAATAACGCCTGTTTAAGGAATTGTCTGAAGCAGAGCACACTCAGTAATCTCATGCTGATTCACTAGAAGGATCAGAACCAACAAACTTTGATTGTGAAAAAACACTGTAGACAACTGGGCCTGTAGGTAGAAGAGGAGAATTAATATAAAAAATGTTAATCCCTAAACATATAATAAAAATAATAATATTATTGAAATCACTAAATATAGGATTTCAACATCTTTCATAACTATTTTAAATTGAATTCTAACTTTTTTTTTAATTTTATTAAAACATTCAACTTTTGAAATAAAAGTTATGTTAATTGTTACATTTAGTGTGTTCATGTAGATGTGTTGGATTTTTCAGTTAAAAAATATAAAATTAGCCAGTATAAAAATTTTTAAATGTTTTGTTGCACAAATTACCATTAAATCAATATATGTTAAATTATAGAAATAATTTTGCCCTGGATCTCTTAAGCCACACTTATAAGTAACAGAAAATTTTATAATTTATATGCGAAAAATTACACGGCTCTCCAGCCGGTTACTTTACAATGCCACCCAGCTGGCAATATTTTCTGGGGAGGAAAAAGGCGTGTGGGCGCGTGCATGCATGTGCGCACATTTGCGTTTATATTTATATATTAGGTTATCCCAGAAGTAATGCAGTGGTCGGAATGAATTCACGTGTGAAACAGATGGCACAGTATCTGAGCAGACTTAGGTGGTGTAGACATCAATTTAATACATTTGTTAACCCCTCAGTATGAAAGTGTTGGAACTTCATCTAAGACATGTTTTACTTTGGAAGTAACATCAGAGCAACAATGCCAGAGCAGCAGCGTCGAAACTCTGCAAGATTTATTGTTCAGACACTATAATAAGTCTGAGTCATGCACAAAGCTGGTTCCAGAGTTTTGGGCCTGGGAACTACAGCCTTAAATTTCAGCCAGGGACAGGATGTCCTCAGGAGTTGAATGATGATCTGTTACAAATGATCGTCACGCAAAATCTTCATGTAACAGTGGAACAATTAGCCAAGTAGCTCCAGTCAACTGATTCCATCATCCATCCGCATCTGCAAAAGTTTGGTAAAGTTTCTAAGTTGGGATAATGGGTTCTTCACAAATTATAGGAGCACAATCGCAAACAACAACTGGAAGTTTGCACATCTCACCACTTTTTTATTGGAAAACAAAACAAGTCTGAATAAAATTGTTACTGCTGATGAGAAATGGATTATGCATAACAATATTAAGCATTGAAGACAATCACAATGGGTGGACCACAACAAGACACGTCATGATAATTAACACAGCAATCAGGCATTGCTGAATTGGCTGGAATAACTGTTTCACACGTGAATTCACTCATATCAGAAAACTTGAAAATTTCATTGGGAAATGGTTTCATAGAAGGAATGATGTCTGAAGGGGAGCTTGATGTATTTTTCAGCTCAAACTTAGTGCAACGGATGGCATGCTTGAATGGTATCGGGAGATGCGGGTTCGATTCCCGCTCCACAGTTACGAAATTTTCAATTTTTCTGATGTGAGTGAATTCACGTGTGAAACAGTAATTAAGTCAATTCAGCGATGTCTGATTGCTGTGTTAATTATTATATACATTAGGGTGGTCCACTTTGCAATGGAAAAAAAAGGTATTCAAATCATGGCTCCACATAGCGTAATTTTGTCCATTATGATGTAGTAATGTGTGCACCAAATTTTAGCTCGATACGTGGAAGTTTAGTGGTCGCCCAGAAGTTTACTTTTTGGTAGCTAGCTCAAATTTCTCTTCTTTTCAGGTATAAACAACCATGTCGACATCTAGCTTGAGATCTACCTCCACTAACTGGCTTCTTAGAAAGCCAATCTCTAACTTCTCTACAGCAAGACTTCCCCGTGGATTGGATGTGCTCCGGATGGTCCAGTTTTACCATTTAGAAGAGGGCAAGAGCTTGTCAGTGAGTTACAAATTGACCTGTGAAGCAGTTGTGATTGTTTGGAAGTGTGCGAGGATTCCTACACAGCGGATTGATTCGTGTGAGAAAACTCTCAAAACTTTATGAACGATATTTAGCTGTGAAGAACCACCGTACTCGTCAAGGAGAAAATGACCGTGTGCGTGAGGATATGTTCAAAAGTGATCTAGAAGAATTGTTTGATGTTGCCGCGAAAAATGCTATAATGCAAATGAAAACGACGAAGACCCGGTATTCCTCCAGAAACAAAGATAATATGTATTTTCATGTAGTATGAGTGGTGCTGACTTATAAACAACAGAAAAAGAAATTAGGAAAAGACAGCGGGAGGGAAAAGATAGAAAGACGACAGAGAAATATAAAGAAAGAGAGAGCAAATGTCTTCCTGGGAAAACTGCAGAGCTTTCTTCATCATCTTCACATAGCTCCGAAAGCGAAGGCGAATATCAACCTGTAGCGTCCACATCTGCCGCACCTTCTACTCCATTCCCATCCAAACGACGTAAAAATATATTTACGTTACCAGAAGTTGTCGGAGCCCTGGATCGAGTCAATCTTCCGGATAGAGAAGCAGTATTCGTTGCTGGAGCCGTTGCAGGGGCGCTCGGACACGATATTTCCGAAATCACCCTTTCCTGAAGCTCCATTAGGCGCTCTAGAAGATTAGAAAGACAGAAAGCCACAGCAGCTGAACAAAAGAAATCGTCTTTGGAGGGGCCTTTTCTTTTACATTGGGATGACAAACTTTTGCCTGATATTGATGGATCCAAGGTGACAGTTGATCGCATTGCTATACTTCTCACTGGAAATGGCCAAGAACAGCTTTTGGGAATTCCCAAGATAGACAGAGGAACAGGGAAAGCTCAGGCATAAGCTTGCGTTGAAGCAATCGAGAAATGGAATGTTAAGTCTGAAATCAAAGGACTTGTGTTTGATACGACAGCGAGTAATTCTGGGCTTCACACAGGAGCTTGCACAACAATTGAAAAACCCTAGGCAGTGAACTCGTTTGGATTGCATGCCGCCATCATGTTATGGAGATTATGCTTTCATCTGTTTTCTTATGTGTATTCGGTTCTACTGAGGTCCAAAAACTGCACTCTTCAACCGCTTTAAGAAAGGGTGGACAACGATTGATCAAAGTGCTTATAGTGCAGCAGACATTGACCCTTTCAGGATCCTATATTAAACAGATTACGACAAGAAATGCTGGAGTATTTACCAAGTGCATTGGAAAAACAGCAACCAAAAGATGATTATCAAGAACTTCTGTGCTTGTCTCTTTTGTTTCTTGGTGGAGGAAGTGGCACGGAAACATTTCGAGCTCCTGGCCCTACACATCATGCTCGATGGCTGGCTAAAGGCATTTACGCTCTAAAAATATGCCTCTTTCAAAATCAGTTTCAGTTAACACCTCGGAGACAATAAATACAGTGAATTTGGCTTTGTTTGTAAGCCTGGTTTATGTGAAGTATTGGAATGAAGCTCCACTTGGAATTAGAGCTCCATATAATAATATCCAGCTTCTAAGTCTCCTAAAACTTTACCCTAATAAAAAAATTGGCGAGAAAGCTTACAATGCTTTTGCCAGGCATCTTTGGTTTCTTTCTGAGCACTTGGTAGCCTTAGCTTTTTTTGACGATCGAGTGCCCACGAAAACTAAAGAAAAAATGGTCAAGAATCCGAAACGTCCACAGCTGCCCGATTTTCCGCAACATATAGCAACATCTGACGAAAAAGATCTCAATCTAGAAAATTTCGTAACTGAAAGGACTAGATTCTTCTTTGATGTCCTTCTTGTTGGAGGAAAAATTAAATCTAAAGCATTTCTGAAAATGCAACCCCAACAGTGGAGAAATGATCCTGTTTTCATTGAACTTCATGAACGTTGCTGTAAGATGAGGGTTGTGAATGACACTGCCGAGCGAGGCATCAGTTTGATTAAAAAAATACAACCAGTCACTTACCAAGGACGAAGAACAAAAGCAGTTCATTCTTCGACTGGTGGCAAATGATAGAAAACAGTTTCCTTCACCATCGAAGGCATCTCTTATGTCATAATTATTCAATTTTTGAAATTTTTCATTTTCAGTTATGTAGTACCCAAAAGTTAAATATTGGGCGACCCCTAAATATCGTTCTTTTTTGCAAAACCCTTTTGGTGTACTTATCATTCACATACTATGGCATAAAATAAAAGTTGTGGAGAAAGAATATTTAAAACTTTTTTTTTTTTTGGACCACTCCTAATATACATATATATACATATATATATTGTTGGAATGGGATGTAAGGTCAGGTGATGTGCAACATACCACAGCCTCTCCTTGACAAACGTTAACCCTGCCTTCTCATGGTGCATCCTGTTCTCACTAAAGGGGCTCTGACGACTGCCAATAACGGTACAACTTAGGATTAGAGGTAATGTTATCCCACACTCACCAATGTGCACGGTGGTCGTTAAACCTCCAACAAAAAAAATATATATATATATATATATATCTTTGTGGCTTTGGGAAGAAGACACTTTGTAATAGAAGAAACTATGTTAGACACTACGTAATTTTTTGAACATGTAAAATAATATTTTTGAATGTATAATTTGTGACGTATGTCACTCTTAATCTCCTTGGAGGGGGCTTAAGCCTCAAAGCCGCCTCTGTGGGTGTGCCAATGTTTAGTACACACGATGGGCAAGTGCTACAAATTTTACACTTGTTGCAACTAGAATCCATATTCTCACCAACATTAAGCAATAGCTTTAATACATCAAAGTTCAAAGCAAAAGAAAACAATTCCAATATTACTTGATCTTTGTTGAATTGTGGAGGCAGCTTAATAATGCCTTCCAGTGCTTCATCTTCAAGGCCCTTCTCTGCAATAGTTTTAAACTTTGCTGGGTCCAAGCAGGATAAATCTTTATACAACTTTTTGTGTTGTACAAAGTGTGAACTTAGTGACTGGACAATGCAGTTTGTCATTAGGTTAAACACATTCACTCAAAAATCAGCTAGAGAATCTGAGGAATTTTCTTCATGATCTATGAGCTCATCTGCCATATTTTTCTTCTCCCTCTGCCTCTTAACTGGCAATGCTGTTTCCAAAGAGTCAATTTTCAGTGTTTTATTTTCATCCATATTCAACTGTGAAATCTTGTAATTACATTTATTTACAAATTCCAATGCCTTGCTGTGAAAGTTATCAAATTTTCTTGTCTGTTCCTTCAACTTTGTTGTAGCTGAATTTATTCAACTCCATGCAGTAAACATATCTGAACTACTTGTTTGTAAATAACTTGATAATGGGGCTGTAGTTCAAAATATATCATCATCATCATTAGTGTTCTGTCTCTTGACAGGTCCAACGGTAACTCAACAAGTTCACTTCCTTCAGTTTTCTCTGTCCCTTGTTTCCTCCTTCAATACTTGATAGCTTCCTGTGCCCATGATACCATCAAGCATCACTAGTCGTCTCTTTCCTCTTGGCTGCTTTCCTTCAATTTTCCCTTCTATAATTTTTTTCAATAAGCTGTCTTCTCTTAACACATGTCCTGTCCAGTTATATTTTCTCTTTCTTATGGTCTTTAGAATATTCCCCTTTTTCTTGTCCTAGATGTTTTCCAACAACTTATATCCATACAGTCATTCTCCTGTATGATGTTTTCAAAAAAGTCGTAAAATTCTGGAGCAAATTGAAAAAGGAAACTGCAGGCACGCAACATTTTGTTGTTTCAGTTATCACCAAATTCAAGGCATGGACATAGCACTATACATGTATACACTCATGATCAAAAAATTGTTGCACCCAGAAGGAAGCAACCAACAGGAATGAAACTTGGTGGGTATGTTTGACATTGTGAGACATGCAAATGATTGAAGTATCACGCTAAGCCGCGCCTGTGACACAAGCAAGAAGGGGTCGTAGCTCTTTGCCTGACCGGCTATATAAAGTCTTCCTGTTGTGCGTGCTTGCCATTCTGACTCTTGCTGTTTTGTTGGTTGCATCCTTTGCAAGGAAGTATGCCTCGGAAAAGTTTGGGCACAATTCGAGCGGGGCTGCATCGTCGGGCTCCAGGAAGGGGGATGGTCTTATCGTCGTATTGCACGCTACACTGTTTGTGCAAATGTTACCACAGCATGCTGTTGGCTGCAGCAGATAGAACAAGGCACGCAGCAGGGACAAGAGGGGTCTGGAAGACCTAGACGAACCACGGAGAAAGAGGAACAACGGGTTGTCCGACAAACGCGGAGTGACCCAACAGCCACGATTGCATATATTCAGCAGAGTGGTGAGCGTCCATGCATCATCCGATTAGTGACAGCACCATTGGAAGATGGCTACACGAAGTAGGACTATACGCACGCAGATCGTTACATCGACTGCCCTTAACACCATTGCATTGTCGCCAAAGGCTGTAATGGTGTCGTGCCAGACTGTAATGGAGCCACTCAGAATGGCAGCGGGTGACCTTCAGTGACGAGTCCCGCTTTTGTCTTGGAGGAGATGACCATCAAATCCGTGTGTGAAGGCACGGTTGTTAACGCCAAGATGAACGGTTCGTTGTCAACTGATACACGTCCAGAAGGTCTGGTGTCATGGTGTGGGGTGCAATTGCCAATGCCAGATCTCCTTTGGTGTTTATTACAGGTACTTTGACAGCCCAACGTTACATTAATGAGGTCCTGCAACCAGTGGCCCTACCTTTTCTGAACACTCACTCCGGTGCAATTTTCCAACAGGACAACGCTCGTCCGCATACTGCTGCTATCTTGAAAGCTTGCCCTCAAGGCACTGATACTTGGCCATGGCCAGTCCCATCGCCCGATTGAAAATGTGTGGGATGCTATTGGACGTGCGATCCACGCTCCACCCTACAGCACAACCCCTAGGAACTGTGTGAGAAGATTCAAGTTGCATGGGATGGCTTATCGCAGGACACCATTAGGAACCTGTACAACTCCATGCCGAGACATCTGGCATGCTGTGTGAGTAAACATGGCAGTCTGACACCATACTGAGAGACACTGCTTTGGCGTGTAGCTCAATAAATATTGCCCATATCAGTCTCAATGTTTGATCACTTATTGTTCCGGGTAACCTTTACCTTCCTCCCGAATAGCATAGCAATCAGACACGTCCTTCTAGGGGCAACTATTTTTTTTTACCATGAGTGTATGAACATGTTGATCAGCCACATCAGTAATTTTACTTTGTAAACCATTATACTGGCCATGGTAGCTTGCATCTCCATCTGTACTATCACATAAACATTTTTTGGGATCAATTTTAAGATGCTGTAATGTTTCAATCAATAGATCTAAAAGTCCCTGTCCTCTACCAGGAATGGCTGATAAGAAAACTACCCCAATAGAAAAGTCAGGAGAGGTGGGAGCGCTAAGTGCTGCCCTCTTCTGGAAATACCAAAAACTAATTTACGTCGCGTTTCCCTTCCAGGTTTAAAATAGTAATACAACGCAAATTTTAGTTGCATACAGTGAAAATATTGGAACTTCTATTATATTTTCAAGCTACTAAAAGGTCATTAACATTTTAACATTTTGTGTTTTGAATATATCAATTTTAATTTTTAGTAATCTGTGGCTGACGTTAACTGATAGGAAGAATATGTTCAAATCTTGAGATATTTTTACCATTCTCGTCTGCTCTTTGCTTTTCATATCCACTACCGAATGGTGACCTCGAAGGAGCCACAATCGAGAAGAGTGTTTTGTTGGACCAAACTGGGTTAGAGAAGGCCCAACAATTATTAAGAATAATGAATGAGGTTATTGCTGTGATTGAAAACAGAAGACCTGAATCTGAAGTCATTCTGAAATTCGTCTCTAGTACAAACGTCATTTCACATTCGCTAGAAGATACAGTTATGATTTGCACATATTGTCTAATGTTTAAGGGAGGCCCACTTCATCAGGGGACCCACTTGCCATCGGGCAAGCTGACACGCCGGCCAGTCCACCACTGTATTTGAGACAACTCAACATTCTTTCTTTACTTTTATGCAGCACCTTGAAAAAGCATCACTTTATAACATGGCAAGTGTTGTTTTTACAAGACCAGTGGATGCAAGCACAATTTAGTAAGATTTCAGAAAATAAAATTTTTGGATCCCTGATTATTAATGAAATGAAAATCAAGCAGCTAGAGTAACGTATGCAAAATTTTGTGATGCTTTTGATAAGTTATGGTCATGATATGGGTGGCACAGAAAAAGTCCTTGGCATCTGGAATAAAATATCACAATTTGTGTTTTCTGTTATGTGGTCTTTCAGAATACTTGTCAGTTTTACGAATTAGAAATGAATCTTCTACAGGGCCAGCCGACCACTTGAATTTCCAAATCACTGGATCTGCCAAAAATATCCACTGGTCCGTACGAAAAAAAAAAAAAGTATATGCAAAAATAAATATAGTATATGTAAAAAATAACATCATTTTCACTGGAGTAGAACAGAAAATGTGTGTGTGCACATGAAAATAATTACTAATAAATAAAGCATGAAATATATGTGGTAGAAATTTGAAAACAAAACAAATAAAACAAAAAACCCTGACCTGACTTGTGTATAGTAAGAGTTGGTAGTTCACTCATTTTTACTGGTCCAGAATGGCACAAATATTAATACATTTTGTATGCATATGGGTGCTAGTAACAAAAGGATTCATTCTAGGGGTTTCGCGGGGCGGTGCACCTTGCCCGCCTTCAGGTTTGAAAAACTTCCGCCCTGCCAGCCCTCACGCTAAAATTATGCAAGCCTACTGCCCTTTAAACTAAAAAATCCCATCCCGACTGCCCTAAAATGGGAAACTGCAAAATGAGTATGCGGGACCTGCTCTAATCAATCCCCCACACTTGCTGTGAAACCAAAAATAGCGCACGGACTCCATATTAGCCTCTCGTCTACGTCTAGAAAGTCGTAATGACCCCTGTTGGTTAGGATTCCTAGAAGACAGGAACCGATAAGACACAACCACTTATTGTTTGTTTCTCTATGCCGGCAGAGGGGAAGGAAGGAAAGCGTGAGATTTAAGACAAAAGGACCTGCCCTCTGAACTACTGGGGGAGGAACGAGTTTGCCACAAATTACTGACAAAAGAGGTGACCACAGTGTTTGCTCCCTCTCTCCGCATCCTAAGCGCTTCCACTCTTTGTGTGTTCCGCTTCCCAGCTCCGCCTACAGGAAATTTGTACGTGATCCTAAAAACCCTCTCAAAGTTAGCCATCCAGTATATTCTAATTATAACTTTCCAGTCAATGCGTGCTGGACTGCCGTGCAGTTACATTTAACCCTTACAGATTAACTTTCACAAAGTTTCAAAAGTTTATATTATTTATGTCATTAACTATTTACTCAACACAACCCCAGGAGCAGACACAGCGCAACACAGCTACTATGTCCATCGGTTTTTTGGAAAGGTGTGCAGACTGTTTTTTCTGACTATTTCTTTAACATTCATTGTTTCTAGCATTTCTTTCCAATAATTCAACAAGCAAAGGAAGGGAAATTTTTGCGCCGATTTAACGTTGAATCCCACTTCCAGATGTGAAGTTGCATCGATAGATCAAGTAACAATTGAATTTTGAAGATGTGAATCCGTTTTTTGGTGTAAAATATGACATGGATGGTAGTCAAATAACATCCGAAAACTTTAGAAAATTTAGTCGTCCTGGAGCGGGAGATCAACGCCACTCTCCCAGATCGCGAGAGAGTATGCTGGCCACTACACCACCCAGAACAATGATTCTGAAGTGAGCACTTGTTCAGTTATACACTGCTGGACAATTGCTACGGACGGACTGGCATAAACGGCTATACAGCACATAAAAAAGTAAGTGTGGTTGGGATGCCAAGTGAAATAAAATAATGTCAGAATGCCAGGACATTACAAGAAAGACAATTTATTGTGCACTGAAATCCAGAAGAAGCTGTGGAACGTGTTCAAGGGATGAACAGGCCATTTTGTGCAGAATACGTAAACGTGAAAAATGCAATTACCGTCCGCAGGCGTTCCGGCGTAAGATGTCAGTACGGGATATGGCCACCATGGAGGGCGATGCAAGATTCCATACGTCGTGTCACAAGCTTTGCAGCAACATTATCAAGCAGCTGTTGGGTGTAATTTATCCCATTCCTCCTGTCAGTGCACGGATGAGGATGTCCTTGTTTATTGGAGGGCATTGAGCGACCAGCAAGACTCCTCCCCAAAGCATCCCACACATTTTCAATGGGATTCAGATCTGGACAGAACTTGTGCCTGGCCATATGAGGGGTTGAATATCCTCGCTCTCAAGACACTCCGGGACAGCGACTGTTCGATGACATGTTACGTTGTCGTCCATGAAAATGAATCTCATCACCGACAGTGATCCCACGGAACATGCGAACATGAGGCAGCAGAACATCATTAATGTATCGTTGGTCACTCATAATCCCAGTTGGAAGCACATAGAGGGACGCACGGCTATTGATCATGATGCCAGCCCATACCATTGGTCACACAGCCAGAACCTGATTCACTGTATGTTTGTCAGACAATATGCAGTACCACTATCACGCAGCAGATCAGTTGTCGTCTACAATCAGACGATAGACTGTATCTACTCTCATCTGAGAAGAGGACAGCAGACCAGTCGTTATCAGTCCAACTGCGATGTTGATGGCACCATTGCAAACGGGCGGTACGGGGCAGACGTCTGGACACGGATGTATACAACAGGACGGCAGCGGCGTATAGTCCTCCTTCATGCAAACGTCTGACGACAGTTTTTCAAGAGATCCGCTTGCCAGTAGCAGCCATAAACTAATTTGCCACCTCACTAGCTGTGCTGCGCCGGTTGTCTTTTTGTTGATAGCACTATGTACCGATCTTCTGCAGGTGTCGTACTGCGAACACGACCTCTCTGTGACGTTTGCTACACTCTCCATTTGTTTGAAATGATTTCCAAAGCCTTGAAACAATACTGTGGCTGACGTCGAACCCCCGGGCAACATCTGTTTTTTTCGCCCTTCTTCAACCTTGCCAATAATACGGCCACGCGTAAAATCATCTAGGTGATGTCGGGAAGACATACTGAAAATTGCAAGTTCGTCAACTGATTCTTTCCCTTTCAACTTTTGCGTTTGAACAACAACGGTCAATATGCGTCAAATCCTTTATATCTCTTATCAGCGCTATGACGTCATGAACAAGTTCGGCAATTCAAAATCCATACGTACAGCACGTCTTACTGTATCCCGTATCCGCAGGGCGCATAATTTCCACATTTTCCTGCCTTCCATTTTGCGGTTGTCATTGTTGCTATTGTCATCCGTCCTTAGCAATTGTCCGGCAGCGCTCTCATTTTATTTTTAATTTTTCTTTTTTCTTCTTCCTTGTTTTACAAACAGGTAACTTTGACTTAACAAGAATATTGCTTTCTTTCAATGAATGAAGCGATACTTTTGCGCACATTTGAATAGCGTTTGTTTCTGACCACTTCCGTCTTGCGCTGCATTCCGGAAACTGTGTGGCAGCAATTCTTCTTTTTTGGCGTCTGTATACAGTATAGCATCGTGTCAGTTAGATATCCGTGATTAATTTTTTTTTTTAATT